>JALHLI010000013.1:1552500-2152500 GCA_023349425.1 Anthopleura sola
ATCGAAAGGTTGTCCTGCAAAAACTGTTAAATATCTCAGCATCTTGTTCCAAAAACAGGCAATATTTTTCAAGAGGGAGGATTACATTCATATTTCGTTATTACAGTCAAGAAAGAACAGCTATAAACGATAGAACGTTATTTCACCGTGCAAGAGAATTCCAAGATCGAACTGCCATCATCGATAAAAATGGAGAATCTTCTTACAAACAACTGCTGAAGTTAAGCGGTGTTCTCAGCCAAAAAATCTCAGAAACATGCTTAAAGAAAGGAGAAGATGACTTAAAAGGCAAAAGAATAGCGTTCCTGTGCTCGAGGGATATAAATTATGTTGCTGTGCAGTGGGCAATATGGCGAAGTGGAGGGATAGCGGTGCCTTTATCCCCTTCATATCCTACAAATATGATGGAGTATTTCATTGAGGACTCAGATGCTACATTATTAGTTACCACACAAGAATATTCTCATAAAATCCAACCCCTGATTGAAAAGAAAGGATTGTTGCATTTAGAGGTGTCAGATGATAGAAGAGCACAGCTCAGTGAGGAAGGTTTGCATCCTACTGCAACAGAAATGGAAGTGAATGATTGGGATGATAAGGGAGCTATGTTATTTTACACTAGTGGGACTACTGGTAAACCCAAGGGAGTATTAACGACACATGGGAATATCAGGTGTGTGTCATCTAGAATATGTTATGTAGATACTGTACTATTAATATTTTTTTATGCTCTG
This sequence comes from Anthopleura sola, assembly GCA_023349425.1. Taxonomy (NCBI): domain Eukaryota; kingdom Metazoa; phylum Cnidaria; class Anthozoa; order Actiniaria; family Actiniidae; genus Anthopleura; species Anthopleura sola. The sequence goes on from JALHLI010000013.1 coordinate 1,553,235, forward strand.
ATAAGGGTGATGTTAGTCTTGTGCCCATAATTCATCCATTTTTATTCATTCATCCATTCATCCAAACATTCATCCATTCATCCATTCATCCATTCATCCATTCATCCATTCATCCATTCATCCATTCATCCATTCATCCATTCATCCATTCATCCATTCATCCATTCATCCATTCATCCATTCATCCATTCATCCATTCATCCATTCATCCATTCATCCATTCATCCATTCATCCATTCATCCATTCATCCATTCATCCATTCATCCATTCATCCATTCATCCATTCATCCATCCATCCATCCTATTCTTCCCAACTATCCCATCCATCCATTTATTCATTCATTCATTCATTTTGTATTGGCCCTTCAGCCTCACTTACATGACTTCAAGATAATAATTTTGACTGTAGGCTCAATTGTAATGACAATTATTAATTATTAACAATTATTAATGTTTATCATTAGAGCCCAGATCTGTGGTATGGTAACAGCCTGGGGCTGGACTGAGAATGATTGTATACTACATGTCCTACCACTGCATCATGTACACGGTGTCATCAATGTTTTATCTTGTTCATTATGGGTTGGGGCTACCTGTGTTATGCTTCAAGATTTTCATCCTAAAGAGGTATGAATCATATTATTTCAAAAATGATATCCACACTAGGAAAAGTAGTGCTTTAGCCAAACAGTCCCTTTCACAGCTCCCTGCACCAACTTGTAAGGTAGCGGTGCCTAATTGCATTGAACCGAGATGAATGGTTATAGCCTGCAATGATAGCTAGAGACATGAATAATTGCAGACTGTCCAAGGTGTCAAAAAAGGTCTCTATCATTGCAAGTTCACTGTTAACGTTGGTCTCGCTTCGATGCAAAGGCACAGCTACATTTCAAGATGGCACAGGGTACTGTGAAAGGGACTATTCAAGGTGTTTCAGGTTATCGAAAATAAACAAACAAAGAAACACAAACAAACACAAAGATTGAACAAACCTGAATCACACCAAATCATTATAATGTTCCACGAGGCATGGAGGAGACTGGTAACATCTAAATCACACCATGGCAGTTATTTGCTTTGTTTTAATTATTTCCATGATAAATTATTAATGGATATCACTTCTTTTCAATACTTCTTTAATGCTTTCCTCATTTTCCGCATAGTTATTGCATTTAATTACTGAACAGAGCACAGAAAAAGCTGTTGTATTTGTTTAAAAAAAAATCTGTTATAATTTGAAAATGATGTTTTCTTACGCTTCTTTACTGCACGTGGAGGGCATCAGGAACTATATATACAGCTCAGTTCAGGACTAAGCATAACGGTACATTATTTTTAATAATTAAATGGATCAGAATGTTAGAATTATTTTCTTCGATACCTCTTTTATCTTTAGGTGTGGCAGTATCTCACTGGCGCTAGCCCTCATCAGTTGTCATTGTTCATGGCTGTACCAACTATCTATGCAAAACTAAATGAGCATTACAATGACTGCAAGCACAGTCAAGAGATGAAAGACCACATCACGACAAAGTGTTCAAACATAAGGTGAGACAAGAGGACTGTATGTCTCTGCCAATTCACCTGACTTTCCATACATAATGTGGTTCACTGGTCAAACACAAAGCATTCAAGCGAGGCTTCAACTAAGGTTGTTCAAATATAAAACTTGCAATATTGACTGTGAATTAATGCTTTGTGTTTGGCCAGTGAACCATCATAATACATGTATGGAAAGTGGTGAATGTTAAGCCCCAGGATGGAATGGGTGGGTGGTTAGGGGGCTATGCTGGGGTTTTGTCATTGGGATCCAAATGCTGAGATATATAGTAATATTGGCAATTCTTCCCAGATTTGACAAGCCATGCTCCCCAGATTTGAAAACAACTTTACATGCTTTGGTTATCATATTAGGGTGTGAACTGCTGAGTGGGAGAATCACTTGTTTGTTTAATATTATTGATTCATAAATCAAAATGACACAAAATGAAGTGAATGATGTGAATATTTTTTGCTGCTCATTAGGTTGATGGTGAGTGGTTCCAGTGCACTTCCAGAACCAACAATGAAAGAATGGTATGAGATATCTGGTGAGTCATTGTAAGCATTTTCTCCTCTTTTTTTTAATCATGGGCTCATGGATGTGTTTATTCATACATCTGTCTGTCCGTCTGGTCGAGCATCTGATCCCTGTATGTTTGCCTGCATGTCCATCCATCTGTTCTTCCATGCATGCATCAGTCAATCCATCCTTGCATTCATCTGTTCAATGCATCTGTATGTCCATGCACCTGCCTGTCTGTTTGTGTGTGCTTTTGCTCACCCGCTCGATCCATGTTGATTCTCATGTGAATAAGCCTAGCTTATCCTTATCTTGAAAGTACAAGTACATAATAGTATACTAGGCTAATCAGGAAAAAATCCTTAGTCTACAGTGGAATCCTGCTCTACGGCCACCCGCTTAATACAGCCACACCAGGCCAGTTATTACGGTTTTGTAGGTCCCAACAAAACAAATTTTCTATTAAATTTACCCGCTTAATACGGACACCCGACTAATACAGCAACTTTGGACTGTCCCTTTGGTGGTCGTATTAACTGGGTTCCACTATATTTCTATCCAACATTGCAGCTGACTGTGGCCTATTGCCCTTGATTTTTACTATTACCCTATATAGGTCATTTATTACTGGAGAGATATGGAATGACAGAGATAGGCATGGCCTTATCAAACCCATTATTTGGACCAAGAATAGCAGTATGTATTTCTCCAATGTACAGTTCCCAGTGTCCACCATTAAAACAAAAATAAGACAAAAGATAAATAGGATTGAAATTTAGAAGTTGATTTTTGCAGAGGGAGAAAAAACCCTTGTACTGTAGCACAGGAGAGAACCAGCATTAGCAAACCTATTGACAAGCCCAGTGGGACTTGAACCTGGGCTGCACTGATGCGAAGCCAGTGTTCTCACCACTACACCACCCATGCTTTCCACATTTTCAGACTTCTCAGATGCAGGAATTTTGGAAATCGTATTTTACAAGTTCTGTGATATTTAGGGCAGTGTTGGAACTCCATTACCTGGTGTTGAAGTACGTATAGTAGCAAAAGATGATCAAGGCAAAGAACTTGATAATCAGGTAGGTAGCTCAGAACAAGGAACACATAATACAGACTATACATGCTATATGGTATTGGGTTTGATTTGTCATCAAATGTAAGTTTGTTTGTTAGGTCTCTCCCTAGTTGACGCTGCATGGCAGGGATCGTGTTCACACAAATGTAACCCAAATGCATACCATTAGCCTGGTTGTAAAAAGATACACTTATTTTTCCCCTTGAAGGTTATAGTAGAAGGTGATGAACATGGCTCTGAACTCCTTCAACCAGAATTAGAATCATACAGAGGTGCACTACAAGTTCGTGGTCCATCAGTTTTTAAAAGGTAACTAGATTTTCATTAGTTTTATAAACCAGGGAAAAACTTGAAAATCTAATTATTTTTTCTCCTGTCCTCTCCTTTATTCCCCTTCCCTACTTTCGCCTCCGTTCTCCTCCTCTCATCTGATTAATTCCATTTTTTTTTTTTTTACCTTTTTGATTAATCTTCCCTTTTCCACTGAAGTTACTGGAGAAAACCCTCAGCCACCAAAGAATCATTTACCAAGGATCACTGGTTCAGAACAGGTGATGATGCAGGTAAGACAGGAGAAAGAAAACGCCCATGAATTTCAAGTAATAGGCAGGAAATGTGTAAATCCCAAATATGAAAAAAATGCATGCTTTCAAACAAGTAAAAACTGGCTAACCTTATCCATTTTTGAAATATATATATTTTAATTTGATTACCGCCATAGTCCAGGATTGAAAAAATCATTTATTTAGGTTAGTCCTTATGTGCCAAACTAACCTGCATTACTAAGATATTCATTATTGAGTGGGAAAATAAAGTAAAAAAAAAAATTTTCTCGAGTTGCCGGGCTACTCAGTTTTGTAAATTTTCTCGATTCTCATTGGCTAATATTTTTTGTCAGATCAGCTGGTGGAAAATCTCATTTAAAAAAAGAACACTTTTTTCTGTTGAGTATTATTTCTTTCTTTAGGAGGGGAATATCTGCATACTAGTGTTTACCTATTACGATTTATTCCACAGAGTACAAAGATGGAATATACAAAATACTGGGCCGGTCTTCTGTAGATATCATCAAGAGCGGTGGATACAAAATCAGGTAGAACAAAATACAAACAAATTGGCCTTCAAACCATTGCTACTGATAAATCCTCTTGTTATTCGGGATTATTTGGTCAAAAATGGTTTTGTTTTTTTCGTAAATCATATCCTATAGGCACTAAGGTGCATGTACTCTGTGCCGCTGAGTTGAACACTCAGGCTCCCTACCTACGAATATTCTTCGAACAAGGCGGAAAAGATCTTGAGACATCTTCTTTTCTCAAAGGGAGGGGGCACAGGAAGCCCGAGTAAACGCTTGGTGCTACCCATGAATGTTACGCATGTCAATCAATACGCCTAGGACTAAAACGTTTCTTGTGCTACCAAGTGCTTTAGAAATCGAACGTGAACTACTTGCTCATCCAAGCATCAAGGATTGTGCAGTTGTTGGGGCACCAGATCCAACGTGGGGTGAAAGAGTAGCTGTAATTGTGTCCCTTCACTCTGATCAGGTACCATGTTAATGTATATGATATGAATGAAATGATAGGCTTGAATTAGAGCGGTTTCCGTATGAGTGGGAAACATAGGGTACTAACTTACTCCATCCTTCCTTTCTTCCTAGCTTGCTTTCTTCCTTCCTTCACTCCCTACCATCCATCCTTTCCCTTCTTTTCCTTGCACCTAACTTTCCTCCCGTTTCCTTTCTCTTTCCCTTTCTTTCATTTATTTTTCGTTTCCCCTTTTCCTCTCTCTATTATTTCTTTCCTATTCACAAAAATCACAATTGTTTTGTCTTCATGTTTCTACCTACAGAACCTCACTTTGAAAGAACTGCGTGAATGGGCTTCGGATCGCCTAAGTCATTACCAAAGTCCATCTGTATTAAAACTCACTGATGAACTTCCAAGAAACGCCATGGGAAAAGTGAACAAAAAAGAACTGATCAAGCTATTTTTTGCTCATGATTAGCTTTCTGTTAAAGTTTCTTAAGATCAAATTTTAAACTTCTCATGAGCCGTGCGCATTGAAAATAATGGATAATAAGGCAGTCTTCTATGATGTCATCAGGTTCGGCTCACATGAGAAAATCGACTATAAAAAAAGAAACAAGATTAAAAAAAAGAATTAAAGAAAAAAAGAAACTAAAAAAAAGAAAGAAAACGGAACGAGTGGGTTTCTCAATGTGCGCAAACACTAAATCTATGAAATAAAATCGATCGCTGTAGATAATGTACTTGGTTCTAGCTGGTTTTTTAATTTTTTTTTTTTAGAATAGAGCGTGCAATGTTCATGTGTTGATGATGTAATTGGTTGTAATTTGATTGTTTTCATCTATTTAGAATAGAGCGCGCAATGTTCATCTGTTGATGATGTAATTGGTTCTAATTTGATTGTTTTCATCTATTTAGAATAGAGCGCGCAATGTTCATCTGTTGATGATGTAATTGGCTCTAATTTGATTGTTTTCTTCTATTTAGAATAGAGCGCGCAATGTTCATCTGTTGATGATGTAATTGGCTCTAATTTGATTGTTTTCTTCTATTTAGAATAGAGCGCGCAATGTTCATCTGTTGATGATGTAATTGGCTCTAATTTGATTGTTTTCTTCTATTTAGAATAGAGCGCGCAATGTTCATCTGTTGATGATGTAATTGGTTCTAATTTGATTGTTTTCATCTATTTAGAATAGAGCGCGCAATGTTCATCTGTTGATGATGTAATTGGTTCTAATTTGATTGTTTTCTTCTATTTAGAATAGAGCGCGCAATGTTCATCTGTTGATGATGTAATTGGTTCTAATTTGATTGTTTTCTTCTATTTAGAATAGAGCGCGCAATGTTCATCTGTTGATGATGTAATTGGTTCTAATTTGATTGTTTTCTTCTATTTAGAATAGAGCGCGCAATGTTCATCTGTTGATGATGTAATTGGTTCTAATTTGATTGTTTTCTTCTATTTAGAATAGAGCGCGCAATGTTCATCTGTTGATGATGTAATTGGTTCTAATTTGATTGTTTTCTTCTATTTAGAATAGAGCGCGCAATGTTCATCTGTTGATGATGTAATTGGTTCTAATTTGATTGTTTTCATCTATTTAGAATAGAGCGCGCAATGTTCATCTGTTGATGATGTAATTGGTTCTAATTTGATTGTTTTCATCTATTTAGAATAGAGCGCGCAATGTTCATCTGTTGATGATGTAATTGGTTCTAATTTGATTGTTTTCTTCTATTTAGAATAGAGCGCGCAATGTTCATCTGTTGATGATGTAATTGGTTCTAATTTGATTGTTTTCTTCTATTTAGAATAGAGTGCGCAATGTTCATCTGTTGATGTAATTGGTTCTAATTTGATTGTTTTCTTCTATTTAGAATAGAGCGCGCAATGTTCATCTGTTGATGATGTAATTGGTTCTAATTTGATTGTTTTCGTCTATTTGGGATAGAGCGCGCAATGTTCATCTGTTGATGATGTAATTGGTTCTAATTTGATTGTTTTCATCTATTTAGAATAGAGCGCGCAATGTTCATCTGTTGATGATGTAATTGGTTCTAATTTGATTGTTTTCGTCTATTTGGGATAGAGCGCGCAATGTTCATCTGTTGATGATGTAATTGGTTCTAATTTGATTGTTTTCGTCTATTTAGAATAGAGCGCGCAATGATCATCTGTTGATGATGTAATTGGTTCTAATTTGATTGTTTTCATCTATTTAGAATAGAGCGCGCAATGTTCATCTGTTGATGATGTAATTGGTTGTAATTTGATTGTTTTCTTCTATTTAGAATAGAGCGCGCAATGTTCATCTGTTGATGATGTAATTGGTTCTAATTTGATTGTTTTCGTCTATTTAGAATAGAGCGCGCAATGTTCATCTGTTGATGATGTAATTGGTTCTAATTTGATTGTTTTCGTCTATTTAGAATAGAGCGCGCAATGATCATCTGTTGATGATGTAATTGGTTCTAATTTGATTGTTTTCGTCTATTTAGAATAGAGTGCGCAATGTTCATCTGTTGATGATGTAATTGGTTTTAATTTGATTGTTTTCATCTATTTAGAATAGAGTTCGCAATGTTCATCTGTTGATGATGTAATTGGTTCTAATTTGATTGTTTTCATCTATTTAGAATAGAGCGCGCAATGTTCATCTGTTGATGATGTAATTGGTTCTAATTTGATTGTTTTCATCTATTTAGAATAGAGCGCGCAATGATCATCTGTTGATGATGTAATTGGTTCTAATTTGATTGTTTTCGTCTATTTAGAATAGAGCGCGCAATGTTCATCTGTTGATGATGTAATTGGTTGTAATTTGATTGTTTTCATCTATTTAGAATAGAGTTCGCAATGTTCATCTGTTGATGATGTAATTGGTTCTAATTTGATTGTTTTCATCTATTTAGAATAGAGTGCGCAATGCTTATGCTTTTCACGTATCCGATCCTATCATTCGTGGTTTAACTTGCTATTGTAATCAAAAGAGTGCTACACAGGTTCGGGTGTGCGGGTTTTCCCCTTGTAACAAAATATTAACAATGTAACAATGTATTATGGGGAATGTGAAAATCAAATTGCTGGTTTGCAGTCATTCCCAAGAGAAAATAACAAAAGACGGTCCTGGCGGCCATGTTGGATGATGAAAAAGAAACCATTGAAAATTCTTTTGTTAAATTCATCCAACATGGCGGCCGATGATGACGTCACAAGCAAACGAAGAATACGATACCCGGGTATACCCAGAGGCTCCACATAACGAAAACGCCATGTCCCTCCAAACCATTCATTCTCTGTAAATATTTCAAACTTTTCCTTGCAACTCTAAAACGTTGGCTTCAGATTGAAATTTTTAGTCACCCCAGTCCTTTGCTCGTTTCCGTTTATGGTGAGTTGCCTGTGTTCTAACAGCTTGGATTCTGCCTTTGGGCTTCCTGTGTTAAACTTGATCGGCATTTTGTAACAAGTACGAGAATAAACCGATCGGGAATCATGAAGGCTTTTCATTTCCTTTCCGTATTAGTGTTATTCTTGATCATTTCAATTACCTTTGTAAACTCTGACGAAGAAGTTCCTGTGGAGGATCCTCTAGAGAAGCCGCAACCCGCTAAAAAAGAATCGTCGTCCTCTTCAGATCAAAAGGACGAGGTTCCTACGAGTTCCCCGGAGCAAAATTCTGAAGAAGAAAATTACAAAATAGGTTCTCTTTGTAACTACTGTACCTATTGTAAGGTATATAACTAAGATGGCTTTTTATGACATCTTGATTTTTATGCATTTTATAGTAATATATCTGCTCATAGTTAGTCTACTAACTATGATCTGCTCAAATATTCGAGGACGGATCGGTGTGTGAAGTCACGTGCACTTCCGGTTTCACATATTGTGTATAATTATTTAACGCTGTTGTACGGATAAAAAACTTCAAATTAAGACCAATATGAAGAAAATATGGTATTCTCTTTATTTCTCTTTAGTTTTGTAAGCTTTGTGATAAAGATTGTCCATGTGAAACCAGCAAAAAGAAACCTAACTGTCACTTGTGCAAGGTAGGACTTTGATCTTTCTGTTTATTTTGAGCATGGGAGGGGGTGGAGTTGGGGGTTTGGATAACTTACAAGATTACATTTTGTTTTGGAAAACTTGGTTGGGGGTTACTGTGTTTTTATGCTGGGGAAAACCGTTCCTCCCAAATGATCATCAAAATTTCTGTAAAGAGTACATCTTGCCATAACTTTGCTTCCCAAAAGTGGTTTTGAAAAAAAAAAGAATAGGTATTCAAGCCATGGACAGCTGTGTGCAAGGTCTGGAGAACCATGCAAACCTTGGAGAAGATCGGGAAACTTTTCAGATTTTGTGTTTTTGACAAGGAGTTTGGGGAGGGAGTAATCAAGCCATGGACACTGGCCAAGACAGGAAAGCTGAGGGGAGATATATGATACATGCATGTACATCACATGAGTTTGATGAACCTTGTTCTCCATGTCCCAATAGAGTGATTTAGCATTAGGGCAGTCAAAGGTGCATGACGGTGCAAGGACATCTTATTTGTGAGAGCACTATCCCCAACATGGTTGATATCACGTCCTCGAGCTCCACAGGATCGGATGTGAAAATGCTGCAAATGGCATCCTGTCATAAACCTTGTTGAAGATATGGCACATGCATTAAAACAAATTGTGCTTGACGTTCATGTCCTGATGCTAATTCACTCTAGTGATTATCAAGTTAATTATGACTTTGCCCATCAATGATAACAAAACGTTATATACTTTCTTTTTGATCTGTTTTCATATAAAGTATTGCAAGTACTGTTTCTTGTGTAGCACTTGTGATGTTGCCTGTAGTCCAGGTAAGTCGTCCCCTTACACTAGTGCATAGCTGAGAACCTGTGAAAATCCTGTGAAAAACCTTTGAAATTTAAAAAATTCACAGGTTTTTTCACGGGATTTTCACAGGTTCTCAGCCACTAGTGTTAAGAGAGTTGCATGCTCCAAATGAGACCTCTTCTACGACCATGTAGAATGAAAACAATTATTTTTTTTTATTCTCAAAATAAAAATTCTTTTGTTGTAGTATTACACAATCATGCTCATGCACACGTACGCCATGCAAATCTATAGCGCCACATACCTTAAATAACTTTTTGTAATACTGTACATGTACAAGTAGCCAGCTTGGATTCAATCATACCTTATCAGCATTATTTTTTATCATTATTATAGGAGGGATGCTAGATACCATTAGTTCAGCTATTTACAGTTCTCTTCCATCTTTTACCAAGAAGGACCAGGAGGAAGTAGACAAAGATATTGATAAGGCAAAAGACTGGATTAAGGAATACCTTTAGATAATTCAGTATGTTTTCATATTACTACATGTATATCCTCCCCTTAGGATCCATACATTCTGTATGTTTAGCAAGTATTCTCAATAAAGACACATAAACATTTTTCTGAAACACAAACTTCATTTTAAAATATTAGAGAAGCTAGTGCATGATTGTATATATACTAGTTATACAATGGTTTCTCATGGCATACCGTGGAATATCCCACGGGTCACTTGTAGTTTCTAATATAACACACAAGCCTTTAGGCGAGTGTGCATACAAAGAAAATACAAGTGATGAGTGGGATATCCATGGTATGCCATGAGAAACCATTGTATAACCATTTTATCCCACACCATAGAAAAACAAATGCATAGATTCAACGCGCAGTGCATGATGGGTAGAAAGAGTGAAATACCGACGAATATACTACAGCTTTCCTGCTTTCTGATTGGCTGTATTATTTTCTATGGTGTGGGATAAATCTACTTATATACACATTTGACTGACTTTTGCAAATTGCCTTATAAAATCATGTAGCTACACATAAAATATTTTAAATATGCCTGGGTGTTTCATGCAAAATAGGGCAAGTTAACCAATTTAGATAAAAGTAAAAGGTGAAAATAAAATCAGGGGAAAATCTTTTTAATTAGAGGTAAAGTTATTTGCCCTCTATAATACGAACAACCAAAAAAATTCCAAAAAAATGCACTAGATTTTTTTTGCTCATTCGTATCATAGAGGACATTATCTTTACCTCTAATTAAAAAAAATTGTTAAACTAGATTTTTTCCCTGTACATCAACACCCTACTGACACCCTACTGACACTACAGTACCTGTACATCAACAACCTACCAACACCCTACTGACACTACAGTACCTGTACATCAACAACCTACCAACACTCTACTGACACTACAGTACCTGTACATCAACAACCTACCAACACCCTACTGACACTACAGTACCTGTACATCAACAACCTACTGTACCAACACCCTACTGACACTACAGTACCTGTACATCAACACCCTACCAACACCCTACTGACACTACAGTATCTGTACATCAGCAACCTACCAATACCCTACTGACACTACAGTACCTGTACATCAACACCCTACTGACACTACAGTACCTGTACATCAACAACCTACCAACACCCTACTGACACTACAGTACCTGTACATCAACAACCTACCAACACCCTACTGACACTACAGTACCTGTACATCAACACCCTACTGACACTACAGTACCTGTACATCAACAACCTACCAACACCCTACTGACACTACAGTATCTGTACATCAACAACCTACCAACACCCTACTGACACTACAGTACCTGTACATCAACAACCTACCAACACCCTACTGGCACTACAGTACCTGTACATCAACAACCTACCAACACCCTACTGACACTACAGTATCTGTACATCAGCAACCTACCAATACCCTACTGACACTACAGTACCTGTACATCAACACCCTACTGACACTACAGTACCTGTACATCAACAACCTACCAACACCCTACTGACACTACAGTACCTGTACATCAACAACCTACCAACACCCTACTGACACTACAGTATCTGTACATCAACACCCTACTGACACCCTACTGACACTACAGTACCTGTACATCAACAACCTACCAACACCCTACTGGCACTACAGTATCTGTACATCAACAACTTACAAAAATCCTGCTGGCACTCCATGTCCAGCGACCTACAAACACCCTTCTGATACTCAACCAGGTTCCTACCAATCACCAATCAACATACACCAATTTGCAATTGTGGGTCATAGTTTTATTGTTTTATGGCGAATGATACTACATCAAATATATTACAAATTCAGCAATATTACACTAATTTATAATAAATTATCTAGATAATTCAAATGTGGATTTAGGTTAATAATGACTCATGATGTAATACATCTAATATAATATTGAAGATTTAAATGTTTCTTAGTCATGATAATCTTTGGACATTAAATATAACAGAATATATAGGTAAATCATTTTTTCATTACTCCTATTAATTTTCCTTCTTAATCAATATTCAACACACCATTGCTGTCTGAACTAGTAGCTGCTAGTCATTCAATTTTTTTTTTAAAGTTTGTTTAAATATATATGGTCAGGAATTTTTTTTATTTTTATTTTCTTTACTCTTACTAAAGTATTATGATTTAATTTATATCTGTACCTTTGAATCAGTTAAAACAGATACGAAAACAATGACTCAATCAATGAGAAAAATAAGTTTACTAATATTTTTTTTTTCTGTCCTTGGCTAGTTTCGAACTATTTTCTGACAATGTCAAATGACTTGAACTTCAGAGTTGATAAATTTATTTCATTTGAAAATACACATCTTTCTATTGTTGAAGAGGGACTTCCAGTTGTTGACAGCCATTCCTTCCTGAAAAAAATATGTTTACAACCAGTTAGAGAAATTGTCGGACTATAAATTAACTACATATTAAATATCCAAGAAAATTTCCTTTAGATTCATAATTCATTTAATCAATTTAATCATTTTTTAAAATATCTGATTTTGTACAATTTTGAAAGTAACATTATAGTACATGTACACAAGTTACACATACATATATTATTATAGGGACCTTCATAAGCTGTAGGGTGTGCTCAAACCTTCTATCATATATTATTATTTCATGTTTGTCTATTATTTTACTCAATAAGCATCCCAGTTCTAGAGTTAAATGACGTCTTTTAAGAGTGCTTGACTTAAAACGAAAATCAACAAAGATGAGCTTTTGGCATTATTGCCGTTCCCTTTACTACATAAAACAAGGACATTTCATGTTGTACTTTCAGCATGACGACGAAGATATGCAGTGTTTTGTACATTTCGAGGGTCTATTGAATATCACAATTTAGTGCTATTGTTTGATTGCCTTAATTAATTCGTCATCGTCTTACCATCCTGCAGCTTAAGGAGTTTCTATTAATGACAAATCAAGCAGATTTAGACTTAAACAAAAAAACTGGTGAACTGCACATAATAAGCTGTGCAATCAAAACAACACTGGTTATTCTTTGCCTTTAAAGCTTACTAGATCTTGACAATAAGCAAAGTATAAGAAAAAAGTTATTATAGCTGTAGATATTTATATTATCCATATGCATGCAGGCACTTACATTCTTTCTACATTGCTTGTTTCTCCCTGTACTTGACCAACTACAGTATTTTTCTTTGTGTTTTTTACCCAACCAACAAGCTTTAGCTCTTTTGCTTTTGCCCTTGTATACTGAAAGTGTACAAATATGAAAACATATAATTATTTAGCTGCATGAACATAGCACATAGAATAGAATATTAAAATGAAAGGATGTGCCTATGTCTTGTGATATATAATTATAGTATAATATATATATCATACTTTATAATAAAATTAGGAAAAATATAATAAATATATTTAATTGTGATTATTATACAAATGCATTTATGTGGCATACTGTATCATGAACCAATTGCAATGCACCACTTTCATTTTCTAGTGTATTTGAATTCCAAGATATTGAAGTCTTTAGGCAAAAAGAACTATATTTAAAAAATATAAAACAGCTTTCTCCCTGCTCCATTCAATAAAAAACATGCAAGAAATGATGTAAGCAAGAATGAAGTGTGAACAGAAAGCATACCAGACTTATAGTCAAGCGATGGTGCTTCGCATGCTTCTTACGTGCTTTTAGCACTTGCTAAGTGTTAACTCTTATTGCTGAACAGAGCATGCAAGGAAAGGAAAAAGGAAAAAGCTGTTCTATTATATAGAAAGAATGAATACCGTATACAGTATGTTGTAAAGTTTCAATGCTGTTTTCTCACTTCTCCTGCAAAGCTTGCAGGGCATGTATATAGCATATAGATGGCATCAGCAACAGTGCTCTGTTCACTAATAAAGCACAGTTATTTATCAACTAATCAGTGCATACTTACATGTACTATATAAACTATATAATAAACAAGATAATCAAGTAATATATCATGGACTATCTCATGTGGCACTAACATTTTCTGTATTAAAATATCTGAAATATAACATGCATGTTGATTGGCTGGATGAAATATTTAATTGAGATATATATAACACATGTGCTGATTTGCTGACTACTGTTTATATCGACAGAGACACGCTTGAGAAAGGCAAGAGAAACACTCATGCAGCTATGTTTCTTGTTCCTATAAGCTTGCTTCTTTTGTGTTCTCTCAGAATGTTTATATCACAGTACATCTGAGACATGCTGTGCACAATCATGTCTTATATTTCTTAAGCATTAAGAATTGCTAAATTAGAAGCTTTTTGGCTGAGAGAAAAATATAGAGGATATCATTACATGATATCATTGATATCTTCACACGTGGAAAATATGTCCTGGATGTAGTTCATATGAAAAATACAAGAGGCATCTTTTCCAGTAAAACACTAGTGTCTACAATAAAATATATCCCATATGTAACACTTCTGTATTTTCTATTAATAATTTCAAAATATGCCTTTAGGCAGAGAGAAATGCAAATGAATGTGAGTTGTATGTCATTAAATATCTCACATGTCACTTTTTTTCTTGTACACATACATGAGAGCATTGAGGCAACTACTAGTAGTATTTTTAAAATTACTGTAAGAAAATAAAAGTTAGGCAGTGTAGTGTACAGTACATTTTAATTAAAAAGATAACACGGCATCAGATACATGGTATACTTTCCAGGTGTCATTGCAAAAGATCTTTCATTTTGTATTTCATTACCACCTCAATAATTAATGTCTTTTTTTGCTGCTGCTATGGAAACAACATTATCATAAGACAATAGCATTTTCTGATATTTTATACTAGTAACTGTAACCCTCAGAAATGAAATTTAATGTTTAATGCTCTTGGGTATTGGTGAAACAACACACCTTATTTTTCAAGACGGTTTATAAGTATGGATCATGATACAAAAAGAGAGAAAAATTGAGAAAAATAATTAGAAAAAAAAATATTAGCACAATACTGTCATTCGTAATTTTTCCTTGTAAGGCTATTTACGAAAAGAGCAAAAAGCAAAAGATTAGAATAAGGAATTCTTTAAAAGCATTTTTAAGCTTCGAAAAAAGGCTAATATATTCGACCATGTTGATCTTGCAAATATAAAATGCTGCGCTGCAGGCGGTTTTCCAAAATAACGGTAGTTGTTTACTCGAACCCCCTCACACAAGCATCAAAAAACATCTTTTATCATTGTCTTATTCAAAAACTGGACTTTTGTAAACATTATTCAATAATGACGAGTCGATCTTCTTGTTATCAGCGATGGACAGTCAGTAACAGAAGTTGTAAGCTTAAGTCCTCAGACAGACTAGATACGCTTAAAATTTTGAATAATTTTCGACTAACCTACCTTGCGAAAAAATACACCTGAAAGGCAAAAGAAAAAAATGGGAATTCAGAATTAAAGTAATTTTAGTTATGAATAAGAGTTAGCATCAAACAAACCTTGAACTCTTCCAAATACTTCGTAATCAATTGACAATAATGCTTTTCTTGCTGTCATGATTTTTTTGTTGACGATTATGGCGGCCGCTATAATAACAAACAATATTGTTAGGGGAGTAGGGAGTAGGTAGCTTTTTGTCACCACAGGAAGCCCAAAGAACAAAAATCAAAATCGAAAGCACAACTAGCTCAGATTAAAAAAAAAAAAAAACACGAAAAGAAAGGAGTTTCCGGAAACCACTACCCAATACACGAGTCGATCACGAGAGAAAAATAGGGTCATCGAGATCTTACGTAATGGCTGCTTTTCGATACGTTGATAATTTAAACCTTAAGGCTGCGCTCGTTACTTTTTCCAGTATAACTTCGTGGTTCTAGTTTGTGTGATTTATTGTTTTAAAAAGAGTGCGCAATGTTCATCTGTTGATGATGTAATTGGTTCTAATTTGATTGTTTTCTTCTATTTAGAATAGAGCGTGCAATGTTCATCTGTTGATGATATAATTGGTTGTAATTTGATTGTTTTCATCTATTTAGAATAGAGCGAGCAATGTTCATCTGTTGATGATGTAATTGGTTGTAATTTGATTGTTTTCTTCTATTTAGAATAGAGCGTGCAATGTTCATCTGTTGATGATATAATTGGTTCTAATTTGATTGTTTTCATCTATTTAGAATAGAGCGCGCAATGTTCATCTGTTGATGATGTAATTGGTTGTAATTTGATTGTTTTCTTCTATTTAGAATAGGGCGTGCAATGTTCATCTGTTGATGATATAATTGGTTGTAATTTGATTGTTTTCATCTATTTAGAATAGAGCGCGCAATGTTCATCTGTTGATGATGTAATTGGTTCTAATTTGATTGTTTTCATCTATTTAGAATAGAGTGCGCAATGTTCATCTGTTGATGATGTAATTGGTTGTAATTTGATTGTTTTCATCTATTTAGAATAGAGCGCGCAATGTTCATCTGTTGATGATGTAATTGGTTCTAATTTGATTGTTTTCGTCTATTTAGAATAGAGTGAGCAATGTTCATCTGTTGATGATGTAATTGGTTCTAATTTGATTGTTTTCTTCTATTTAGAATAGAGCGCGCAATGTTCATCTGTTGATGATGTAATTGGTTGTAATTTGATTGTTTTCATCTATTTAGAATAGAGCGCGCAATGTTCATCTGTTGATGATATAATTGGTTCTAATTTGATTGTTTTCATCTATTTAGAATAGAGCGCGCAATGTTCATCTGTTGATGATGTAATTGGTTCTAATTTGATTGTTTTCATCTATTTAGAATAGAGTGAGCAATGTTCATCTGTTGATGATATAATTGGTTCTAATTTGATTGTTTTCATCTATTTAGAATAGAGCGCGCAATGTTCATCTGTTGATGATATAATTGGTTCTAATTTGATTGTTTTCATCTATTTAGAATAGAGTGAGCAATGTTCATCTGTTGATGATGTAATTGGTTGTAATTTGATTGTTTTCTTCTCTTTAGAATAGAGCGCGCAATGTTTATCTGTTGATGATGTAATTGGTTGTAATTTGATTGTTTTCTTCTATTTTGAATAGAGCGCGTAATGTTCATCTGTTGATGATGGAATTGGTTGTGATTTGATTGTTTTCATCTATTTAGAATAGAGTGCGCAATGTTCATCTGTTGATGATGTAATTGGTTCTAATTTGATTGTTTTCATCTATTTAGAATAGAGCGCGCAATGTTCATCTGTTGATGATGTAATTGGTTCTAATTTGATTGTTTTCGTCTATTTAGAATAGAGCGTGCAATGTTCATCTGTTGATGATGTAATTGGTTGTAATTTGATTGTTTTCATCTATTTAGAATAGAGCGCGCAATGTTCATCTGTTGATGATGTAATTGGTTGTAATTTGATTGTTTTCTTCTATTTAGAATAGAGCGCGCAATGTTCATCTGTTGATGATATAATTGGTTCTAATTTGATTGTTTTCATCTATTTAGAATAGAGCGCACAATGTTCATCTGTTGATGATGTAATTGGTTGTAATTTGATTGTTTTCTTCTATTTAGAATAGAGCGCGCAATGTTCATCTGTTGATGATATAATTGGTTCTAATTTGATTGTTTTCATCTATTTAGAATAGAGCGCGCAATGTTCATCTGTTGATGATATAATTGGTTGTAATTTGATTGTTTTCATCTATTTAGAATAGAGCGCGCAATGTTCATCTGTTGATGATGTAATTGGTTCTAATTTGATTGTTTTCGTCTATTTAGAATAGAGTGAGCAATGTTCATCTGTTGATGATGTAATTGGTTCTAATTTGATTGTTTTCATCTATTTAGAATAGAGTGAGCAATGTTCATCTGTTGATGATATAATTGGTTCTAATTTGATTGTTTTCATCTATTTAGAATAGAGTGAGCAATGTTCATCTGTTGATGATATAATTGGTTCTAATTTGATTGTTTTCATCTATTTAGAATAGAGTGAGCAATGTTCATCTGTTGATGATGTAATTGGTTCTAATTTGATTGTTTTCATCTATTTAGAATAGAGTGCGCAATGTTCATCTGTTGATGATGTAATTGGTTGTAATTTGATTGTTTTCTTTTATTTAGAATAGAGCGCGTAATGTTCATCTGTTGATGATGTAATTGGTTGTAATTTGATTGTTTTCTTCTATTTAGAATAGAGTGCGCAATGTTCATCTGTTGATGATATAATTGGTTGTAATTTGATTGTTTTCTTCTATTTAGAATAGAGTGCGCAATGTTCATCTGTTGATCATGTAATTGGTTCTAATTTGATTGTTTTCTTCTATTTAGAATAGAGCGCGCAATGTTCATCTGTTGATGATGGAATTGGTTGTAATTTGATTGTTTTCATCTATTTAGAATAGAGCGCACAATGTTCATCTGTTGATGATGTAATTGGGTCTAATTTGATTGTTTTCTTCTATTAAGAATAGAGTGCGCAATGTTCATCTGTTGATGATGAAATTGGTTCTAATTTGATTGTTTTCATCTATTTAGAATAGAGTGCGCAATGTTCATCTGTTGATGATGAAATTGGTTCTAATTTGATTGTTTTCTTCTATTTAGAATAGAGCGCGCAATGTTCATCTGTTGATGATGTAATTGGTTGTAATTTGATTGTTTTCATCTATTTAGAATAGAGCGTGCAATGTTCATCTGTTGATGATGTAATTGGTTGTAATTTGATTGTGTTCATCTATTTAGAATAGAGCGCGCAATGTTCATCTGTTGATGATGTAATTGGTTGTAATTTGATTGTTTTCTTCTATTTAGAATAGAGTGCGCAATGTTCATCTGTTGATCATGTAATTGGTTCTAATTTGATTGTTTTCTTCTATTTAGAATAGAGCGCGCAATGTTCATCTGTTGATGATGGAATTGGTTGTAATTTGATTGTTTTCATCTATTTAGAATAGAGCGCACAATGTTCATCTGTTGATGATGTAATTGGGTCTAATTTGATTGTTTTCTTCTATTAAGAATAGAGTGCGCAATGTTCATCTGTTGATGATGAAATTGGTTCTAATTTGATTGTTTTCATCTATTTAGAATAGAGTGCGCAATGTTCATCTGTTGATGATGAAATTGGTTCTAATTTGATTGTTTTCTTCTATTTAGAATAGAGCGCGCAATGTTCATCTGTTGATGATGTAATTGGTTGTAATTTGATTGTTTTCATCTATTTAGAATAGAGCGTGCAATGTTCATCTGTTGATGATGTAATTGGTTCTAATTTGATTGTGTTCATCTATTTAGAATAGAGCGCGCAATGTTCATCTGTTGATCATGTAATTGGTTGTAATTTGATGGTTTTCATCTATTTAGAATAGAGCGCGCAATGTTCATCTGTTGATGGTGTAATTGGTTCTAATTTTAATTACAATGAATATTTATATATATATATTTTTTCTAGTAACTTTGAGATAACTGGTCAGTGAATGCATCTTTCTTAAAATGATATCGGATGCGATATTAACATGAAACACAAAACAAAATTACACTTTTTCTAGATGTAATTCGTGGCAATTATTTAGTGTTCCATGTTTATAGCTTCGCATTCAAGATATTTTAGAGAAGGATGCATTGATCGTGCAAAAAAGATTGCTTGGGTTACCTGTGGTGTATTTGTTTTGATTATTACTGCACATGCGTACTTCCATATAATCTGTTACGAGAGGTAAGGTTGTTACATAATCTTCTCGAGTTTTTCCTTCTTTTCGGAAGGTAGAATCTACATATAACCAAAATGATCTCTCCTATGGCCCTCAGTTATACCATGACTGTTTGTTTTTTAAAGGTTATATCTGTTTCAGTCGATGCTTCGAGTAATATGAATCAAAAGAATGTGTTCGGAGCTCCTCTGGAACCCTGTTCTACTGATCCTATGACTGGTAAGTAAGGATTCTCATGCAATTTATATTTACTTCTACTTCCTTATTTTATTCATGCACACATCTTTATAAAATTTTATTGTATTTGTCGCCAATAAAGTATGTGAAAATAAGATTCCAAAATTTCAATAATTTGTATAAAAAACGACGAAAATGCGTTTGCTTTCCATTTCGAACCAAATTACTCATCTTGTCGCTTACAGCTTGGGTTTAGAATTCATATACTGAAGCATATGTAGATTTTTTTTATCTTAATAAGGCCCACTGAGCTTATAACGATTTGTTACGAGTGTTTTGTCAGACGTTGGGCTCCCTGTGGCTACCAGTAATCTTTGGACATAAAAATGTGGAATTTTCACAAACTTGTTATTTACCTATCAGTGGTTTCCCCAGGGGGGGGGGGGGGGGGGGGGGGTTACCCTGGGCTAATCAGGGAGATTGTAAAATACTAGAAACAATATTCATAATTTTGTGGGAAATCTTTGTTTTCAAAGTCCCCTGGTTAGAGCCTTCCACGGCCGACAATCTCCCATCATTTTGAGAGAAAGTACCTTTGGGTTGAGATAACTGGAGTGAAGCCAAGCATTTTTCCTGACCCCATTGGTAATGTTAGCTTAACCCCCTCTAATGCCCCAAATACCTCCCTGGTTAGTCAGGGGTTAGCAACCCCCCTCCTCCCCTCCCAGGAAAGCCGCTGATAGGTGCATCAGAAGAAGAACAAAAAATATTTTTTACAGTTCCATTCAGTGACCATGAATAATAGTTACAAGTCAAGGTTGGAGTTATAGCGCATAGCAAAAATTTAGTTTATCATTGACTTTGAACTATTATTCCAAAAGTGGATACAGGGTGGGGGGGGGGGGGGGGTTGGATTCGGTGGATTACCCCCCCCCCCCCCCTCTTTAGAGGTGTTATATCAAAAATTAAGAATATTTAAAGAAATTTCTAAACTCTGATATAGAATAGATACCTTGAGGAACTTGGAATAACATTATCCAACTGGGCCCCTTAATTTGCAAAATCCTGGATCCTCCCCTGTCCTGTACGGTATTCCTGTGGTCAGCATTGAACAGAACTGTAAAAATTATTGTTATTGATACTCTAGTTGCAGTGCTCATACTCAAGAGCTGGGTTGTAAAGAAATTATCCACACGAAGCTAAATTTATTTTTTAGGGAAAAGTATGTCTATATGAAATAAAATTATGATTATTGATATTATTATCCCTTTTTTCTTAGGTTGGTACCGAGATGGATACTGCAAGACAGACATGAATGACCATGGTGTACATACAGTCTGTGCCAACATGACAAAGGAGTTCCTAGATTTTACTAAAGCACAAGGCAATGATTTATCAACCCCCAACCCATATTTCCCAGGATTACGACCTGGTGATAGTTGGTGCTTGTGTGCCTTGAGATGGAAAGAAGCCCAAAGAGTGGGAAAGGCACCTAAAGTCAACTTAGCAGCAACTAATGAAGCTAGTCTAAGGACTGGAATAACCCTTGATGTAATGAGGCAGCATGATAGTAGTGGTCAGAATGGTGTAACTAATGATGCACATCCAAGTATTGATACAAACGGTCATTGTGATTCTAATAATGATTTGTGTAAACCTCAAAGATAGTTCATGTAAATATACATAAAAAGTTAAATTTTACACTGTAAAAAATAAGAGACATCACTTACTAAGCGAGTGATCTCTCTTATTTTTTATGGTGTAAAATTCAACTTTTTATCACAACTGTTTCATTAGAAACACCGACGCAGCCCACACTAGCTTACCGCTAGTTATCATATCTTTATAAACATACATAATGTAAGACAAATCTTTGTCTTATTTGCTCCAAGAGCAAAAGCTTACTCGAGAGAGAAATTTTAGAGTACGATTAATACAATGACTAAAAGCGTGAAACAGTTGTGATAAAAAGATATATTTCACACTGTAAAAAATAAGAAAGATCACTTACTGACATTTCAGACATAAAAGCGTGAAACTTAAATAGTGCCAAATGATGCTAATTCTATTGTTTTCTATTGTTTAACTAGTGCTATTTAGTAAAATACACAATTTTAGCATAATTGTGAAATTTATTGCGTGCTGATTGGTTGAGAGCCATAGTAAATATTAAAGAGGACATACCACGTTAAACCATCACAAATTTGTTAAATTTAAAGAAAACAATAGAATGAAATAAGATCTACTAACCTCTATTTAAAGTGTATAAGATATGAAAAAAACCCATTGGGTGGGAGGATTTTTTTTTGTCTGTATTAAAACATTTTTCTCTGACCCACCCCTTGAAGTATTAAATTAAATTTTTGACCCACCCCATATGGAATTCAATTCAGAGGTATCTTTTCTCCATTCTGTATATATCATACCATTCATTATACAGTCGTTAAAAAATAACACATCTCTTAAACAACCTCTCTCCCCCTCCCCAACAACCCTCCCTCATTCCATAGCTTGGGTCTGAATACATTTTTGCTTGAATATATTCTTGTACATTTACATTTGCTTGAATATATTCTTGCATTTTTACAACTGAAATTTTATTTTGACCCACCCCCTATATTTGAAAAATATAAGCCTGACCCTCCTATTCCTGGAAAATTAGGTCTGTTCCACAGAAGCAAAACAAAATTGAGAAAATTTTTTTAATGAAAGATTCATTATGGGCTGGATGAACAAACGTGTTTCTATTGTAGAACTATATCCCACCACTCGGCATTTTAATGCATATAGTACAAAGAATATTTGTTTATACTCCTAAACAAAATCTGTGCTGATCAAAGTCAGCGCACAACTAATTCACAGACTGAATTGGAATGGTGGTGGTCGGGTGTTGGTCAAGCAGAGGGACAACATTAATTAGAGAAACGAAAAATCCTTCAATCAAAAGATAGACCAGTAACACACTCTACTAAAGTGCAATGTTAAGTCAAGGAAACAACCTCAACACCTCAGATGTGAGAGGCGAATATAATACAATTCCAACTTTGCCAAGTACTCCTGATTCATGTAATAATATTTACAGTTCAAAATTATGGTATATTATAAAAAGAAGAAATATATCAAATATGAACCAATTACATCACCAACAGATGAACATTGTGCGCTCTATTCTAAATAGAAGAAAACAATCAAATTAGAACCAATTACATCATCAACAGATGAACATTGTGCGCTCTATTCTAAATAGAAGAAAACAATCAAATTACAACCAATTACATCATCAACAGATGAACATTGCGCGCTCTATTCTAAATAGAAGAAAACAATCAAATTAGAACCAATTACATCATCAACAGATGAACATTGTGCGCTCTATTCTAAATAGAAGAAAACAATCAAATTAGAACCAATTACATCATCAACAGATGAACATTGCGCGCTCTATTCTAAATAGAAGAAAACAATCAAATTAGAACCAATTACATCATCAACAGATGAACATTGCGCGCTCTATTCTAAATAGAAGAAAACAATCAAATTACAACCAATTACATCATCAACAGATGAACATTGCGCGCTCTATTCTAAATAGAAGAAAACAATCAAATTAGAACCAATTACATCATCAACAGATGAACATTGCGCGCTCTATTCTAAATAGAAGAAAACAATCAAATTAGAACCAATTACATCATCAACAGATGAACATTGCGCGCTCTATTCTAAATAGAAGAAAACAATCAAATTACAACCAATTACATCATCAACAGATGAACATTGCCCCCTCTATTCTAAATAGAAGAAAATAATCAAAATACAACCAATTACTATAAAACCGTTTCAAAAATGCACAACAATAACACAATAACAACAAAATTTCTGTCAAGTTTTCTCAACGAGATCGATTACATGAAAAAAGGTGTGAAAAAGGGTAAAAAAAAATCAGAACCATGGGCTATACCCTATGCTTTTTGATCAAAACAACCCAAAATGATAATTTTTTTAAATATATACCAGATCGATTGCATGAAAAAAGGTGTGAAAAAGGGTAAAAAAAAAATCAGAACCATGGGCTATACCCTATGCTTTTTGATCAAAACATCCCAAAATGATGGAAATTTAAAAATATATACGAGATCGATTACATGAAAAAAGGTGTGAAAAAGGGTCAAAAAAATCAGAACCATGGGCTATACCCTATGCGGTTTGATCAAAACAACCCAAAATGATAATTTAAAAAATATATATACCAGATCGATTACATGAAAAAAGGTGTGAAAAAGGGTGAAAAAAAATCAGAACCATGGGCTATACCCTATGCTTTTTGATCAAAACAACCCAAAATGATAATTTTTAAAAAATATATACGAGATCGATTACATGAAAAAGGGTGTGAAAAAGGGTGAAAAAAAATCAGAACCATGGGCTATACCCTATGCGGTTTGATCAAAACAACCCAAAATGATAATTTTAAAAAAAATATACCAGATCGATTCCATGAAAAATGGTGTGAAAAAGGGTACAAAAAATCAGAATCATGGGCTATACCCTATGCTTTTTGATCAAAACAACCCAAAATGATGGAAATTTAACAATATATTTGAGAAAGATTACATTAAAAAAGGTTTTAAAAAGGGTAAAAAAAATCAGAACAATGGGCTATACACTATGCTTTTTGATCAAAACAACCCAAAATGATAATTTTTAAAAAATATATACGAGATCGATTACATTAAAAAAAGGTGTGAAAAAAGTAAAAAAAATCAGATCCATTGGCTATACCCTATGCTTTTTGATCAAAACAACCCAAAATGATAATTTTTAAAAAATATATGCGAGATCGATTACATTAAAAAAAGGTGTGAAACAAAGTAAAAAAAATCAGAACCATGGGCTATACCCTATGCTTTTTGATCAAAACAACCCGAAATGATAATTTAAAAAAATATATACCAGCTCGATTGCATGAAAAATAGTGTGAAAAAGGGTAAAAAAAATCAGAATCATGGGCTATACCCTATGCTTTTTGATCAAAACAACCCGAAATGATAATTTAAAAAAATATATACCAGCTCGATTGCATGAAAAAAGGTGTGAAAAAGGGTAAAAATAAATCAGAACCATGGGCTATACCCTATGCTTTTTGATCAAAACAACCCAAAATGATAATTTTAAAAAATATATACCAGCTCGATTGCATGAAAAAAGGTGTGAAAAAGGGTAAAAATAAATCAGAACCATTGGCTATACCCTATGCTTTTTGATCAAAACAACCCAAAATGATAATTTAAAAAAAATATATACCAGATCGATTGCATGAAAAAAGGTGTGAAAAAGGGTAAAAAAAATCAAAACCATGGGCTATATCCTATGCGGTTTGATCAAAACAACCCAAAATGATAATTTAAAAAAAATATATACCAGATCGATTGCATGAAAAAAGGTGTGAAAAAGGGTAAAAAAAAAATCAGATCCATTGGCTATACCCTATGCGGTTTGATCAAAACAACCCAAAATGATAATTTAAAAAATATATATACCAGATCGATTGCATTAAAAAAGGTGTGAAAAAGGGTAAAAAAAATCAAAACCATGGGCTATACCCTATGCGGTTTGATCAAAACAACCCAAAATGATAATTTAAAAAATACATATACCAGATCGATTACATGAAAAAAGGTGTGAAAAAGGGTGAAAAAAAATCAGAACCATGGGCTATACCCTATGCTTTTTGATCAAAACAACCCAAAATGATAATTTTTAAAAAATATATACGAGATCGATTACATGAAAAAAGGTGTGAAAAAATGTAAAATAAATCAGAACCATGGGCTATACCCTATGCTTTTTGATCAAAACAACCCAAAATGATAATTTTAAAAAAATATATACCAGATCGATTACATTAAAAAAAGGTGTGAAAAAAGTAAAAAAAATCAGATCCATTGGCTATACCCTATGCTTTTTGATCAAAACAACCCAAAATGATAATTTTTAAAAAATATATACGAGATCGATTACATGAAAAAAGGTGTGAAAAAATGTAAAATAAATCAGAACCATGGGCTATACCCTATGCTTTTTGATCAAAACAACCCAAAATGATAATTTTTTAAAAATATATACCAGATCGATTACATGAAAAAAGGTGTGAAAAAAAGTAAAAAAAATCAGATCCATTGGCTATACCCTATGCTTTTTGATCAAAACAACCCAAAATGATAATTTTTTTAAAATATATATACGAGATCGATTACATTAAAAAAAGGTGTGAAAAAAAGTAAAAAAAATCAGATCCATTGGCTATACCCTATGCTTTTTGATCAAAACAACCCAAAATGATAATTTTTAAAAAATATATACCAGATCGATTACATTAAAAAAAGGTGTGAAAATGGTTAAAATAAATCAGAATCATGGGCTATACCCTATGCTTTTTGATCAAAACAACCCAAAATGATAATTTTTAAAATATATATACGAGATCGATTACATGAAAAAAGGTGTGAAAAAATGTAAAATAAATCAGAACCATGGGCTATACCCTATGCTTTTTGATCAAAACAACCCAAAATGATAATTTTTTTAAAATATATATACGAGATCGATTACATTAAAAAAAGGTGTGAAAAAAAGTAAAAAAAATCAGATCCATTGGCTATACCCTATGCTTTTTGATCAAAACAACCCAAAATGATAATTTTTTAAAAATATATACCAGATCGATTACATGAAAAAAGGTGTGAAAAAAAGTAAAAAAAATCAGATCCATTGGCTATACCCTATGCTTTTTGATCAAAACAACCCACAATGATAATTTTTAAAAAATATATACGAGATCGATTACATATAAAAAGGTGTGAAAAAGATAAAATAAATCAGAACCATGGGCTATACCCTATGCTTTTTGATCAAAACAACCCAAAATGATAATTTTTTTAAAATATATACGAGATCGATTACATTAAAAAAAGGTGTGAAAAAAAGTAAAAAAAATCAGAACCATGGGCTATACCCTATGCTTTTTGATCAAAACAACCCAAAATGATAATCTTTAAAAAGTATATACAAGATCGATTACATGAAAAAAGGTGTGAAAAAATAAAAAATAAATCAGAACCATGGGCTATACCATATGCTTTTTGATCAAAACAACCCAAAATGATAATTTAAAAAAATATATACCAGCTCGATTGCATGAAAAAAGGTGTGAAAAAGGGTAAAAAAAATCAGAATCATGGGCTATACCCTATGCTTTTTGATCAAAACAACCCAAAATGATAATTTAAAAAATATATATACCAGATCGATTGCATTAAAAAAGGTGTGAAAAAGGGTAAAAAAAATCAAAACCATGGGCTATACCCTATGCGGTTTGATCAAAACAACCCAAAATGATAATTTAAAAAATATATATACCAGATCGATTACATGAAAAAAGGTGTGAAAAAGGGTGAAAAAAAATCAGAACCATGGGCTATACCCTATGCTTTTTGATCAAAACAACCCAAAATGATAATTTTTAAAAAATATATACGAGATCGATTACATGAAAAAAGGTATGAAAAAGGGTGAAAAAAAATCAGAACCATGGGCTATACCCTATGCGGTTTGATCAAAACAACCCAAAATGATAATTTAAAAAAAATATATACCAGATCGATTCCATGAAAAATGGTGTGAAAAAGGGTCAAAAAAATCAGAATCATGGGCTATACCCTATGCTTTTTGATCAAAACAACCCAAAATGATGGAAATTTAATAATATATTTGAGAAAGATTACATTAAAAAAAGGTGTGAAAAAAAGTAAAAAAATCAGATCCATTGGCTATACCCTATGCTTCTTGATCAAAACAACCCAAAATGATAATTTAAAAAAATATATACCAGCTCGATTGCATGAAAAAAGGTGTGAAACAAAGTAAAAAAAATCAGAACCATGGGCTATACCCTATGCTTTTTGATCAAAACAACCCAAAATGATAATTTTTAAAAAATATATACGAGATCGATTACATGAAAAAAGGTGTGAAAAAATGTAAAATAAATCAGAACCATGGGCTATACCCTATGCTTTTTGATCAAAACAACCCAAAATGATCATTTTTAAAAAATATATACGAGATCGATTACATGAAAAAAGGTGTGAAAAAATAAAAAAGAAATCAGAACCATGGGCTATACCCTATGCTTTTTGATCAAAACAACCCGAAATGATAATTTAAAAAAATATATACCAGGTCGATTGCATGAAAAATAGTGTGAAAAAGGGTAAAAAAAATCAGAATCATGGGCTATACCCTATGCTTTTTGATCAAAAGAACCCGAAATGATAATTTAAAAAAATATATACCAGCTCGATTGCATGAAAAATAGTGTGAAAAAGGGTAAAAAAAAATCAGAATCATGGGCTATACCCTATGCTTTTTGATCAAAACAACCCGAAATGATAATTTAAAAATATATATAACAGCTCGATTGCATGAAAAATAGTGTGAAAAAGGGTAAAAAAGATCAGAACCATGGGCTATACCCTATGCTTTTTGATCAAAACAACCCGAAATGATAATTTTTAAAAAATATATACGAGATCGATTACATGAAAAAAGGTGTGAAAAAATAAAAAATAAATCAGAACCATGGGCTATACCCTATGCTTTTTGATCAAAACAACCCGAAATGATAATTTAAAAAAATATATACCAGCTCGATTGCATGAAAAATAGTGTGAAAAAGGGTAAAAAAAATCAGAATCATGGGCTATACCCTATGCTTTTTGATCAAAACAACCCGAAATGATATTTTAAAAAAATATATACCAGCTCGATTGCATGAAAAATAGTGTGAAAAAGGGTAAAAAAAATCAGAATCATGGGCTATACCCTATGCTTTTTGATCAAAACAACCCGAAATGATAATTTAAAAAAATATATACCAGCTCGATTGCATGAAAAAAGGTGTGAAAAAGGGTAAAAAGAAATCAGAACCATGGGCTATACCCTATGCTTTTTGATCAAAACAACCCAAAATGATAATTTAAAAAAAATATATACCAGATCGATTGCATGAAAAAAGGCGTGAAAAAGGGTAAAAAAAATCAAAACCATGGGCTATACCCTATGCGGTTTGATCAAAACAACCCAAAATGATAATTTAAAAAAAATATATACCAGATCGATTGCATGAAAAAAGGTGTGAAAAAGGGTAAAAAAAAAATCAGAACCATGGGCAAAACAACCCAAAATGATAATTTTTTTTAAATATATACCAGATCGATTACATGAAAAAAGGTGTGAAAAAGGGTAAAAAAAATCAGAACCATGGGCTATACCCTATGCTTTTTGATCAAAACAACCCAAAATGATAATTTAAAAAATATATACCAGATCGATTACATGAAAAAAGGTGTGAAAAAAGGTTTAAAAAAAATCAGAACCATGGGCTATACCCTATGCTTTTTGATCAAAACAACCCAAAATTATAATTTGTTAAAAATATATACGAGATCGATTACATGAAAAAAGGTGTGAAAAAGGGTAAAAAAAATCAGAACCATGGGCTATACCCTATGCGGTTTGATCAAAACAACCCAAATTGATAATTTAAAAAATATATATACCAGATCGATTACATGAAAAAAGGTGTGAAAAAGGGTGAAAAAAAATCAGAACCATGGGCTATACCCTATGCTTTTTGATCAAAACCACCCAAAATGATAATTTTTGAAAAATATATACCAGATCGATTACATGAAAAAAGGTGTGAAAAAGGGTGAAAAAAAATCAGAACCATGGGCTATACCCTATGCTTTTTGATCAAAACCACCCAAAATGATAATTTTTGAAAAATATATACGAGATCGATTACATTAAAAAAAGGTGTGAAAATGGTTAAAATAAATCAGAACCATTGGCTATACCATATGCTTTTTGATCAAAACAACCCAAAATGATAATTTTTTAAAAATATATATGAGATCGATTACATGAAAAAAGGTGTGAAAAAAAGTATAAAAAAATCAGAACCATGGGCTATACCCTATGCGTTTTGATCAAAACAACCCAAAATGATAATTTAAAAAATATATATACCAGATCGATTACATGAAAAAAGGTGTGAAAAAGGGTAAAAAAAATCAGAACCATGGGCTATACCCTATGCTTTTTGATCAAAACAACCCAAAATGATAATTTTTTTTAAATATATACCAGATCGATTACATGAAAAAAGGTGTGAAAATGGTTAAAAAAAATCAGAACCATGGGC
This sequence comes from Anthopleura sola, assembly GCA_023349425.1. Lineage (NCBI taxonomy): Eukaryota > Metazoa > Cnidaria > Anthozoa > Actiniaria > Actiniidae > Anthopleura > Anthopleura sola. Next base: position 1,583,409 of record JALHLI010000013.1, read on the forward strand.
TATACCCTATGCTTTTTGATCAAAACAACCCAAAATGATAATTTTTTTAAAATATATACGAGATCGATTACATGAAAAAAGGTGTGAAAATGGTTAAAAAAAATCAGAACCATGGGCTATACCCTATGCTTTTTGATCAAAACAACCCAAAATGATAATATTTAAAAAATATATACGAGATCGATTACATTAAAAAAAGGTGTGAAAATGGTAAAATAAATCAGAACCATGGGCTATACCCTATGCTTTTTGATCAAAACAACCCAAAATGATAATATTTAAAAAATATATACGAGATCGATTACATTAAAAAAAGGTGTGAAAATGGTAAAATAAATCAGAACCATGGGCTATACCCTATGCTTTTTGATCAAAACAACCCAAAATGATAATATTTAAAAAATATATACGAGATCGATTACATTAAAAAAAGGTGTGAAAATGGTAAAATAAATCAGAACCATGGGCTATACCCTATGCTTTTTGATCAAAACAACCCAAAATGATAATTTTTTTAAAATATATACGAGATCGATTACATTAAAAAAAGGTGTGAAAAAAAGTGAAAAAAATCAGAACCATGGGCTATACCCTATGCTTTTTGATCAAAACAACCCAAAATGATAATTTTTTTTAAATATATACCAGATCGATTACATGAAAAAAGGTGTGAAAATGGTTAAAAAAAATCAGAACCATGGGCTATACCCTATGCTTTTTGATCAAAACAACCCAAAATGATAATATTTAAAAAATATATACGAGATCGATTACATTAAAAAAAGGTGTGAAAATGGTAAAATAAATCAGAACCATGGGCTATACCCTATGCTTTTTGATCAAAACAACCCAAAATGATAATTTTTTTAAAATATATACGAGATCGATTACATTAAAAAAAGGTGTGAAAAAAAGTAAAAAAAATCAGAACCATGGGCTATACCCTATGCTTTTTGATCAAAACAACCCAAAATGATAATTTTTTTTAAATATATACCAGATCGATTACATGAAAAAAGGTGTGAAAATGGTTAAAAAAAATCAGAACCATGGGCTATACCCTATGCTTTTTGATCAAAACAACCCAAAATGATAATATTTAAAAAATATATACGAGATCGATTACATTAAAAAAAGGTGTGAAAAAAAGTAAAAAAAAAATCAGAACCATGGGCTATACCCTATGCTTTTTGATCAAAACAACCCAAAATGATAATTTTTTAAAAATATATACCAGATCGATTACATAAAAAAAGGTGTGAAAAAGGGTAAAAAAAATCAGAACCATGGGCTATACCCTATGCTTTTTGATCAAAACAACCCAAAATGATAATTTTTTAAAAATATATACGAGATCGATTACATGAAAAAAGGTGTGAAAAAGGGTCAAAAAAATCAGAACCATGGGCTATACCCTATGCTTTTTGATCAAAACAACCCAAAATGATAATTTAAAAAATATATATACGAGATCGATTACATGAAAAAAGGTGTGAAAAAGGGTAAAAAAAATCAAAACCATGGGCTATACCCTATGCGGTTTGATCAAAACAACCCAAAATGATAATTTAAAAAATATATATACCAGATCGATTACATGAAAAAAGGTGTGAAAAAGGGTAAAAAAAATCAGAACCATGGGCTATACCCTATGCTTTTTGATCAAAACAACCCAAAATGATAATTTTTAAAAAATATATACGAGATCGATTACATGAAAAAAGGTGTGAAAAAATGTAAAATAAATCAGAACCATGGGCTATACCCTATGCTTTTTGATCAAAACAACCCAAAATGATAATTTTTAAAAAATATATACGAGATCGATTACATGAAAAAAGGTGTGAAAAAATGTAAAATAAATCAGAACCATGGGCTATACCCTATGCTTTTTGATCAAAACAACCCAAAATGATAATTTTTAAAAAATATATACGAGATCGATTACATTAAAAAAAGGTGTGAAAAAAGTAAAAAAAATCAGATCCATTAGCTATACCCTATGCTTTTTGATCAAAACAACCCAAAATGATAATTTTTAAAAAATATATACGAGATCGATTACATGAAAAAAGGTGTGAAAAAATGTAAAATAAATCAGAACCATGGGCTATACCCTATGCTTTTTGATCAAAACAACCCAAAATGATAATTTTTTAAAAATATATACCAGATCGATTACATGAAAAAAGGTGTGAAAAAAAGTAAAAAAAATCAGATCCATTGGCTATACCCTATGCTTTTTGATCAAAACAACCCAAAATGATAATTTTTTTAAAATATATATACGAGATCGATTACATTAAAAAAAGGTGTGAAAAAAAGTAAAAAAAATCAGATCCATTGGCTATACCCTATGCTTTTTGATCAAAACAACCCAAAATGATAATTTTTAAAAAATATATACCAGATCGATTACATTAAAAAAAGGTGTGAAAATGGTTAAAATAAATCAGAATCATGGGCTATACCCTATGCTTTTTGATCAAAACAACCCAAAATGATAATTTTTAAAATATATATACGAGATCGATTACATGAAAAAAGGTGTGAAAAAATGTAAAATAAATCAGAACCATGGGCTATACCCTATGCTTTTTGATCAAAACAACCCAAAATGATAATTTTTTAAAAATATATACCAGATCGATTACATGAAAAAAGGTGTGAAAAAAAGTAAAAAAAATCAGAACCATGGGCTATACCCTATGCTTTTTGATCAAAACAACCCAAAATGATAATTTTTTAAAAATATATACCAGATCGATTACATGAAAAAAGGTGTGAAAAAAAGTAAAAAAAATCAGATCCATTGGCTATACCCTATGCTTTTTGATCAAAACAACCCACAATGATAATTTTTTTTAAATATATATACGAGATCGATTACATTAAAAAAAAGGTGTGAAAAAAAGTAAAAAAAATCAGAACCATGGGCTATACCCTATGCTTTTTGATCAAAACAACCCAAAATGATAATTTTTTAAAAATATATACCAGATCGATTACATGAAAAAAGGTGTGAAAAAAAGTAAAAAAAATCAGATCCATTGGCTATACCCTATGCTTTTTGATCAAAACAACCCACAATGATAATTTTTTTTAAATATATATACGAGATCGATTACATTAAAAAAAAGGTGTGAAAAAAAGTAAAAAAAATCAGAACCATTGGCTATACCCTATGCTTTTTGATCAAAACAACCCAAAATGATAATTTTTGAAAAATATATACGAGATCGATTACATATAAAAAGGTGTGAAAAAGATAAAATAAATCAGAACCATGGGCTATACCCTATGCTTTTTGATCAAAACAACCCAAAATGATAATTTTTTTAAAATATATACGAGATCGATTACATTAAAAAAAGGTGTGAAAAAAAGTAAAAAAAATCAGAACCATGGGCTATACCCTATGCTTCTTGATCAAAACAACCCAAAATGATAATCTTTAAAAAGTATATACAAGATCGATTACATGAAAAAAGGTGTGAAAAAATAAAAAATAAATCAGAACCATGGGCTATACCATATGCTTTTTGATCAAAACAACCCAAAATGATAATTTAAAAAAATATATACCAGCTCGATTGCATGAAAAAAGGTGTGAAAAAGGGTAAAAAAAATCAGAATCATGGGCTATACCCTATGCTTTTTGATCAAAACAACCCAAAATGATAATTTAAAAAATATATATACCAGATCGATTGCATTAAAAAAGGTGTGAAAAAGGGTAAAAAAAATCAAAACCATGGGCTATACCCTATGCGGTTTGATCAAAACAACCCAAAATGATAATTTAAAAAATATATATACCAGATCGATTACATGAAAAAAGGTGTGAAAAAGGGTGAAAAAAAATCAGAACCATGGGCTATACCCTATGCTTTTTGATCAAAACAACCCAAAATGATAATTTTTAAAAAATATATACGAGATCGATTACATGAAAAAAGGTATGAAAAAGGGTGAAAAAAAATCAGAACCATGGGCTATACCCTATGCGGTTTGATCAAAACAACCCAAAATGATAATTTAAAAAAAATATATACCAGATCGATTCCATGAAAAATGGTGTGAAAAAGGGTCAAAAAAATCAGAATCATGGGCTATACCCTATGCTTTTTGATCAAAACAACCCAAAATGATGGAAATTTAATAATATATTTGAGAAAGATTACATTAAAAAAAGGTGCGAAAAAAAGTAAAAAAATCAGATCCATTGGCTATACCCTATGCTTCTTGATCAAAACAACCCAAAATGATAATTTAAAAAAATATATACGAGATCGATTACATGAAAAAAGGTGTGAAAAAGGGTAAAAAAAATCAGAACCATGGGCTATACCCTATGCTTTTTGATCAAAACAACCCAAAATGATCATTTTTAAAAAATATATACGAGATCGATTACATGAAAAAAGGTGTGAAAAAATAAAAAAGAAATCAGAACCATGGGCTATACCCTATGCTTTTTGATCAAAACAACCCGAAATGATAATTTTTAAAAAATATATACGAGATCGATTACATGAAAAAAGGTGTGAAAAAATGTAAAATAAATCAGAACCATGGGCTATACCCTATGCTTTTTGATCAAAACAACCCAAAATGATAATTTTTAAAAAATATATACGAGATCGATTACATTAAAAAAAGGTGTGAAAAAAGTAAAAAAAATCAGATCCATTGGCTATACCCTATGCTTTTTGATCAAAACAACCCAAAATGATAATTTTTAAAAAATATATACGAGATCGATTACATGAAAAAAGGTGTGAAAAAATGTAAAATAAATCAGAACCATGGGCTATACCCTATGCTTTTTGATCAAAACAACCCAAAATGATAATTTTTTAAAAATATATACCAGATCGATTACATGAAAAAAGGTGTGAAAAAAAGTAAAAAAAATCAGATCCATTGGCTATACCCTATGCTTTTTGATCAAAACAACCCAAAATGATAATTTTTTTAAAATATATATACGAGATCGATTACATTAAAAAAAGGTGTGAAAAAAAGTAAAAAAAATCAGATCCATTGGCTATACCCTATGCTTTTTGATCAAAACAACCCAAAATGATAATTTTTAAAAAATATATACCAGATCGATTACATTAAAAAAAGGTGTGAAAATGGTTAAAATAAATCAGAATCATGGGCTATACCCTATGCTTTTTGATCAAAACAACCCAAAATGATAATTTTTAAAATATATATACGAGATCGATTACATGAAAAAAGGTGTGAAAAAATGTAAAATAAATCAGAACCATGGGCTATACCCTATGCTTTTTGATCAAAACAACCCAAAATGATAATTTTTTAAAAATATATACCAGATCGATTACATGAAAAAAGGTGTGAAAAAAAGTAAAAAAAATCAGAACCATGGGCTATACCCTATGCTTTTTGATCAAAACAACCCAAAATGATAATTTTTTAAAAATATATACCAGATCGATTACATGAAAAAAGGTGTGAAAAAAAGTAAAAAAAATCAGATCCATTGGCTATACCCTATGCTTTTTGATCAAAACAACCCACAATGATAATTTTTTTTAAATATATATACGAGATCGATTACATTAAAAAAAAGGTGTGAAAAAAAGTAAAAAAAATCAGAACCATGGGCTATACCCTATGCTTTTTGATCAAAACAACCCAAAATGATAATTTTCTAAAAATATATACCAGATCGATTACATGAAAAAAGGTGTGAAAAAAAGTAAAAAAAATCAGATCCATTGGCTATACCCTATGCTTTTTGATCAAAACAACCCACAATGATAATTTTTTTTAAATATATATACGAGATCGATTACATTAAAAAAAAGGTGTGAAAAAAAGTAAAAAAAATCAGAACCATTGGCTATACCCTATGCTTTTTGATCAAAACAACCCAAAATGATAATTTTTGAAAAATATATACGAGATCGATTACATATAAAAAGGTGTGAAAAAGATAAAATAAATCAGAACCATGGGCTATACCCTATGCTTTTTGATCAAAACAACCCAAAATGATAATTTTTGAAAAATATATACGAGATCGATTACATATAAAAAGGTGTGAAAAAGATAAAATAAATCAGAACCATGGGCTATACCCTATGCTTTTTGATCAAAACAACCCAAAATGATAATTTTTTTAAAATATATACGAGATCGATTACATTAAAAAAAGGTGTGAAAAAAAGTAAAAAAAATCAGAACCATGGGCTATACCCTATGCTTCTTGATCAAAACAACCCAAAATGATAATCTTTAAAAAGTATATACAAGATCGATTACATGAAAAAAGGTGTGAAAAAATAAAAAATAAATCAGAACCATGGGCTATACCATATGCTTTTTGATCAAAACAACCCAAAATGATAATTTAAAAAAATATATACCAGCTCGATTGCATGAAAAAAGGTGTGAAAAAGGGTAAAAAAAATCAGAATCATGGGCTATACCCTATGCTTTTTGATCAAAACAACCCAAAATGATAATTTAAAAAATATATATACCAGATCGATTGCATTAAAAAAGGTGTGAAAAAGGGTAAAAAAAATCAAAACCATGGGCTATACCCTATGCGGTTTGATCAAAACAACCCAAAATGATAATTTAAAAAATATATATACCAGATCGATTACATGAAAAAAGGTGTGAAAAAGGGTGAAAAAAAATCAGAACCATGGGCTATACCCTATGCTTTTTGATCAAAACAACCCAAAATGATAATTTTTAAAAAATATATACGAGATCGATTACATGAAAAAAGGTATGAAAAAGGGTGAAAAAAAATCAGAACCATGGGCTATACCCTATGCTTTTTGATCAAAACAACCCAAAATGATAATTTAAAAAAAATATATACCAGATCGATTCCATGAAAAATGGTGTGAAAAAGGGTCAAAAAAATCAGAATCATGGGCTATACCCTATGCTTTTTGATCAAAACAACCCAAAATGATGGAAATTTAATAATATATTTGAGAAAGATTACATTAAAAAAAGGTGTGAAAAAAAGTAAAAAAATCAGATCCATTGGCTATACCCTATGCTTCTTGATCAAAACAACCCAAAATGATAATTTAAAAAAATATATACCAGCTCGATTGCATGAAAAAAGGTGTGAAACAAAGTAATAAAAATCAGAACCATGGGCTATACCCTATGCTTTTTGATCAAAACAACCCAAAATGATAATTTTTAAAAAATATATACGAGATCGATTACATGAAAAAAGGTGTGAAAAAATGTAAAATAAATCAGAACCATGGGCTATACCCTATGCTTTTTGATCAAAACAACCCAAAATGATCATTTTTAAAAAATATATACGAGATCGATTACATGAAAAAAGGTGTGAAAAAATAAAAAAGAAATCAGAACCATGGGCTATACCCTATGCTTTTTGATCAAAACAACCCGAAATGATAATTTAAAAAAATATATACCAGCTCGATTGCATGAAAAATAGTGTGAAAAAGGGTAAAAAAAATCAGAATCATGGGCTATACCCTATGCTTTTTGATCAAAAGAACCCGAAATGATAATTTAAAAAAATATATACCAGCTCGATTGCATGAAAAATAGTGTGAAAAAGGGTAAAAAAAATCAGAATCATGGGCTATACCCTATGCTTTTTGATAAAAACAACCCGAAATGATAATTTAAAAAAATATATAACAGCTCGATTGCATGAAAAATAGTGTGAAAAAGGGTAAAAAAGATCAGAACCATGGGCTATACCCTATGCTTTTTGATCAAAACAACCCGAAATGATAATTTTTAAAAAATATATACGAGATCGATTACATGAAAAAAGGTGTGAAAAAATAAAAAATAAATCAGAACCATGGGCTATACCCTATGCTTTTTGATCAAAACAACCCGAAATGATAATTTAAAAAAATATATACCAGCTCGATTGCATGAAAAATAGTGTGAAAAAGGGTAAAAAAAATCAGAATCATGGGCTATACCCTATGCTTTTTGATCAAAACAACCCGAAATGATATTTTAAAAAAATATATACGAGCTCGATTGCATGAAAAATAGTGTGAAAAAGGGTAAAAAAAATCAGAATCATGGGCTATACCCTATGCTTTTTGATCAAAACAACCCGAAATGATAATTTAAAAAAATATATACCAGCTCGATTGCATGAAAAAAGGTGTGAAAAAGGGTAAAAAGAAATCAGAACCATGGGCTATACCCTATGCTTTTTGATCAAAACAACCCAAAATGATAATTTAAAAAAAATATATACCAGATTGATTGCATGAAAAAAGGCGTGAAAAAGGGTAAAAAAAATCAAAACCATGGGCTATACCCTATGCGGTTTGATCAAAACAACCCAAAATGATAATTTAAAAAAAATATATACCAGATCGATTGCATGAAAAAAGGTGTGAAAAAGGGTAAAAAAAAAATCAGAACCATGGGCAAAACAACCCAAAATGATAATTTTTTTTAAATATATACCAGATCGATTACATGAAAAAAGGTGTGAAAAAGGGTAAAAAAAATCAGAACCATGGGCTATACCCTATGCTTTTTGATCAAAACAACCCAAAATGATAATTTAAAAAATATATACCAGATCGATTACATGAAAAAAGGTGTGAAAAAAGGTTTAAAAAAAATCAGAACCATGGGCTATACCCTATGCTTTTTGATCAAAACAACCCAAAATTATAATTTGTTAAAAATATATACGAGATCGATTACATGAAAAAAGGTGTGAAAAAGGGTAAAAAAAATCAGAACCATGGGCTATACCCTATGCAGTTTGATCAAAACAACCCAAATTGATAATTTAAAAAATATATATACCAGATCGATTACATGAAAAAAGGTGTGAAAAAGGGTGAAAAAAAATCAGAACCATGGGCTATACCCTATGCTTTTTGATCAAAACCACCCAAAATGATAATTTTTGAAAAATATATACGAGATCGATTACATTAAAAAAAGGTGTGAAAATGGTTAAAATAAATCAGAACCATTGGCTATACCCTATGCTTTTTGATCAAAACAACCCAAAATGATAATTTTTTAAAAATATATATGAGATCGATTACATGAAAAAAGGTGTGAAAAAAAGTATAAAAAAATCAGAACCATGGGCTATACCCTATGCGTTTTGATCAAAACAACCCAAAATGATAATTTAAAAAATATATATACCAGATCGATTACATGAAAAAAGGTGTGAAAAAAGGTGAAAAAAATCAGAACCATGGGCTATACCCTATGCTTTTTGATCAAAACCACCCAAAATGATAATATTTAAAAAATATATACCAGATCGATTACATTAAAAAAAGGTGTGAAAATGGTTAAAATAAATCAGAACCATTGGCTATACCCTATGCTTTTTGATCAAAACAACCCAAAATGATAATTTTTTAAAAATATATACGAGATCGATTACATTAAAAAAAGGTGTGAAAAAAAGTAAAAAAAATCAGAACCATGGGCTATACCCTATGCTTTTTGATCAAAACAACCCAAAATGATAATTTTTTTTAAATATATACCAGATCGATTACATGAAAAAAGGTGTGAAAAAGGGTAAAAAAAATCAGAACCATGGGCTATACCCTATGCTTTTTGATCAAAACAACCCAAAATGATAATTTAAAAAATATATATACGAGATCGATTACATGAAAAAAGGTGTGAAAAAGGGTCAAAAAAATCAGAACCATGGGCTATACCCTATGCTTTTTGATCAAAACAACCCAAAATGATAATTTAAAAAATATATATACGAGATCGATTACATGAAAAAAGGTGTGAAAAAGGGTAAAATAAATCCGAACCATGGGCTATACCCTATGCTTTTTGATCAAAACAACCCAAAATGATAATTTTTTTTAAATATATACCAGATCGATTACATGAAAAAAGGTGTGAAAAAGGGTCAAAAAAATCAGAACCATGGGCTATACCCTATGCTTTTTGATCAAAACAACCCAAAATGATAATTTAAAAAATATATATACGAGATCGATTACATGAAAAAAGGTGTGAAAAAAAGTAAAAAAAAAATCAGAACCATGGGCTATACCCTATGCTTTTTGATCAAAACAACCCAAAATGATAATTTTTTTAAAATATATACGAGATCGATTACATGAAAAAAGGTGTGAAAAAGGGTCAAAAAAATCAGAACCATGGGCTATACCCTATGCTTTTTGATCAAAACAACCCAAAATGATAATTTAAAAAATATATATACGAGATCGATTACATGAAAAAAGGTGTGAAAAAGGGTAAAAAAAATCAAAACCAGGGGCTATACCCTATGCGGTTTGATCAAAACAACCCAAAATGATAATTTAAAAAATATATATACCAGATCGATTACATGAAAAAAGGTGTGAAAAAGGGTAAAAAAAATCAGAACCATGGGCTATACCCTATGCTTTTTGATCAAAACAACCCAAAATGATAATTTTTAAAAAATATATACGAGATCGATTACTTGAAAAAAGGTGTGAAAAAGGGTAAAAAAAATCAAAACCATGGGCTATACCCTATGCTTTTTGATCAAAACAACCCAAAATGATAATTTAAAAAATATATATACGAGATCGATTACATGAAAAAAGGTGTGAAAAAGGGTAAAAAAAATCAGAACCATGGGCTATACCCTATGCTTTTTGATCAAAACAACCCAAAATGATAATTTTTAAAAAATATATACGAGATCGATTACTTGAAAAAAGGTGTGAAAAAGGGTAAAAAAAATCAGAACCATGGGCTATACCCTATGCTTTTTGATCAAAACAACCCAAAATGATCATTTTTAAAAAATATATACGAGATCGATTACATGAAAAAAGGTGTGAAAAAATAAAAAAGAAATCAGAACCATGGGCTATACCCTATGCTTTTTGATCAAAACAACCCGAAATGATAATTTAAAAAAATATATACCAGCTCGATTGCATGAAAAATAGTGTGAAAAAGGGTAAAAAAAATCAGAATCATGGGCTATACCCTATGCTTTTTGATCAAAACAACCCGAAATGATAATTTAAAAAAATATATACCAGCTCGATTGCATGAAAAATAGTGTGAAAAAGGGTAAAAAAAATCAGAATCATGGGCTATACCCTATGCTTTTTGATAAAAACAACCCGAAATGATAATTTAAAAAAATATATAACAGCTCGATTGCATGAAAAATAGTGTGAAAAAGGGTAAAAAAGATCAGAACCATGGGCTATACCCTATGCTTTTTGATCAAAACAACCCGAAATGATAATTTTTAAAAAATATATACGAGATCGATTACATGAAAAAAGGTGTGAAAAAATAAAAAATAAATCAGAACCATGGGCTATACCCTATGCTTTTTGATCAAAACAACCCGAAATGATAATTTAAAAAAATATATACCAGCTCGATTGCATGAAAAATAGTGTGAAAAAGGGTAAAAAAAATCAGAATCATGGGCTATACCCTATGCTTTTTGATCAAAACAACCCGAAATGATATTTTAAAAAAATATATACCAGCTCGATTGCATGAAAAATAGTGTGAAAAAGGGTAAAAAAAATCAGAATCATGGGCTATACCCTATGCTTTTTGATCAAAACAACCCGAAATGATAATTTAAAAAAATATATACCAGCTCGATTGCATGAAAAAAGGTGTGAAAAAGGGTAAAAAGAAATCAGAACCATGGGCTATACCCTATGCTTTTTGATCAAAACAACCCAAAATGATAATTTAAAAAAAATATATACCAGATCGATTGCATGAAAAAAGGCGTGAAAAAGGGTAAAAAAAATCAAAACCATGGGCTATACCCTATGCGGTTTGATCAAAACAACCCAAAATGATAATTTAAAAAAAATATATACCAGATCGATTGCATGAAAAAAGGTGTGAAAAAGGGTAAAAAAAAAATCAGAACCATGGGCAAAACAACCCAAAATGATAATTTTTTTTAAATATATACCAGATCGATTACATGAAAAAAGGTGTGAAAAAGGGTAAAAAAAATCAGAACCATGGGCTATACCCTATGCTTTTTGATCAAAACAACCCAAAATGATAATTTAAAAAATATATACCAGATCGATTACATGAAAAAAGGTGTGAAAAAAGGTTTAAAAAAAATCAGAACCATGGGCTATACCCTATGCTTTTTGATCAAAACAACCCAAAATTATAATTTGTTAAAAATATATACGAGATCGATTACATGAAAAAAGGTGTGAAAAAGGGTAAAAAAAATCAGAACCATGGGCTATACCCTATGCAGTTTGATCAAAACAACCCAAATTGATAATTTAAAAAATATATATACCAGATCGATTACATGAAAAAAGGTGTGAAAAAGGGTGAAAAAAAATCAGAACCATGGGCTATACCCTATGCTTTTTGATCAAAACCACCCAAAATGATAATTTTTGAAAAATATATACGAGATCGATTACATTAAAAAAAGGTGTGAAAATGGTTAAAATAAATCAGAACCATTGGCTATACCCTATGCTTTTTGATCAAAACAACCCAAAATGATAATTTTTTAAAAATATATATGAGATCGATTACATGAAAAAAGGTGTGAAAAAAAGTATAAAAAAATCAGAACCATGGGCTATACCCTATGCGTTTTGATCAAAACAACCCAAAATGATAATTTAAAAAATATATATACCAGATCGATTACATGAAAAAAGGTGTGAAAAAAGGTGAAAAAAATCAGAACCATGGGCTATACCCTATGCTTTTTGATCAAAACAACCCAAAATGATAATATTTAAAAAATATATACCAGATCGATTACATTAAAAAAAGGTGTGAAAATGGTTAGAATAAATCAGAACCATTGGCTATACCCTATGCTTTTTGATCAAAACAACCCAAAATGATAATTTTTTAAAAATATATACGAGATCGATTACATTAAAAAAAGGTGTGAAAAAAAGTAAAAAAAATCAGAACCATGGGCTATACCCTATGCTTTTTGATCAAAACAACCCAAAATGATAATTTTTTTTAAATATATACCAGATCGATTACATGAAAAAAGGTGTGAAAAAGGGTAAAAAAAATCAGAACCATGGGCTATACCCTATGCTTTTTGATCAAAACAACCCAAAATGATAATATTTAAAAAATATATACGAGATCGATTACATGAAAAAAGGTGTGAAAAAGGGTCAAAAAAATCAGAACCATGGGCTATACCCTATGCTTTTTGATCAAAACAACCCAAAATGATAATTTAAAAAATATATATACGAGATCGATTACATGAAAAAAGGTGTGAAAAAGGGTAAAATAAATCCGAACCATGGGCTATACCCTATGCTTTTTGATCAAAACAACCCAAAATGATAATTTTTTTTAAATATATACCAGATCGATTACATGAAAAAAGGTGTGAAAAAGGGTCAAAAAAATCAGAACCATGGGCTATACCCTATGCTTTTTGATCAAAACAACCCAAAATGATAATTTAAAAAATATATATACGAGATCGATTACATGAAAAAAGGTGTGAAAAAAAGTAAAAAAAAAATCAGAACCATGGGCTATACCCTATGCTTTTTGATCAAAACAACCCAAAATGATAATTTTTTTAAAATATATACGAGATCGATTACATGAAAAAAGGTGTGAAAAAGGGTAAAAAAAATCAAAACCATGGGCTATACCCTATGCGGTTTGATCAAAACAACCCAAAATGATAATTTAAAAAATATATATACCAGATCGATTACATGAAAAAAGGTGTGAAAAAGGGTAAAAAAAATCAGAACCATGGGCTATACCCTATGCTTTTTGATCAAAACAACCCAAAATGATAATTTTTAAAAAATATATACGAGATCGATTACTTGAAAAAAGGTGTGAAAAAGGGTAAAAAAAATCAAAACCATGGGCTATACCCTATGCTTTTTGATCAAAACAACCCAAAATGATAATTTAAAAAATATATATACGAGATCGATTACATGAAAAAAGGTGTGAAAAAGGGTAAAAAAAATCAGAACCATGGGCTATACCCTATGCTTTTTGATCAAAACAACCCAAAATGATAATTTTTAAAAAATATATACGAGATCGATTACTTGAAAAAAGGTGTGAAAAAGGGTAAAAAAAATCAGAACCATGGGCTATACCCTATGCTTTTTGATCAAAACAACCCAAAATGATAATTTTTAAAAAATATATACGAGATCGATTACTTGAAAAAAGGTGTGAAAAAGGGTAAAAAAAATCAGAACCATGGGCTATACCCTATGCGTTTTGATCAAAATAACCCAAAATGATAATTTAAAAAATATATATACGAGATCGATTACATGAAAAAAGGTGTGAAAAAGGGTAAAAAAAATCAGAACCATGGGCTATACCCTATGCTTTTTGATCAAAACAACCCAAAATGATAATTTTTAAAAAATATATACGAGATCGATTACTTGAAAAAAGGTGTGAAAAAGGGTAAAAAAAATCAGAACCATGGGCTATACCCTATGCGTTTTGATCAAAATAACCCAAAATGATAATTTAAAAAATATATATACGAGATCGATTACATGAAAAAAGGTGTGAAAAAGGGTAAAAAAAATCAGAACCATGGGCTATACCCTATGCTTTTTGATCAAAACAACCCAAAATGATAATTTTTAAAAAATATATACGAGATCGATTACTTGAAAAAAGGTGTGAAAAAGGGTAAAAAAAATCAGAACCATGGGCTATACCCTATGCTTTTTGATCAAAACAACCCAAAATGATAATTTTTAAAAAATATATACGAGATCGATTACTTGAAAAAAGGTGTGAAAAAGGGTAAAAAAAATCAGAACCATGGGCTATACCCTATGCGTTTTGATCAAAATAACCCAAAATGATAATTTAAAAAATATATATACGAGATCGATTACATGAAAAAAGGTGTGAAAAAGGGTAAAAAAAATCAGAACCATGGGCTATACCCTATGCTTTTTGATCAAAACAACCCAAAATGATAATTTTTAAAAAATATATACGAGATCGATTACTTGAAAAAAGGTGTGAAAAAGGGTAAAAAAAATCAGAACCATGGGCTATACCCTATGCTTTTTGATCAAAACAACCCAAAATGATAATTTTTAAAAAATATATACGAGATCGATTACTTGAAAAAAGGTGTGAAAAAGGGTAAAAAAAATCAGAACCATGGGCTATACCCTATGCGTTTTGATCAAAACAACCGAAAATGATAATTTAAAAAAATATATATATGAGATCGATTACATGAAAAAAGGTGTGAAAAAGGGTAAAAAAAATCAGAACCATGGGCTATACCCTATGCTTTTTGATCAAAACAACCCAAAATGATAATTTTTAAAAAATATATACGAGATCGATTACTTGAAAAAAGGTGTGAAAAAGGGTAAAAAAAATCAGAACCATGGGCTATACCCTATGCTTTTTGATCAAAACAACCCAAAATGATAATTTTTAAAAAATATATACGAGATCGATTACTTGAAAAAAGGTGTGAAAAAGGGTAAAAAAAATCAGAACCATGGGCTATACCCTATGCTTTTTGATCAAAACAACCCAAAATGATAATTTTTAAAAAATATATACGAGATCGATTACTTGAAAAAAGGTGTGAAAAAGGGTAAAAAAAATCAGAACCATGGGCTATACCCTATGCTTTTTGATCAAAACAACCCAAAATGATAATATTTAAAAAATATATACCAGATCGATTACTTGAAAAAAGGTGTGAAAAAGGGTAAAAAAAATCAGAACCATGGGCTATACCCTATGCGTTTTGATCAAAACAACCGAAAATGATAATTTAAAAAAATATATATATGAGATCGATTACATGAAAAAAGGTGTGAAAAAGGGTAAAAAAAATCAGAACCATGGGCTATACCCTATGCTTTTTGATCAAAACAACCCAAAATGATAATTTTTAAAAAATATATACGAGATCGATTACTTGAAAAAAGGTGTGAAAAAGGGTAAAAAAAATCAAAACCATGGGCTATACTCTATGCTTTTTGATCAAAACAACCCAAAATGATAATTTAAAAAATATATATACGAGATCGATTACATGAAAAAAGGTGTGAAAAAGGGTAAAAAAAATCAGAACCATGGGCTATACCCTATGCTTTTTGATCAAAACAACCCAAAATGATAATTTTTAAAAAATATATACGAGATCGATTACTTGAAAAAAGGTGTGAAAAAGGGTAAAAAAAATCAGAACCATGGGCTATACCCTATGCGTTTTGATCAAAATAACCCAAAATGATAATTTAAAAAATATATATACGAGATCGATTACATGAAAAAAGGTGTGAAAAAGGGTAAAAAAAATCAGAACCATGGGCTATACCCTATGCTTTTTGATCAAAACAACCCAAAATGATAATTTTTAAAAAATATATACGAGATCGATTACTTGAAAAAAGGTGTGAAAAAGGGTAAAAAAAATCAGAACCATGGGCTATACCCTATGCGTTTTGATCAAAATAACCCAAAATGATAATTTAAAAAATATATATACGAGATCGATTACATGAAAAAAGGTGTGAAAAAGGGTAAAAAAAATCAGAACCATGGGCTATACCCTATGCTTTTTGATCAAAACAACCCAAAATGATAATTTTTAAAAAATATATACGAGATCGATTACTTGAAAAAAGGTGTGAAAAAGGGTAAAAAAAATCAGAACCATGGGCTATACCCTATGCTTTTTGATCAAAACAACCCAAAATGATAATTTTTAAAAAATATATACGAGATCGATTACTTGAAAAAAGGTGTGAAAAAGGGTAAAAAAAATCAGAACCATGGGCTATACCCTATGCGTTTTGATCAAAATAACCCAAAATGATAATTTAAAAAATATATATACGAGATCGATTACATGAAAAAAGGTGTGAAAAAGGGTAAAAAAAATCAGAACCATGGGCTATACCCTATGCTTTTTGATCAAAACAACCCAAAATGATAATTTTTAAAAAATATATACGAGATCGATTACTTGAAAAAAGGTGTGAAAAAGGGTAAAAAAAATCAGAACCATGGGCTATACCCTATGCTTTTTGATCAAAACAACCCAAAATGATAATTTTTAAAAAATATATACGAGATCGATTACTTGAAAAAAGGTGTGAAAAAGGGTAAAAAAAATCAGAACCATGGGCTATACCCTATGCGTTTTGATCAAAACAACCGAAAATGATAATTTAAAAAAATATATATATGAGATCGATTACATGAAAAAAGGTGTGAAAAAGGGTAAAAAAAATCAGAACCATGGGCTATACCCTATGCTTTTTGATCAAAACAACCCAAAATGATAATTTTTAAAAAATATATACGAGATCGATTACTTGAAAAAAGGTGTGAAAAAGGGTAAAAAAAATCAGAACCATGGGCTATACCCTATGCTTTTTGATCAAAACAACCCAAAATGATAATTTTTAAAAAATATATACGAGATCGATTACTTGAAAAAAGGTGTGAAAAAGGGTAAAAAAAATCAGAACCATGGGCTATACCCTATGCTTTTTGATCAAAACAACCCAAAATGATAATTTTTAAAAAATATATACGAGATCGATTACTTGAAAAAAGGTGTGAAAAAGGGTAAAAAAAATCAGAACCATGGGCTATACCCTATGCTTTTTGATCAAAACAACCCAAAATGATAATTTTTAAAAAATATATACGAGATCGATTACTTGAAAAAAGGTGTGAAAAAGGGTAAAAAAAATCAGAACCATGGGCTATACCCTATGCGTTTTGATCAAAACAACCGAAAATGATAATTTAAAAAAATATATATATGAGATCGATTACATGAAAAAAGGTGTGAAAAAGGGTAAAAAAAATCAGAACCATGGGCTATACCCTATGCTTTTTGATCAAAACAACCCAAAATGATAATTTTTAAAAAATATATACGAGATCGATTACTTGAAAAAAGGTGTGAAAAAGGGTAAAAAAAATCAAAACCATGGGCTATACCCTATGCTTTTTGATCAAAACAACCCAAAATGATAATTTAAAAAATATATATACGAGATCGATTACATGAAAAAAGGTGTGAAAAAGGGTAAAAAAAATCAGAACCATGGGCTATACCCTATGCTTTTTGATCAAAACAACCCAAAATGATAATTTTTAAAAAATATATACGAGATCGATTACTTGAAAAAAGGTGTGAAAAAGGGTAAAAAAAATCAGAACCATGGGCTATACCCTATGCTTTTTGATCAAAACAACCCAAAATGATAATTTTTAAAAAATATATACGAGATCGATTACTTGAAAAAAGGTGTGAAAAAGGGTAAAAAAAATCAGAACCATGGGCTATACCCTATGCGTTTTGATCAAAATAACCCAAAATGATAATTTAAAAAATATATATACGAGATCGATTACATGAAAAAAGGTGTGAAAAAGGGTAAAAAAAATCAGAACCATGGGCTATACCCTATGCTTTTTGATCAAAACAACCCAAAATGATAATTTTTAAAAAATATATACGAGATCGATTACTTGAAAAAAGGTGTGAAAAAGGGTAAAAAAAATCAGAACCATGGGCTATACCCTATGCTTTTTGATCAAAACAACCCAAAATGATAATTTTTAAAAAATATATACGAGATCGATTACTTGAAAAAAGGTGTGAAAAAGGGTAAAAAAAATCAGAACCATGGGCTATACCCTATGCGTTTTGATCAAAACAACCGAAAATGATAATTTAAAAAAATATATATATGAGATCGATTACATGAAAAAAGGTGTGAAAAAGGGTTCAATAAGTACAACTAGAGCAAGAGGTTTATTGCCACGTATCGCGAATTGGCGCTGGCTTGATCAATGACGTAGAATGATAATGATAATTTATTTATACAGCGCCATTTCCAGCAGTTCAATGGCGCCGCGCTAGAGACAGTAAGAAATGGTATTTTTTATACAATTCATTAGAGCAGAGTCAAAAGAAAAACCTGTGTATACAGCTATCTATAGCATGATAATATGAAAACACACACACATCGCGGCAAATTAATTGCAATACATACACCATTTCCTGTTTGTAATGACTAGGACTGTGTTTTATCATTCTTGTTACTCCGTTTTAGGATTTGTTGTTCAAAATTAAAATTGCAAATAAAAAACGTTTTTTGTTTAAATATGTAAAAAGCATTTAGTAACTAATGTTCCCCTAACCCCTGATAGTTTACTTTAAGTTTTGATTCTACATGAAGTGGGAAGTTGAATGGTGAAATATGTAACATATAGTGGTGGTATAAAAGTAACTCAAAGACGCCAACACAAACAAATTATGGACCCCCTCCCCCACCCCCTGCACTAATTCCCAACCTGAGGGACAAACAATGAAAAATATTAACATCAAAAAAGGTTTCAATCCTCAAGAGAAAAGAAGGCAGTTCTTCTGTTCTGACCCAGATTGGGAATTAGTGCAAGGGGTCTTTTAATACTTAATCATTCGAAATTCACTTCATGTAAAGTCAACACACATGTATACATAGCGATACTTCATGTTTACTAGCAATAGCTTTGCAATGTTAATCATGCCATGCAAACATTTTCACGAAAGCTCTTTACAAGTTGCCTTTTTTCACAGCCAATCCATCGATCTCTGGTTGGCACACGAAAAAGAGGCATTTTCGGGCAAGATCACGCGCGCTATTGACTCTGCCCGAAAATGCCTCGAGATCATGTCTGCGCCTGCGATGTTTTTAAAAGCGCTCGCGCATCTCGAAAATGGTCTAACGTAACATAAAGTATCACTATTGCATCAGGGATAAGGTTCACTTTAATGATTCGGACCATTTTGACTTGTATTCAACTTAAGGTAATATTTACGTGCACTTTTTACAAAGTGCAACTTGTTGAGGTCTGAAGTC
Organism: Anthopleura sola; assembly: GCA_023349425.1. Classification (NCBI taxonomy): domain Eukaryota; kingdom Metazoa; phylum Cnidaria; class Anthozoa; order Actiniaria; family Actiniidae; genus Anthopleura; species Anthopleura sola. Next base: position 1,603,340 of record JALHLI010000013.1, read on the forward strand.
GCGACAAGGACACAACCGAGCATAAATAGGCGAGCTTCCTGAACAGCTGTAGATTAATGAAGTCTTCTGAAGCAAGCAAGACCTGTCGACAGATGAACTTGAAGGAGCGTGGAGAGAGTCCTTGGTCGATGAGGATAAACATTGTACACCGTGTCTAGCAAACGAAATGAATGAATAATATTTTACTGATAACTTGACTTCTTTTTTTACGAGGGTAGCAGTTAATAGCCAGTACCTGTGGCTCTCATTCCATGATCAAATTGGAACTTTAAGAGTGGAAAAACAGAGTACCCGGAGATAAACTCACATATGACGGCGAGTCCGGCGATCGAACCCACGGCGACAGCGGTGAATGACGACGCATGAGCAGCACACAGCACCCGAATTTTTACTTTCTCAGACTGCGTATCGTTTTCATTAAAGTCATAAAACTCAAGGGAATGATATGTGATTCAAATTGGGAGACAGAGGACCAGGTATAATAAGGCTGAGATGGGGTTGGGCAGTACTTAAATCTCTAATAATTATGACTATTGGTCAATAAAATCAGTTGTAAAATTGCTTGAAATTACCTTTTGAAGGCTTCTAAATTATTGATGTCGTTAAAGAACGATGATTCGCATAGCAAACCTGAAATCATTAAAATAATTCTTAAAAAAGATGTTTGCATTTAATACAGGAAGACGACGACGACGATCATGATGATGAGAAGAAAGAGAAGGAGAAGAATACGAAGAAGAAGAACAATACGACGACGATGATGATAACTATTATCACGATAATAACACCGGCAATACATACCGCGTTCTTCACATGTTTCTGAACAAGACTTCCCCTTGTCACCAACATGAACATGAAGCTCTTCAATTGGAGGCCATTTCTTGCCTTGTTCACAAAAATTCTATAACATTAACATTTCATTTAATTTAGCAAAATTAGCATTCTAAGGAAATTCTAGTGAATCACGGGAGATGTGCGCTGTGTATGATGCGCACCCTCTCAACGCTGTAGTCATATGCGTTAGCTTCCTGATCCCATCTCATGCTGTTTCTCAGGCTTTCCCCTCTCCGCGAAATGAAACTTCTGTTATTTTTTTAAATTTGCTCAAAGACTTGTGTCATAAACCTCAAGATCGTAGTAAGACTACACAACTGTATTCTTTTTACCTGATTATTGACCAAGGCATTGACTCGTTCAAGCATCCCTGCTGGCGTCCACTCGTACGGAATATACGGACGAACCTAACAACCATAATAGTAGTAAGATATTTAGGTGTTACGTAATCTTTGCCTTTAGTCTTCTTATATGTACCAAAAAAGGTTCAAGGGGCAAAACGGTTATTTATAATCGGTGATACTGAATTTAAAATAATGCGAAATCTGGATTTTGCTGAATAAAAAATATATCATAGTACCGAATTTTTTTACTTTCCTGTGGCCTTTAGTCTTTTCCGGCCCTCCTTTTTTGACGTAGCGCTGCTATAGACCCCTTGCACTAATTCCCAACCTGGGGGTCAAAACAAAAGAACTGCCTTCTCTTGAGGATTGGAATATTTTGTGTGATGTTAATATTTTTCATTGTTTTGACCCCCAGGTTGGAAATTAGTGCATGGGGCCAATTACAGTAACGTTGGACCCATCACCTTCTCAGAGAATCAACCCTAGGTTCTAACTTCGAATTCATTGTATTTGAGAGACTTGAGAGCTAAACCTGTTTGAATGAGTCTGTGGTCAACAACAAAAAATTGATATCCATCAAAAGAGCAGATTGACTATCCTTACCTGGGTTTTAAGGATTTCTTGAACAGCCTTTTCTACCTCTTCAGTATTATTGATATCTATAGTGTACACGTAAGGTTTTCCGATAAACTTTTCGGCGTAAGGATGTTGTGAGGACAACTGGAAACAATGAAGAATTTTAGCAAAAACCAAGAAAAAACTAGTGATCATAACACGAGCTGTAAAGTAAATAATAGAGTTGTCTAATATGTTATTGTATGTGGGGATAACCATACGTTTGTTTCTTCCAAGAATATTTATTTAATGGACTACTTCGACGATACGGAGGCCATCTTGAATCAGAATTAATGAAAGGGACCGTGTATGAAATGCTGGGGGTATAAGTAGGATCTATTGGAGAGAAAAAAATCCTGGCTTTCTCTGGCCCTATCATGCTGGTTAAGGTAATGCGATCGCGCATTTTTTTTCCATGAATTTTTTTAAAATTTGGCACAAATATTCCTTTTGAGCTGTAGTGTGAAAATATGAAATAAAAAATGGGGGTACCCGAATCCGTTCGGAAGATATAAATTTTCAAAGACAATGCTTGCGGCCGTGTTTTCGGGAAAATAAGACAAAGTAAACTAGAAGCTATCGTAGTCCATATGGCTTGAAGAAGTAGCATAAACGATTTCAAATGATACATACCTTAACACATTATGATTAAAACCCCAAAATTGTTCATTTTATTGTGTTCAGAATGAGTTCTCGATGTTTAAATGTCCAAAACAGTACATTTTGACTGTACTTTACGATCCGAATTTCCGGACATTTTCGCGATTTACTCAAAACTTAGTCGAATTATCTACCTTCATTTTTGGATATGTTATAGCTTTAGTAAACTTGGACTCACAGTGAAAAAATCAGGGTAGGTCACTGAGCAAGATTTTTAGATATTTCACGTTGAACGTGGAGAAAGGTCAAAATGTCTTATCCGCCATAGTTGAAAGACCTTGGCCACAGGAAACCCAATCACGAAAAAGTACTTTGAAAATTAACACTTCGTGAAATTACTAAAAATTTAGTCGAATTACCTGCCTTCATTTTTTGATATATTGTAGCCTAAGTTGTTCTGGACTCACAGAAGAAAAATCAGGGTAGGTAACCGTGTAAAATGTTTAGATATTCAATAAAGCGCAGGAAAGATGCGCACGAATGCACGATCGCATTACCTTAAGTGACAAACACTTCATTTTTCCACGTAGTATCAGTCATTCCGTTTATATCTTGAATCGCAAGGCATTATGAGGCGTCCATAGGGCAAAACAAAACAAAAAGGTCGGATTATATCATCATCATCATCATCATCATCATCATCATCATCATCATCATCATCATCATCATCATCATCATCATCATCATCATCATCATCATCATCATCATCATCATCATCATCATCATCATCATCATCATCATCATCATCATCATCATCATCATCATCATCATCATCATCATCATCATCATCATCATCATCATCATCATCATCATCATCATCATCATCATCATCATCATCATCATCATCATCATCATCATCATCATCATCATCATCATCATCATCATCATCATCATCATCATCATCATCATCATCATCATCATCATCATCATCATCATCATCATCATCATCATCATCATCATCATCATCATCATCATCATCATCATCATCATCATCATCATCATCATCATCATCATCATCATCATCATCATCATCATCATCATCATCATCATCATCATCATCATCATCATCATCATCATCATCATCATCATCATCATCATCATCATCATCATCATCATCATCATCATCATCATCATCATCATCATCATCATCATCATCATCATCATCATCATCATCATCATCATCATCATCATCATCATCATCATCATCATCATCATCATCATCATCATCATCATCATCATCATCATCATCATCATCATCATCATCATCATCATCATCATCATCATCATCATCATCATCATCATCATCATCATCATCATCATCATCATCATCATCATCATCATCATCATCATCATCATCATCATCATCATCATCATCATCATCATCATCATCATCATCATCATCATCATCATCATCATCATCATCATCATCATCATCATCATCATCATCATCATCATCATCATCATCATCATCATCATCATCATCATCATCATCATCATCATCATCATCATCATCATCATCATCATCATCATCATCATCATCATCATCATCATCATCATCATCATCATCATCATCATCATCATCATCATCATCATCATCATCATCATCATCATCATCATCATCATCATCATCATCATCATCATCATCATCATCATCATCATCATCATCATCATCATCATCATCATCATCATCATCATCATCATCATCATCATCATCATCATCATCATCATCATCATCATCATCATCATCATCATCATCATCATCATCATCATCATCATCATCATCATCATCATCATCATCATCATCATCATCATCATCATCATCATCATCATCATCATCATCATCATCATCATCATCATCATCATCATCATCATCATCATCATCATCATCATCATCATCATCATCATCATCATCATCATCATGTCCATCTTCTGTATTCATCTCTTGTCAAAGGGTTTTGTGGGGAATGTTAAAGTTAATCGACGCCATTACTGTAACAAAGTTTTGTATATTTGCCCCTACCAAGATGGCCGCCGTATCGTCGAAGTAGTCCATTGCCGAGTTTTCGCACTTCTAGTGCATTTTCAGGGCGAATCATTTGAATAATTGTAATACCTACTTTTCGCCCTGAAGATGCTGAAGTGCGAAAGCTCGGTAACTAAATAAATATTCGTGGAATAAACAAACTTATACATTATTATAATATAAAAGTTGTCATGGTCTTATCGATGTACCTTTCTTGACGTGGGCTTCTCTCTAAAGAAAGCTGTATTTTCTCTGCTATGTGGCGGATCAAGCTGTATTTAAAAAAACATACAACATGTAACATATTACGTTCTAATTATAAATTAGGCTTGGATACTGGGGATAGAAAATAATACGAAACTATGTGAGGGAAAGTAAATAGTAAGGGGAAAACGAGACAGAAACAACAATAACAACAATAATAAAAACCCTTCTAAAACAAGCACAAATTAATATATTTTAATTCTTACTTTTGCATTTAGAAAAACAGATCCGTGAGCTATGGCTTCTAGTGGTGCTGGTCCATCGTATGGAAAACCCAGACCAATATATATCTAAAATAACAACGAAAAAACTTGGTAAAATGGTAAAACCTCCAATTTTTCTTTGCAATCTGCTGATAAATAGCCAATGTGCATGAGCTCGAAATTCTAGCACAAAGTATGATGGGAAAGTGATTCGTATAGGAAATCGCACGACCTCGAGTACAATTTGGAAATTAATAGGTACGAGTAATGTTTTGAAAGTTCTTGTAATTGCACGAGCCTTTAGGCGAGTGCAATTAAAGAACTTTCAAAACATTACGAGTGCCTATTAATTCCAAATTGTACGAGAAGGTCGTGCGATTTTTTATTTATAGTTCGCTCGACAAAATTTTATAAAACATGCGAAGCGAAGGCATTCATTCATCTTCATTGCCTTTGCTATAACCGACCCTTCTCCAAGAACGCTAAGTCAAGAACAGCATAGAAAGTGTTAACGTTGCTGTAAAACCTTTTTAGATTAGTATTTTATGTATGATTTGAACTACAAAATACTAGAAAATAATTTTACATCTCAAGTAAAAAGCCATTTTAATGCATGTTTACAACTATTGAATGACAGTATTGACAGCTAAACAGCGAATCAAGAAGCGACTTTTGTTTGAAAACGTACTGTGTGAAAACTAAGCGAAAGTTGAGAGTTTACAGTTCGCTAATTTAAGTTTTTTTCCTCTTAGCATTTGCTAATAAGTGCAAAAACACAATTTCAAAAATACTTTCTTTGAAAACAAGTTAGCTGGACAACATCAAAAGGGATAAAAGCGACAAATATGTCGTTCAAGTTAAAAGTTTTGAAGTACAGCTTGTCGTGAACGAGTCGCCAGTGATCAGACCATGTGCTTTGGATATTATTCCCTCCTGTAGCTTGAAGAATTTCGCTGCTATTTTCTTTGAATGGTGAATTATCTGAAGATTTTATTATTTCAAGACTGGATTGACAACTTAGGATCAATTAACTTGTGATAACTAGCTGAATTCGTCTCTCTACAACTACTCGACAGTTTGCCGGTAAGATTTGATCTTAACTATTTTCAAAACAAAAAACGAGCCTTTACTCGCTGTATTTTTTTCGCTAAACGGAAAGAAATTTGCTTTAAAACTATTGTTAGCTGTTTTCTACATATTGTACAATTATTGTAGTTGTGGTGTTGAATTTATTTTTCGAGAAAACCACAGAAGACAACAGGTAGTAAAACGAGAACATTCAAAACTCCAACTCAAATTGTTTGGCGAAAACTAGAAAGAAAAAACGACTTTCTACTACAAAACATGATTTATTAGGTCTTGAATTTGTCTAGTTATCATAATTTGAGGCCTTCCTATGTGTGTATTGAACAGTTTTCTGAAATTTTTCCATTTTAATCTATAAAACACTTATTTTTTTGGGAATTTCACTCATTTCACTCATTTCACTGGGGAAATTTGCCGCTTTTGGTCGTGTTTCCATAGCGACCTAATTGGTACTCCCGCGGAGTACCAATTAACGCTCTAATTGTACTCCTCTAGACCAATCAGAATCGAGTAATTTTGTCGTGCGTACTATAAATCTGATAATTTTTCCTTCGACATTTTCTATGGAAATAAAAGGATTTCAGCAGACGAAAATAACAGAGTAATTTTTTTCTGATAGTTCCTTTGATTTCCCTGTTACATTTTTAAAGAACTCACTTTCCCAGAGTGCTTTGTGAGCTTTGATGCACATTGCCTATTCAGATAGCGGAAGAAAAGCCAACCAACCAACCTTGGTTTTACTTAAAAATTCTTGATAATCCCTTCCGTTCATTATGCGATGGTTCTTCACGTACGAAGGAACAAAGGTTCTTACTCTCTGGTATTAAAACAAATGATTAAGATTATGTCATAGCTTGGTAGGTCGCTCAATCACTCGCTCATCCACCCACTGACACCCGATCCAAACTCACTCACCACCCATCCAACCATCATACAATTACAAACTCCACTCACTGGCCACGCCACTAACGAACGTTTACCCATTCACCATCCACACCCATCTACTCACACACTTACCAAATTCGCCCACCGACCAGTCCATTCTTTTATTCACTAACTGATACGCGCACGCATTTTAGTCAATCAATTGCTACTAAAAAAACACATGCACAGAGAGATGGGATGTTGATTATAATAAAGCTTAGGGAAAAAAACACAGTCTAAACAGAATAGGCTCACTATAGACAATAAGACATTTACCGCTCCAGCAACTGTTCCATGCAAGTCAAGGTACTTCGATAAGACTTCTAGGTACTTTTCCTTGAACTGAAAAAAAAAAGAAAGAGAAAAGAAAAGCTATTTTATGTACGGTACGTGGAATAACTACAGTAGCCTCATCCACAGGCGTCTATTTGGTGTTTCTTTCTCGTCTGTTTTATTGGCAGGCGCCTGTGGTATGACTTGTGGTGTGTGGCCGAGGGAGAGTGAGAACGAGCTTGCGAGAGAGACCCCTGCGGAAGAGGCTATAACCACAGTACCGTATCCATTTTTTGGTTGAAAAAAAGCCAAGTATCTCAGTTTGGGAAGTCGGGAACCCTGTTGGTCGAGTGGGAATAGTGGGGAGGTGAGGGGAGGAAACATTAGGGGATCAATACAATCAGCAATCAAGGATCCCTTGCACCATGGGTCCAAAACACTATTTTGTTGAGTCAACATCAACAAAAAAATCATTACTCAAGATAACTTTTTCCCCCCAGGATTGGGAAGTCATGCAAGGGGTTTATGTTATGATTATGTTATGACATGGGAAAACGAGGGCATTATGCACGGAACAAGAGGTCATATGCCTTTCAAGGGTTTTGATAAGTACAAAGCTTTTCTGTGTATATCATTATCAAATGTCATACCATCCAGAATTTGGCGTCTTTTCCGTAAACCAAACCTATTGGCTTCTTATCTGGATCGGATTTGACTGGATTTACTTTGTCCATTGCCACTTCAACCACGAACCCAAGGAACGTGTTGTCAGGTGTGTGAGCTATTAACACAAAACATGAACACGAATAAGTCCTAGTTTTTGCCAGCTAAACAAGCAGAAATATACGAACAGCGACATTATCACAGTAACTAACGATACAACCACCACTATACTGCCTCTTATACATAGAAGAACAAGGAAGACAAATACCTGCTGCTGCTGCTACTACTACTACTGACTACTCCTATTTCTTTTACCTCTACGAAACAACTACTTCTACTACAACCACCTCCACCAAGACCACTTCTATCAACTACAAACAACCCAAAATACCACTTTACCATAGCTATCAACCTCCACTGCAATGGCTATAAAGACAACTACGGCAGCAACTATATTTCTACGACGACAGCTACGATTACGACGACATCAAAAGTAAAGGGAAACAACCACTAATTAAAAAAGAAAATAACAGCACAAATAAACAACATCAACGACAAAACCGCATAACAGCATAACATCATAACAGCATGACAGAAACTTAAGTCAAGTCATAGACAAAGATAAAGTTATTTTAGATTATAAATAATAAGTGTCTATCAAAAGTTAATTTTAAATATAAAATGCAAACTTACGGAACATAGTCATGAATTGCCTCAAGTGCAAGTTTTCTCCGCCCCATGTAGATCGTTTCTTCGTTAACGAAGGTTTTGATGAATCCTTAAAATTAAACTCGGCTTCTGTTCCAAAAGAATCTAATATCCGTAGTCTACACCTGAAAAAAAGTGAAGCAACTCTCTGCATAAATACTCTATGTTCATGCACATGAACGCTCAGCATCCTTTGATGGATGCACGTAAAACAAAGCACCATCGCGAAGCTTCAGATGTATCTGCAAATGATCAATACTTATATGCAAAAGGCCTATTGGCTAAACAAAAAATGTTGAGCAATGTTGACAACTCCTCAAGGAACATCGGTAGTATCTCAAAACTTAAAGGCCCGTTCACATGCGCGATTTTTGTCACCGTGAAATCGCCATAAAAATCGCCGCAGAAATCGCCCGTGTTAACGGGCTTTAAGAATAAAATCTATGAAAATCGCTTTTGGAAAACTTAAACCTTTAACGAGCAGGTCACTTAAAAGCTTCAAAATCGTAGTGGTTGGCTTTCACCGTCCTGTCTTTGGATAATGGAAGCTATTAAAATTGAAAGAAGTGTACCATTTTAAGTTAAGATTACATACCTGTATGTCGAAAAATTAGGACCGAGTTCCTGTTTGAAAAACGTAATTCCTACATAATCCGTAAATATCATGTCATACTCGTCTATGCGAGATCTACTGGCACAGGTTTTGGACTTTGGTATGTTTAGGTGGCTGGAAAATATAATATATACATTAAAAACATCAAGTTACGGAAAAGAAAGCATAAGCTGAACAATTTGTAATCGCATTGGGAATTTTTTCTGTGGTTTTCTTTTTCTATTTCTAATTAAAGCCAAGTTATAAATCATGGGATTCTAGAACGCGTTTTTTCGTAGGCAAGAAATTTAGTGTTATGGCAAGAAATGGTGCTCTCGGGTCCGCGTTGCAAAAAAATTGTCAAAATACATTTGCTTTTGGTCTTTTAAGTAAAAAATGCACGACTTCTTCGTTAACTTGAGCCCTGAAACTGTCATAAATCTCGCGTTATGATTGGTTGTAAAGATGGTTGGTCGTGTCAGAACATTAGAAAAGTGTTGAGAAGCATTCTGTTACGTGTCTTGCTTCTCTTAACACTTCTCTCGTGTTCTGCCATCCACGCGTGCTAGGTTAAAGCATCACACAGCACGCGCGTGCGTTTTCGATTTCTTCACTACATACTTTTTAACTTCTTCTCTCCTGGTGCAAAGTACAATATTATGACCCAGAATGAATAAAGCTGCGATAAGATCACTCCATTGTACCAGCTCTCCCAAAGGAGCGCCTGCGAAGGCTTGCCGAAACCACGCCGGGTTATTGGCAAACGAACCCATATATAAAAATATCTGGGAAAGTAAAAATAGAATTAAATACGTTAGAGGTTTTAAGAGGTTTTGCACCATCACATGGCAGTAATGACAGGAGGCAGGAATAATAGATTGTTTCTCCCTGGGAAACTGAGTTCTTTCTTATGTAAATCAGGTCAGACCTGATTCAGTAATGTTCCTTAACTCACCTCCCCCCATCACTCCATCACATGATGGTACAAAGCCTTTCCAATTCTTTGATCCATGTTGCCCAAGATATTGAAGTCACATCACATTTCGTCAGTCTCTGTGCTCCCCCTCCCCCTGGTTATTCAGTAAACCATTTTCATAGTTTATTTTCATTCATTTATATAGTTTACCTTACTCGATTTGGCCCTTGAATTTGTACAGGAAGATCAGTAAGAGTCCAATCCCACGCCCCTACCACACCCCACCCCTGAGTTCACGTTACAATTATTCAGTGTCCAATTGCTTTATCTTACTTTTTTAGGCCAGTGATGTTGTACAGGGTGATTACGATCCATTAGACTCTCCAATCCTTTGATCCATCCTGGCCATAATCGTCTAATTCTTTGCCTCATCCATCGCCAATGATCCGGTTTCATCATCGCCATTAGGTCATAATCATTTCTCTTTAAATATGCCTGAGAGTGAAAGAAAAGAATTAAAATGAAATGACCTGGTATTAATTTATGATATTCAAATTATTTAGGGAAGCACGAGTGTACGTCGTAGCGGTGAGAGCGCTCGCCTCTCACCAAGGCGACCCGAGTTCGAGTACCGGTTCTCTCCTGTGCTTCAAGGGTTTTTCTCCGGGTTCTCCGGTTTTCCTCCCTCCACAAAAATCAACTTCTAAATTCCAATTCGATCATGGAACGAGGGCCACTGGCTATTAAGTGCTACTCTCCTAAAAACAATGACGGTCTAGATTATCTAATAGAAGTATTATAACCAAGGCGTCCCTTGTACCTCTTTCCTAGGTCTATCAGTAATCGGCTCCCGCATTCTTTTCCGATATTCCAGAAGAGGGCACCATGACTCTACCTTTAAGAACACAATATTGTTAATAAATTTATCTAAAAAATACTAAACATGTACACCGACAAACTGGCAAAATTTCTCATACTTTTAATCACATTTTGATATAGAGATGCAAATATTTCCCACATTGTTCCCGTGCGGCGTGGAAACACGAAATGTTTCTACCGTACTGCAGAAACATATTTTACTTCTCAAAAGCAAAATTTGTCACGCGTAGTAATTCCATATTATTGTTAACGCGTAGCAATGTTTCGCACATGGCTAAACTGGGAAATATCTAGGGAACTTGCGCGCGGTAAACATGGCTTACCTCACTCAAATATATCAGTATTGAGCATGTGTCATCCGGGTCTACTGCATGCTGTTGGACGTAACATCGATAGTGACTGTCCCAGTTCTCTCTTATCCACTGTTATGATAACAAATAGTCATTAAAAAGCAATTTTCACGGTTTACAAAATTGCCGTCAGGTTAGAAGTATTTTAAATGCCATCACTCCATTATTCTGTGAGCTGAAACTTTGCCCTCTTATCAACGAGCTGCTCTTTTCATTTCCGGGTCCGGTGTTCATTTTGTTAGAACTGCTTTGTTTAAGGGATAAGATCAAGTGACCTGCTAGTACAAATTGCATATCAGTTTATTTAAAATGAAAGTGAACAAGCTTACCTTAACTTTTTCTTCACAGAATGGAAACAGCCAATCTTGTGGAACGTTACAGGAGCTATTCATAGAAAAATCTACAACAGAAATTAAAACACCGATATCCAAAAAGTAAAACAATTAGGAGAACCAGTCCATCTCTTTGCATCCCTTTCCCTTCTTTTCCCCGACCCTCCCTTTCCTCGCCTTTCGTTTCCTAAACATGACTTCGCTTTCCCATTCTTCCATTTCCCACTCTCTACATTCAGTTTTCTCTCCCATCGCTTTCCTTCGCCTCTACTCCCATCTAAAGACCGTCCAGTTTGTATATTTCATCCCAAGTAGTCTCGTTACTGAAATGCATGTTATTTTGGTATGAGATCAAGTATGTTACAGTCAGTAGTGCATCCATGCAATAAATATCCCTGCTTCACATAACGCGTTAGTCAATGAACATTGGACTAAAATGAGATCATGCGCGCCCATGCACTCTTTTAAAGCCAAACACAATGACCATCTCTGAGGGTTTGGTCGAGAGGAGTCTGGGTAAGCGAAACTAGGTTATGCACAAGCGATGCAAGTGAACCACGATTACACTCGTATGATTACTGGTCCATGCCTTGATTGGGAGTTTATAATACCAGTGTATGGTTATTTAGGTTATTTATGGTTAATTTATTAGTATCATTAGTTATTAATCTTCACAATATTACCAATAATGTTTTAGTGCTGTATCTCACCAACACGTGCTGTGTCTTTACTGTGTCTTGCAAGTTTCTCCAAGCGATAATTGATAGCTTCTAGTTTGACAGCTGTCAAAAAATGTATGTCAGTCATGAGTGTCGTAAAGAAATGAATTTTACAATCCTTGTTCTCTCTCGATACATACCGCTGATTTTGAGGACCGAAGGCTCATTTATACAGGCTTAGCCTCGTTTTATTAGCTATACATATATACACTTACCATTATACTATTAAAAGTCAGTCAAAATATTCTTGTTGTTCAAGTTGCACATTCAACAAATAGAAGATGTTACATGGGCGGAGATACGAATTTCATCTTCGAGTGTTGAAAAGAATTCTCACGAAGTCATAAGTAAAGGCCAGAAACATAGGGGGGTCCTTTTACGTCCTCAGTGGTTCTTTTACGTGTCAATGATGCAGGTATGGATAAGGAACAATCTAGAGACCGATGGGACCGCCATTCAACGTAGTCACTCGAGCCCAATAGACCCTTTTCGAATATGGCGTCTATGACGTCAAACGAGGAGTCCTAGCATGTCCCGGATGTTATGAGTGATAATGATTGTGTTTTGAAATCTGGGGCATTCCAGTCCCGTATGCTGCTAGTGGAAATCATTGGGTTTTGACATCCGGGACATTCTCAGAATCCTCGTTTGACGTCATAGACGCCATATTCGAAAAGGGTCTATGTCAAAGCATTTTTATCGACGCTTCTTACCAACTCCAGAAAAGCTCTGTTTATTGTTCTTCAGTATGTCTAATTGTCTTTCCAATTTACTCAAGCGATTGTTCAGTGTATCCATACGATTGTCTAAAAAGATAATGGAAACAAATATGTTAAGAAAAAGAAGAATAGAAAACGAAAATCACACGTCCCCTCCTCACAGCCAAAGGATCTACAATCAAGAAGAAATGGAACCATAGACAGTCTGGAAATAAGTGTATAGGATGGTGATGTACCTTTATGTACTATGGGTTCCAGAGGCTCTCTCGTTCCAGTGCCTCTTATGTGACGAAACACTGAGAAGCACTGGAGCGAGAGAGGCAAAAGATCTAGAACGGTAAGCGAACTGAGAACAATCAAGGAAGAGGGGCTTGATTGTGCTGTAATTGTAAATTAGCAAAAACGAATCGTTTTCTAGCAACACTGAGTATACATTAGCTACAGCGAGTTGGCATTAAACGACAAGAAATTTTATTTAGCAAATTTTGAAAAGTTCGGACGACCATAGCCATCGATCGGTAAATGGTTGCATAAAAGTTTCAATCGGGAAAAGCCAACGCGTACACTTGCCTTTGCGCAGGCGCAGACGTTTGAGCGCAAGTACGACGCTGACATATGTTGAGAACCAAATGATTTATACTAATCATACTTATGCCAACGAAGTGATGAGATTGATAATTAGATATTTTCTTAGAAAATTTAGATTTAGATGTTTTTAGAAGTCGAACGAAAAAACTTATTGGATTCAGTGTGCAGCAGCCAATTCGTCGCGCCACATAATTACTCACAACTCACAACGAAACTATGTACCTTCCTTATATGGAGGGTAAACCAGTCAAACCTGTTTAGAACCAAGAAATGACGGACTTCAGTAACAAACTCAAAACTCCTTAAACTCCTCTATGTTAGCCAACTTCGTTGACAATTAGTATGACGTGATACGGATGCGACAAGCGAAGTGTCTTATAATGAGTTTCAAAATAGAGCGGAGACATGTTTTTGAATACAACCATTAATTCGTTCGGAAACATCTGCTGACACCATGAATATAGTATGTTGTCTGATGCAGTGTTTTTAACAGCTCACCTTAATTACAAGTGACTAATTGGGCGTAAAGTGAAATAAGGTGACTAATCTTGGTCGACGTTAGTCAAAAATATATTTAGTGAATTTATTTTTCTTCGAAATCGTCGATTGTCGATCACCAGAAGTCTTTACAGTGTTTGGACTCCATATGCCTTAGTCCGCGCGCGTGTTCCAATCTAAATCTTTGCCAATTTTATTGTATTCTAAAACATCCTCTGTGCTGATCAGAGTCAGAGTCGTGAATAAAGTCACGGGTGACTCTCAGATCGAGTAGGAATTAAACACGAACACTGCATGTGTGTAACCAATTATAAAACAAATCCTCACATGTGGGATATCGAACTCGTTTTGGCATCGAATTCGTTTTCCTATAAAGAATCACAAATCACAATGAGGGTCGTGGGTTCGATTCCCATCTTGGGCTCAGAATTTTTTCTGAGTCCATTCAGTATGGTACGATCACATATACATTTCATATTCCATCATCATACGCAAACCAAAGAATCACAAATCAGTAATGAACGGACGAACAGTAAAGCTTATAATGCTGTACGTCTGTATCCCTTGTGCTATCGTCTTCAGCTCATACTATACAAATAAGATATTGACGCGGACGTAAGACTCTTCCGGACCATATATTTTTTAAATGCCCGAGCCGAAATTTTTAAGAAAATCGGAAATTAGTAAAACAGAAATCTTGACAATTAAAAACTAAAGTATTATGAAAATCGCTTCCTGCTCAAAACTACACCGTAAATGGAAGCAAATATCACTTATACCTAAAAAACACACTGTCTTATTGGATGGATGGCTAATTTTAATCATCGAGCGTTATAGATACAGATGGGTGGAAGATTCGTACACATACCCAAGGGAGTAAACAATTCTTGATTGATCAACCAGTAGTTTTTGTTTCACCTATATCATGATATTTTTCTGATTTTTTTTTATTTTTTATTTTTTACTTCCAAACTACTGCTATAACCTTCTAGACTAAGTGCTAAATGGTATTATTGAAATCACAAAGAAAAGGAATAATATGCTAACCCATTTTATCGCTAGTCATATTTAGTTTGTATCATTCTCTCATTCTGTCTGTATTTCAGGGTTCGAAATAGCATCCTGCCAATGGCCAAAAGCCAGGCAAAATTTAAGGTTTGGCAGGCAAAAATAACGGTGAACTGCCAAATCAAAAGTAAATATAATAAAAAGGCAGGAAAAATTTGCTGGACTAACAGGCTGCAATTGTTTCCTATTTCGAGCCCTGTATTTCCCTCATTCCCAATTATAAGATTCATTCACACATTCTCTCCCCGTTCTCCGTCTCCGTTTCTTCTTATTCTTAATTCGTTCCTTTTTTCTTCCTTCCTTCCTTCCTTCCTTCCTTCCTTTCTTTCTTCCTTTCTTCCTTTCTTCCTTTCTTCCTTTCTTCCTTTCTTCCTTTCTTCCTTTCTTCCTTTCTTCCTTTCTTCCTTTCTTCCTTTCTTCCTTTCTTCCTTTCTTCCTTTCTTCCTTTCTTCCTTTCTTCCTTTCTTCCTTTCTTCCTTTCTTCCTTTCTTCCTTTCTTCCTTTCTTCCTTTCTTCCTTTCTTTCGTCCTTTCGTCCTTTCTTTCTTTCTTTTTCTCTCTCCCTCTTGCTTTCTTTCTTTCTTCCCCGTCTCCCTTTCTTTCATTTCTCTTTTTCCCATTTTTTGATTCTCTATCTGCGGTAGCTTTTCATTTACATCATTTTATTTCTAACCACTTTGATTAACAACGGACTAAGATCACCAAAGAAAAGCAATTAAATTAAATATACAATATATCAGATGGAATCGCCGCCGGAGATGTAAGTATGTTTACACTTGCTGTCGGTATTCAACCATATATTTTGCTCGTTTATGCACGCAAGGGGCTAGAAAGAACATCGCTTCAAAGTTTCCTTAAGGTAAGACGAAAGTCCATTCGAAATATAAGACTCTTTAGGCCAATATCGCGTTAAGTCATGTTTATGATAATGTATCAGAGTAGTTGGTTCCATAAGTCTTGCTAATATTAACGTTGTTACGGGAGATCTAAAATGGTTGATTTTAGACCCATAGGAATCGTGGAAGGCTGAATACTCATCTCATAAATATGGCACATGCATAGTTGCAATCACGTTTGAATGGTGTTGAATGTTAATTTGTATCACTTATCGCATTTATTTAATTCGCAAAAAATCATGTAGACATCCACCAATTCATATTGGCCTCAGATCGACCATAATTGAAATAGGTGTTTCAGAACGGTTTTCGTACGTCGAGTGGGAAACTTCTGGGGCGGATCTAGTGTTTTGAGTAGGGAGGTCACAAAATTTAAGAGACGTACCTTCTGCTATACTGGTTGGGGGGGGGGGGGGAGGGAGGGGGGTATTTAGAAAAAGATGCAGTTTTAATTTGCTATACTAACTAAAAACTAATCCAGGCCGGCGACAGTTCTACTACTTATCTATGGCGGGGCATTTCCTAATCATTATATTTTTATCTTAAAAACAAAAAGCTCCATTACAGCATAAGTAACTCATACGTACCATTTATGAGACTCTCAGACTTTGAAGGTACTCGTTCGTTAATTAGTCTCTCCAGTTGATCGAGACGTTCTTGAAGTTTCTTGGAAATGTCTAAAAGAAAAACAAACAAATAATCATAAATGATGGGTTTTAGTAAAGAGCCTTTGCCACTTAAGAAAACAGGCGTCTGTGTAGAGTGTCTCAGTGATACCAAGGCCTCTTAATTAAGAGATCGATGCAGTACTTTTCCTTCGTGAAATCAGCTCTTCTTTTTTACCGAATGAACATGAAAGACAGAAGACTGAAAGATATACCGTCCGACCGACCGACCGACCGACCGACCGACCGACCGACCGACCGACCGACCGACCGACCGACCGACCGACCAACTGACTGACAGAATAACAGACAATGAACAGACAAAAATGCGTGTTTGCTTCCGTTACCTTTGGATTCTTGATATTTAAGTCTCCTTTCTAAAAGCGTTATTCGAGAATCGTCGTCTTTGACTGTGGAAAAAAAAAAACGAAATCGCGTTGCAAGCAAAAATTAATATTGATGTATTCCAGTGAAGGTATGTATAATTTCAAAGTGTTTGCATTTTTGAAGTAGTAAATACGGAAATGATGTGAACACTGAGTGAAATGAGTCTGCAATCAACGAACACAGCGGTATTTTACAAATTAAAAAAATGTTTACGTAAGCGAAAAAAACAAAACTAAAGGCATGGTGATTGATCAGTTGTGACAAATTGGATTGGACTAAAAGTTACCTTTGTCGTTTTCTCTTCTACTAAAGTCTGTATTGACGAGGGTATTGTAGTTATAAACAAGAATAATTATAAAGAGAATTGAAAAACAGAATATCAATCGCGTCACTATCCATATTGGTAAGTGGGTAGCAGGTGGTGTTCGTTTCATTGCTTGAGGCTATGGACGCGTGACTTCGAGAGACAGCTAGATAACATCATATTAATTACTGAAGACAGATCTGAAAGGAATAAAAAGATTTGTTATGATTACTATGTAAACAAAATTCACGAACTTTGAAACTATGGAAGCTTTGAAAAATTGATTAGCCTTTAATAATTTAGGGATTTGACTTATTATAATTTTCATAGTTTTTAGTTGAATAATAATTGTAAATATAGATATGTATTCTATTTGTATAATAAAGACAGAGCGGGGAAGAATACTGGAGAACCTGGAGAAAAACCCTTGCAGCATAGGACAGAACCAACAAGCAACTCTAGTGACATGCGACACTGAGCCTAGCAGGACTCAAACCCGACTTCAGTGGTGAGAGCGGGTGAACACTCTTGCTGCTATGTCACCCGAGCTTCCCGTACTACCCAACTACCTACTCATCTATACTTATCTCCCTACTTAATGACTGACTCACTAGTCTATCCAATTTACCCAAAGCAGTCGATAGACTGACCAGCATACCAATGAACCATTCCACCAACCTTCCTTCCTACCTACTCTACTGACTGACTACTATCTATATATCTAATAACTGATTAACTGACTGACCTATCTATCCAACCATCCATGAAGCTACTTCCTACCTGCTTAGTAACAGACTGACTGACCTTCATATAGTATCGAACACCCTAATATTTACTTAAATTCAACAAAATACCATAAACACCTGTGTTTTAAAATGTCATCGCTAACTCTTTGCTCAATCCTTGGCTCATCAACAATACACAGGAATGCCTACCTGTTATGAAAACAGAAACATACAAGTTGTATTATAAAACAGATGTCTTCATTCCGGCTTACAAACAAACGACAACACAAACCAGTATTCCCTCAAGTATACTGTTAGACTGATAGCTACCTGATGAGCATGAATCCCAAGTGAGCCAACAGATAATAAGAATTTATACCATATACCATAAGATAACAAGAATGATTAGAAAATGGAGAAATTTTTTTTTTCAAATATTTCAGAAGCTTGGCATGGTTCATTTTGGCTGATTCATTTTCAAATTACTACACATTAAAAATTTATAAAAAACTATTTAATGCAGCAAAATAAACAGTAAAATATGTATTAATGTTAATATCAATGTATAGTGCTGGTTAGGAAAATACAAAGATAAAATTTGGGCTAAATGAAGAAATGTTTAATGGCAACATCTGCAGATCAGTCACACAATCACGCGTTCTCTTCAAACAGCGTGACAGAATAGTTTGGCGCCATTTATTCTTTGATAAATAAGGTCACAAAAAGATATTATAAAATGGCAAACAATAATTATTAGGGAAGTTTCTGGCTTCATTAATACTTACACAATTATAAGATTTCGTAAGGCTAGCGAGATTTCACCTCAAATTTGAAGACTTAAAAGAATTGCTCGGTGTTAAGCTTGTGTTGTTCTCGTGCTCGTGTTTAGTTGAAGTTCATTAGGTTGTTGCAAGACGGTTTGGCTGTTTGTCAAACAGTGACTCTAACAGCTAAACACTTTATATTCCTGGTTATGTTAGGTTTTTTCATGTTGAAGTACGAAAACGAAGACGATTGAACAGGAAAAAGCTTATACAGTTTACAAACAGTTGTTTTATAAGCCCATTCAAAACATATAAAGCAATCATCACGACAACCCAAATAATGTTTCAACAAGCAATTTTACCTTGATATTGACTTAGAAACACAGTTTGGCTCCTGAAAATCTCATCCAAGATGTTATTTTTTGAGATAATTCATGAGTTCACGTCGAGTTGTTCAGTCTTGATGGATGAATAATGTTCATTTGAATATGTCACGCTTTCTGATATTGTGTTACGCTCTGCATGACTAAGTACGAAAATGTTAGTCTCTGGGGGTCGGGTAGGTGGGGAGCATCCACACAAACTTTTGAATTTAAAAAAGGCATTCACATGGGGAACCTAACCAGCAAGACAAAGATAACTCATGGAAGGGGACGGATAATTGTTCAGCATTTATTAGATCGATGACAACGGTTCAAAGCTTGTCTTTCCGAAGTGAAGACAGTTCAATTTGACGCTATGACTGAGCCTTTCATTTATCAACAAACTTCACTGTAGGCTATCTGAGAATTAAGAAATATATTTCCAAATAGTAGAATTTACAAGCATACAGTGAGTTCCTTATGAGGCCGGATCCTGAAGGGGTAAAATGGGAGCGGATTCGCCTTTTTTTTTGGGGGGGGGGGGGTGGGATTTCATGCACTGGCACTGGTATTTACCAATTACTGGGGAAATCTCTAAGTCTAAGTCTACAACTCGAAGTGGGATTTTGCATGACTGGGAATTGGATTTTGCATAATTTTGGTCTGAGAAAGCCCCAGAACCCTCTCTTATTGCAATATATAACAAGCCGATCTGAGAAGAAGAAAAATAAGCCGATCAGAATCGAGAAAATTTTCAAAACTGAAGTGATCTCCTTAGTAGCCAGAAGACTCAGGAAACAGTTTTAATTAAAACTCACTATTCTATTTTCCCACTAAATGATGAATATCTAGAAAATCTAGATTTATCTCAGATATAACTTTTTATAAATCAATTTTCGCAGGCTTCATTTTGCAGTGAAGTCATTTCTATGTCACTATTTCGGAACAGCTGGAAATGCCACGGTGAAATCGTTTCATGATTCCGCTCTCAAAGCTTTAGGCTCTGGGCTTTTTTCAACGACAACGTTAATTGATTAGACATATTTGGAAGCAGCGGATTATGACTGAAGTACAAAACCATTAAGTATATTGTCGCACTGCTTGCATGTTCCTGAAAGGTCCTGTTACACACAATGTTTTCAGCAACTTGTCTCGCAGTCATATGCTTAAAAATATAGCGTTGCAGGTTTCCTAGGTGAGATGTTACACTACAACTCGATGTCAGCAGCTTGCGGGAAAAGTTGCTCAGATTGATGTGTGATCCACACTATACAATGGCGTTGCTAATGACTGAAATTCGTTGGGAAAAGTAGAGCTGAGTTCTACATTATGCAACGCTACGCGCAACAACAAAATATTTGCAAGACAACCCCTGTTATTACACTGTGCAGTTATCCAGCAACTTGTCTTTGCAATGGCGTTGCGAGACAAGTTGCTGAGAAAATTGCACAGTGTAACCGTTCCTTAAGGTATCAAAACAACACTTCAAAAAAATCGAAAATAGTTAGTAAAATCATTAATGAAACTTTCTATACTTGCGATAAAAATTTAGTTCGTTACAGTCAAAACGGCTCCAGCGTACCCCCTAGGCTCCATTATTGATTTCATTATTTGAATGTTGAGTTGACTATCCACTCTAAGTTTTCATTAATAAATCGAAGACTCCAAACTTCACACCCATTTCACAACTAAAATTCCAAGGGATGGCCTTATTGGAGTGAATAATGAACTCAATATTCGAATAATGGATCCATTAATGGTTCTAGGGGGTATGTTTGAGCCGTTTTAACTGTAAGAGTTTTTTTCGTTAATTTGGTGTCAATAATTCCCTCGCAATCAGAAATTCTTAACTATTCACATTTATTAGATTTGGGAAGCATCTTTATTTTAAGACAGAAAAAAATGGGGTCACTAACTTTGTTTTAGAGTATTATAAGAGTTTGTTATTATTATTATTTAAAGAAAGAGACACAGTAATAACCGAGAGAGGGGTTAGAGCGATTTTAAAAGTACTAATTAAAGCCTTGGTAAACGTGAGAGCTGATTGGTTAGCTTTACTACTTAGAACAGGAAAACGCATGCGCGCGACCTTCCCTTAGCTTCTTTGCGAATGGAGTCACTGATCCTGCTCACCATCTTTAACCTGATGCTTGCTTGACTTGAAGGTAGGATATACATATTTGCACTCAATTTGACTTAAAATTGTAACAGAGCCGGCCATGCAATGCATGACCGAGGCGAGCTGTATAGAGAGATAAGCGGAGTGAGTCCTTCTCTAAGTTTATTTTATGCACCGAGGCGAAGCAAAGTGAAAGATATTTTGAACTTTGAATCCATACCCACAGACTAATAAGGACTGCCGGACCCCGACCGCTCTGAGAAGTTAACATTAGAGTGCTTCTCATGATCAGGACAACTTTCGTTCATTCGTTCGTTCGTTCATCCTTTCTTTTTCTACTTTTCCATCTTTAGAGAGAGATATAGTACTTAGCAATTTGGTCCGCCAGTTCTAGCGAACTGCCCATTCTCAGTAATTTCATCCAGAACTGAGTCCAGGTGTTTTCCAGACTGCTATCCTACTGAGTCAACATTCAAATTCTGTTAACCTGAAATACTTTTTTTTCGGGAAAATAAACATTGTGACTTATTAATTCAAGCTTTTTCGTCAAATTACGTATTCATTTCTCTGATTATCATTATTGTTGTTGTTGTAATTATATTTCTATATAATTCGATCTATAACTAAATATCTAGCCAGAACATTTTTTACTTCGATATTTTCACATTGAATCACAGTTGTGAGTTGATATCAGCTCCTCATATCAGTGGTTATTGTTCTTATTCAAATATAGGCTCGTAAAATACGGAGAAACGTTAAAAATAATTTATCTTCTAATTATTCATTCATTCGTGGCGAAAAAAAAAAACAGTCCAAAATGAGTAGCACTTTGCATGGACCCAATGTTTGTGTGGTCAATGTTTTGTCCGTCCCTACCTCCGTCCGTCCGTCCACAACTATTCATTTATATTTTTAATGACTAACAATTATCGTCACGAACCCTCATTTTTATAATTGTAGCTTCCCAGAGGCTGAGATTAATAACCAGCATAAGGATCAAGTCACGAAAAATAACATAGTAATATAAAAAATGATGTTTCATCTGTGCTAAATATGCTTAATTGAACCAATCTTAATTAAAAGCTTTCGACCTTCGCCGCCATCTTCCCTTAGGGGTCTTTCATTTATTAGTCGGTGTGAGGGGGGAGGGGGGGGGGGGGGGGGGTTCGGCAAAATCATCTGTTGTCCTTTCCAAATATTACCAAACTCCCTTCCTGGTTGACAAAAATATATATATATATATAACCCCCCTATATTTCCCCCAGTTTATTACTAACCCCTGTGAATCTGCGTACAAGTAGTAACAACCCCTCTACATACCTTCCGAAAATAATGTGACCCCCCCCCCCCCCCCCCGTACAGGAATAAATGAAAGCCCCTTATCGCGCGCGCACTTATGACCTATCTGTTGTAATTATTAGCTCAATCCCTTATAGGATTCATTACAATTCCTTAATAAACTAATGTATTGTATTGTATTTTACTCTTGTTGTATGTTATATTTTTCCATGGAAAACATTTTCACAAATTTAGCCCAGGTGAAACAACGTTTTTAATTATTTATGCCTGAGTACAAACAAGTACTTGATATAGTAATTATGACGAGAAAACTGAAATTGGATTATCTCAATTGAATAATTTCTAAGTCAAGTCGAAAGCAATCAGACATTTTTTAAAAAGGTTTTTAAAAAGTTTTAAGCCTACTATAGATAAAATCCATGAAAAAGTTTTGAAATCACAATTCTTTATACCCAAATTTAATGCTGATTTCGAATCTGAAAGAAAGAAGGGGTGTCTCGCAGTCGTTTTCGAGATATTTACTATTAAACACAAGTGTATTACTTGTAAAAGTGAAAACCAACTTTATACAAAAAAATTCATAATTTCACCGGTAATCAATCTTTTGAAGTTTTTTTTTCAGGAAACCTAAATTGTACATCGTTTTACAAATATAAGTCAAAAGATGTGAAAAATATTGAGAAATATAGTCAAAATTAATTTTTCATTGTCTTGCCATTGACAAATTTTACAATTACCGCTTTTTCTATGACTCAACCCATGTCATTTTTTTTTCAGACTTTGTCAAACGTTTTTGTATGTACTCTTTTGGAAATTCGAAAAAATGTTTATAGTCCCGTGCAAAATTTAGGGGTTTTGTCCTGTTGAAGTTCAAAACGTGTATGCTTCCTCAATTAGCCACTTCGCGGTTTCATCCGCCATCTTGAAATTGGGGCGAATGCATGCGGCAAAATATATAGAAATGTGAATCGCTTTGACTTGATGGATTTTCAAACTTTGTGAAAATAAGATGACTCATAAAACTAGTTAAAACACTTAAATTGGTCTCAGGTATTTTTAGTACGACCACTCCAGGTGATCTCGATTTGAGAGCCCATCAAGTTTTGACCAATCAGCGCGCGTTCTTTAATTCAGCCAGGCGATCGATCCATCGAGAGATTAAATTACTTTGAAATTTTGAAAGATTCGATCAAAAAGAAAAAACTCCTTTTATCGTGTGTTCACTTTGATATCAGCGTCAACGTAAGGTAAATAAGTCTTCTCTGAGATGCTTATATATAAGAGGCATGTTTTCATTTTTTTTTTTTTTTACTTTTAAAAACGTTATTTGATTCGATTATAAGAAAGACTAAACTTTGAAGTTTTCGCTCGTCTCTAGTTACTATAGCTAATTCCAATTCTCTACTTGAAGCAATATTAAGTGACCTCTTAATTACTTTAACTTCCTAACAAGCCAAGATAGCACCAAAAATGTGTAATGTTCTATATTCTATAATTGTTCTAGAATCAATAAGCAGTTTCAAACAAACGACTGAAATATTTTACCGTTCAAGATTATTTACTGGAAGAAAATGATTAGAAAGAGCCGTATAGATTTATAAGAAAAAATATATATATTAGCTAGAAATTATTCAATTATCTGAGAGCTAGAAAATAACAAGATGATATATATTAGTTATACAATGGTTTTGAGTGGAATATCGTGGAATATCCCACTCGTCACTTGTAGTTTCTACTGAGTATACACACGATTCTTTAGGCGAGCCGTGTATACAAAGAAAATACAAGTGATCATGATGACGAGTGGGATATCCACAGTATGCCACGAGAAACCATTGTATAACCATTTTATCCCACACCATAGAAAATACAAATGCGTAGATTCAACGCGCAGTGCATGATGGGAAGGAAGAGTGAAATACCGACGAATATACAACGGCTTTCCTGCTTTCTGATTAGCTGTATATTCAATGGTGTTGGATTAATGCATATGTCTATTGATGCATCCTTTCAAGCTTTCCTATGCATCCCACTTCACTCATCCACTAATCCATCCCGCCCAGTCCATTTACTTTTATTTCTCCATCCATCCATCATTCCTTCCCTTTCCATTACTTGAGAAGCAGGATTTTAACATTTAAAACAAAATACGTGTTCTAGTCCATGTTATTAAGCTTAAGCCTACCCCCCATCGCAGAAGAGAAGTTTAGAGTATTTTCAAATCTCAAAATTGTGTGGAGAATATGATTCTTCTGTCGTTACATAAGATGTGTTTACATCTGTCCTGTGCCTGGTTTGTTAGGGACCGGTCATTATTTATCGCCTGGGGGCCGGCGGATGATTATCGTTCATTATGAGTTAAAGTCCAATTTCTAAATGTGGTTCTTGAATTCTGAGAGTGTATCATGTTTTCTGATTGTATCTCTTAATGAATTCCAAGTTTTTGCCGCTGAAAAGCGGAAGGAGTGAAGACAATAAGTGATAGATACTGGTTTTGATTGACTTAAAATGTTAGTACCTCTTAAAGAATAAATGATAGAGTGTCTAGTCAACAATTCCTTTAAGCATTTTGGATAATCACTAATATTAAGGCACTTAAAGCATATCAGTAACATATTTTGTATAGGTTTATTGTAAAGTGAGACTGTTCCTGATTTTTCTAGATCGTTGTTGGTGTCGTTCGTATCCTTAAAAAAAAACGTAAGGTACGTTTACTTAATGCTTTTAGTCTATCAGTGTTTATTGATCCACGTACAGAAATGCCACAAGGTAGAGCAGTAGTAAAAGTGGGGAAGGACAAAGGCCTTCCACTGGGAAATGGTTCTAGGATTTTCTTTAGAAATCCTAGAAACTTTTTCCTAGGGCTTTCTTGGAACTCCTAGGAAATTCCTAGAAATAAGGTGTGAAATTTCACAGTAAATTGGGAAGACTTGAAGAATGCGAAGAATACTGAGTATTCTTAGGAATCTCCTAGGAATTCCTAGGAATAATAGCATCTGAAAATAGGCAGGATTGGCGTAGGAAAATCCTAGGAATTTCCTAGAAAAAAATCCTAGAAAAGTCCTTGAGAGAGATGATAAACTTACTATATTCATGAACATCTAAGCATATCAATCTCAAACCCTATTTATTCCTTAAACTTATATTACAGAGTAATAACAATAGCCATCTTAAGAGGGAAATGAAAATTCATGAGAAACTTTTCAAATAAAGCTGGTTATTGACCTTCTTGCAGATTTTAGAAATATGTTCGTTGAAATTAAGATCTTTATCAATACCAATGCCAAGCGGAGAGTCAAGGAGTCTTTCGTGGGGAAAGAGAATTCACGATCAGGGTTGAACCAAGAACCATAGCTTGATGCTTGCTGGCATTGTAAATCATGCTGTTTATCTCAAACCAATTGTTTGCAATTTAAACATGCCGTTGGATCCGTTGATCAAGCTCTTAGCTTTAGGGTCTTTGTCAGAGTCATATATTTGACTAAGAATTGCGATTCTTCTTCAAGTTTTATTGGGAGAGAGCCGCCAATATAAACCCGTATTGTCGGCTCAGAATTACTGCCGGCGATATAGGAAAATCAGTCGCCATACAAAACTTATTGCGATTTTGAGCCTTTTATACGGGTTATATGGACGGCGTTGGAAGAAGATATATTCCGTACCGTATTGGCGGCTCAATATCGCAATAAGTCATAATTATCATCAGCATATGCACGGAGTTTCCCAAGAGTTACATTCAAAAACAGATTATAAGTGAAAATGATGAAAAACATTGGTCCCGACACACTTTCATGTGGAATTCCCTTTTAACGACCTTCCAACCTGAAAGCGTGTCACTAATCTTGACACGTTGCATTCTACTTATCAAGTAGTCTTCTAGGAACTTGTGACAGTCGTCGCTGATTGCATAGGCTTTGAGCTTTGCTAATACTACCGAAATTACTCAACTGTTAGCAGCGTCAAAGAAGCGAGCGATCGTGTTTTCAATTTCGGTAAACTCACTTGACCATTTCGAGTGCTCCAATTGCAATCCAATTGGTCAAATGAGCGCTCCAAATGGTCACGTGAGTTAACCGAAATTCAAAACGCGATCGATCGCTTCTTTGACGCTGCTAACAGTTGAGTAATTTCGGTGGTAGTAAGTCGTGTGAGATGCTATATCAAAAGCTTTCGATTGATCCATTGAAATGATACCAACTATTTCTCGATCTATTGTCCCGACTGCGTCTTCAATCCTCTGTTAATTTAAGCAATGTGGTCGAGTCTCGCAACTGAATTTGTGTCTGTGAGCAGATTGTAGAGTCAGACAGAATATTGTTATAAAATTCTTCCATTTGTGAAGCCAACACTCTCTAAAACACGTTGTTCAGCACTGGTAAGACAGACACTGGTCTATACTTGGACTTGTCAAATCTTTCTCGAAAAGAGGTGTAACCTTTCCTGTTTTCCATCAGTTTAGATATTTGCATTTTGTGATTGCTTCATCCATTATGACAGAGAGCGATTATTGCGCAATTGCTGACGCGGGTTCTTTTAGGATTTTGGGGTGAATTAAGTCATGTCCACAAGATTTGCGCACATCTTCGTTTGACAAGATCTTTTTCAGCTGTGTTTTATTAGTGCGCTTAAAGCGGAAGTTCACAAACATATCTTGCTTTGCTCTGGCTTGAGGTATTGATTGCATACTATAGAATGAGCGATAAGGTTTGGCCCAAAATCGTGATCACTAATTTCAAGCATGCTGTCAGCAATATGGACAAAATGATTATTGAAAATTTCAGGAAAAATTTTTCTAATCGCCTAAAGGCTCGTGTGTATATTAGAAACTACAAGTGGCTCGTGGGATATTCCCCCGGTATGTCACTCAAAACCATTGCATAATTAGTATCTACTCACCAACTTCACTGTTAAAGTGACAAAGACTTTTCTCAAGCAATCCCATTAAAATACATACCAAATTGATCACAACGAACTGAAGTGTTACAGCTGCGCGGACAATTTCCATCGTTGCATCTAGGAATTAAGAGATAATTTGATTAATGAAAGAGGCAATATGTTTACATACATTTTCCTTATACGACCAAATTGCTTCAGGGCGATTTTGCCATGAACTTTTTTCAACGTATCGAAATAAAAAGTATAGAATATAAAAGCCAAATCAGTGACTATCTTTTTACACCCCGAGGGAACATTTTTTTTGAATAACAAAGTGGGTGAAATTCCATGTATTTTTTTCGGCCATCTTCATAGTTTTCAAAAGTTGTGGTTATGGCTCTTCAAAACCTCTGACTATTTCTTGATTAACGCGTTGTTTGATATGATATGAAGCAGGCTAACACCAAGACAGGGAAAAGCCGGTAAGACGCTTCTTACTGCTGCCTTACTGACGATATTGAATATCGCGGTGCTTGGAATTATTACAATAAGCGTAGCATGTGTAGAAATACTTTTTCCTAGCTCGTTGCAAGCCGATATGCTCATTTATAGACTCATTTTTATGCTCATACTCGATCATAAGCCAGTTCTTTCTTTCTTTCTTATTTATTAATTGATATGCCGCTGTTTTTTGATGATCGCAGACTCATTTATATGCTCATACTCGATCATAAGCCAGTCCAAAGATAATTAAACTTTGGCATAATTGTTCAGACTGCATATTCTTTCTTTGGATTACAGTCGACTTTTGCGAATAAAAATATTGTCTTGCTCTTCCTAAAACATGAGTATGTCGACTTAGCGGTAGTTATCACATATAAAAAAAGCACATCCCGGCGAGACTACTATTAAAACCGGATGAAAATTGACATCAAAATTAAGCGACACACTGAAATCATAACTGCTTTCCAACAAGCTAAATTGAGCGTGAGTTAATTCCTTTTAAGCTCGCTTCTGATTCTTTAAAAAGGTTGAAATCAATTTCCTGGAATATAATCATCTTATTGATTACATTTTTAGTTATGGAGCAAAGCATATTAACGAATGACAATATATCAAAAACCTGGCCGGCTCAAAAGCTATCTGTCATCTTATTTATTTTCTATAAAATATATATCTTTGAATTTGCGGAAAACATTATGATGTAAATTGTATTAAATTAAATGATGAAACTGCAGTTCGATTATCGAAGATATCAAAATCCGGTTCTCAAAAGTTATTTTAACACTTATTTGTTTTAAAAAATATATATAATCTTTGGATTTGCGGAAAGCTTTATGGTGTAAATGTTTAGATTAAAAGATGGAGCAGCAGCCGGCAGATTTAATCCAATCATAAAACGTGTGACTCCCACTCACCGAGTAACTAAGTGAGTTCATTATGTAATAGTAAGATCCCTAGCTTTGTTCGCTGCCTTTTTGAAAGCTCATTATTTGATGCTCTACATGGTCTCTCCACAGTTGTATGAGGAAAGAGTTGAAATTCATATTCATTGGACCTCACGAGGAAGATAAAGAAAACTACAGTTGGTAAGAAGCTTTTGTTTAATGCACCTGTTCGTGTCTGTAGACACAGGAAGAAGTTTAAAACAATACAATCTTTGGACCTCCAGTTCCTATTCAGGTTCTCAGTTCCTGATTCGCACTCACGAAAGAACTTAGTTGTTTTTCTTGACTTTGATAAAGAAAACTCCTTATCGACTACTAGTTTCACATTACACGAACCTGCATGACAAGGAAACCAAACAAGAATTATCACATCCGTTTCGAAATTGAGCACGTAAATATACGAACTTTCAATGAAAGATAGATAGAAAGACCTTATTGCCGTCCAAGATGTCCCTCAACCAGTCCGCAACTACCAACACTTCTTGTCCAGTAATCCTTTCGCCCAGTGCTGTTATAGCCGTCAGTTCTCTCAATACCTTATGCGCTGTTCTATCTGTGAGTGGAAATTCCTTGGTGTTGGTTGCATTGTGGCGAACCCCTTCGATGCACACCACCTCAAATATGTTTGTTGCATCTTTGGCTTTGGCGGATTTCATTGTTGGGTCTCTAGCGAATCCATTGTATGTTGTTCTGACTTTGATGGAGAATCTTCGAGATGTTCGAGCCATCAAGAATGCTGAGACGTTTGTATGGCTTTTGACAGTGACTGCAACTACATACAACTTGTGTGCTGTTTCGATAGACAGGTAGGTTATATATTCTAGAGAAAAATATCAGGTATGAATGTTAAAAAATATCTTATATTGCGTAATGATGGTTTGCGTTCTTCGTTCTTAGCTATAGCTTGGAGCAGGATTATGTTTTTTTAATCTAAAAACAAACGAAAGAAATAGGAACAAAATGAAATTTAAAAAAATAAAAGGGGAAAGAGAGAAAACGGCACAAACGAAAAGAATGGAAAAGACGAAATGGAAAAAAAGGATAGGAAAAGTGAGGGGGAAAATAATGAAATAAGCGGAGAATTGACTTAATGTGTTATATAATGGTGTATAATCTATCGATCTTGCTTAAAATGCCTATGACACATCTGACAATATTCTCAGAATACATTCTACATGAGATGAGCTGTTGACTGGCCCCCAAAAATTACATAGTTTGAGTGATGCATCTTGATGTTATGAAGGTTTATTCTTGTCATATGTTAATGACTATGACGTCAAGGAGGCATTTATGCTTATCTGTTGTTTCTTGTAATTCAAAAAACTGGCTACTGTGCGGAAAATAATGAGCAATTTTTTAAATGAAAGCCATGGGTACTGAAACAGTGATCCTTTCCAAATTGAATTTATCTTCAATTTATGAAGGCTCCCCTGACGTCACAGTCATAAACAGATGGCATGGAAAACCCTTTATAATTTCAAGAAGCATCACTCAAACTATATAAATTTTTTTTGGTCATTGAACAACTCATCTCATGTAGAATCTATAATGAGAATATTGTCGGATGTGTCATAGGCACTTAAACCTTGAGTAATCATACACTTGCAAAATGGAATAGATAGTTTGACTATCATATGTGAATATTGATAAGCACGTATGGTGATTTCAATCAGGGAAATATAAAAAAAATAATTCTGATTTTAGCGCTTTTTTACTTAGAACTTCAAACTTATATAATCGTTAGCTTTTTGAGTTTGTCGGATCTTCTTAAAATCTTTATTTACTTTCAATTATTACTATTTCTTTAATTTGCAAGCACCGTTATATTAAAAGTGGTCATACATCATACGTATGACCACTTTAAAATTATTCCCATACTTCTATGCACGGGCATCATGCTGCGAAAGGAGTTCTTACACGCCTTATTTGGTAAAACCAGACAGCCTCACATCAAATGTCTCTATTTAAAGTAAAAAATCCCGTGCATAGAAGTATGCGAATATATTAAATGTGGTCATACTTTTGCGCGTCGCGCTGAACAAAATGATATAAAAACAAAGTCTAGCTTGATAGAGAATATTTTAGTATTATCTGAAAATTTTCTTCCCACCTGGAGGTCAGTTTGTTTGTTTGTAACTTGAATCTCAATTATGCTAATGTGTAGAATTTGAATATGACGTCATTGAAGATCGGCCCAAAATCACAAACAGTGCCTGAAAACATAGTCTTAACGGAACATGGACTCTTATCAAGATCTTATCTATCAAAACTACTTTGACCGCATCTCGCATTTTAACAGTGCAAATATCCTACGCTCAATGAGTTCGCTGGCTAGATTTGTCAGAATTTCAACTGAACTCCCGGAAAGTGATCGCGTGAAGTCTAACAATATTCTTTATCTCTTCGATCAGGTTTATTGCAGTGACCACACCCCTAAGGTACTATCAGCTCGTCACAATTCCTCGGTGTTTCAAAGGTATTGGACTGACATGGATCTTCGCGATTACCTTTGCATCGGCAAGTTTCTTCATACCGCTGAGTGATATCGCAAACCTTTGGATCGCGGGCTCCGTTATGACTGTTTTTTTCCCTCTTCTGATTATTTCATTTTGCTACTTCAAAATATGGAGAGCTGCACAGCAACAAGCGAATATGATAAACGCTGCAGAGACGCCTGGAGACCCTCAGGTATGAATGATATATTTGAATACTGAATATAATATTTCAAAGGAAGCGATCAGAACCAGAAAATTTATAGATAGCAGTTGATAGGTGCGCAAACGGACGGGTGAATGGAAGGAAGTGTGTGGCCCGTACTAATATGTCAAGAGCTAACCAAAAAAATCGATAAAACTGTGACATAGATCGGTGCGTAACAGGGCAAAAGTGTGTGACAAGACTCCGGCTTGAAAAAAGTGCTCTCCGGTCGAGATTAAAGATTAGGAGCAAACACTTAAAACAGCCGAATAAATCCGTGTCTTTGATTGGCTGCTGGGCGTTAGTGAACAAACGGAGAGTGACAGACGGAAGATACATGTCAGTATCGCAATCCAATGACACTCTAGAAATTAAATTTTCTATAATATCAATCCTAATCTGATGAGCTTTTGGAATAATTATTATGTTTCAGGGATTCGCTCGCAACCGAGCCAAGAACAAGAAAGCCGCTTGGACGTTTGGTATAATAATTCTATTATTTGGCATTCTATTCCTACCAAGTTTGATAACAAACTTTTCCGCAATCGGAGCGGAAACGCAGTGCGAATTTTTTGAAATCAATCGGATTTGGTTTTGGACGTCGGTTATTTCATACTCCAGTTCAACCATTAATCCTTGGGTGTACGCTATTCGAATGCAGGAGTTTCGAGAAGCTTTTAAAAAGATATTTAAAAGTTAAGATCCTTTTGGGTTTTACGTTGTTTAGATTTAACAAGATTGTTCTCTGATTTAGTGCTTAAAATTTGAGTTATAATTTCGTTATCTTTGGAAATAATTTCAGGTTTAGTCAAGAGACCAACCCCTTTATCGGGTTGGTATTGCCATTTAATTTCATATCGAGTGTATCTTCACGGACGGATACAGGGGGGGTCCCGATTGCGCTGGTAAAATCCAAAAAAAAAATGCTCAAAAAAGGCCAGAAAGGGCTCAAAAAGTCTTTGAAATTCCAAAAAGGTGATCATAAATTTCGATATAGTGCGCAAAAGATTCTCTAAATTGTGAACAACTTCCTTTCATTTCATAAGTAATATAGATTTGAAGACTGACGAGTGCTCAAATGTTGCCCAAAATGCGAAAAAGTTCTTCAAATGTTGCTTAAAAATGAGGAAAAGTTCTCAAAATAGATGCAAAATAATGCTCCAAAATTGAAAAGGTAGTCAAAAAGTGCACAGTGTGATCGGGACACGCCTAACTCTGAGAACAGATACCTTGAAGGAGCTTTGAATTAGATTATCCACCCCCCCCCCCCCCCCTCCCCTGTATCCTGGACCCGCCCCTGAACGTGTAAATTGAGTGACCGATTTGTATGGAAAACCACCCTGTACACATCGAATGCCAAAAACTTTTATATCAAGCAACAAAACTTTTAAAACAATCCAAACACTTTGAAATTCCACTTTGAAATTCCACGAACCTTCATGATCATGCTGGAACACATGAATATTCTACGCAAAATCGAGGCTAACCCTGAGCAGCCAAGAAATCGAGACTGAAGAAAGTTCACTTCGAAAGCAAAACGGAATAAACTAAGTCGACCTTATTTGGTACCGATTTTTCCGTGAGGTAAGACTGTTAAAGGACTGACGTTTTTGGCCTTCCATCATTTTAATACAACTTGTAAAATATGTAATAAGAATTACTGCGATTTTCAATATTCTGCGAACTCAGACATTTCAACGGCTTGTTGTGAAATTGGTTTTTCGCTGCCGTCAATCAAAACTGATAAGTCGGTACCTTTTATATTTTTGACTGGCGGCAGTGAAAAACCAAATTCCAACGAGCAAGTCGCAACTACCGAGTTCGCAGAATATTGAGAATCGCAGTAAATCGTAGACCCCTTGCAGTTTGTCGTAATGCAGCTCAATTTGTAGGACAAAACAACCGTTTCCAATTCTCAGATCCCCCCCTCCCTCCAATTTGATCTGCTCTGACATCACGTGCATGGGGTCTGTATAATAAATAGTACTCTAATATTTAAATTGTTATATTTCAGAATTTTGAACACGTCTTAACTGGTTAAAACCAGTCGCGTTGATTCACCTTTAAAGCTTAAAAACTACAAAAAAAAAAAAAAAAAAAAAAAGACGGTTAAGGCTGATTTACACGGTACAACCTACTTACAACTATCGCTTACAATCTGCTTACTCTACGCTTACAACACGAATTGCTTCGTGTAAATAAACCCTACAAATTTTATCTTGTCGTACGCAACAGTTGTTATCAAGTCCTTAAAAGAAACTTTGATCATTCTCCGTATTCCTTATCTCTTACTGATTTTAAATTTTCTGTCTTGGGGTTCCTGTCGCATGAGAAGAAAGAGGAAGACTAAGTAAAGCCAGAAGGCCGGGGGGGGGGGGGGGGGGGGGGAGGGGGGGTTGGTTAAGAGGAAGAAAGCTACATTGTACAAACCTAGTAATAAAAAGTAAAATAGAATTAAAAAGTTCTAAGATCTTTGACTAAACTACTAGTCGTTCCTGATACACGATATCAAGTTAATAAAATTGTCTTTGAGACTTTAAGAAGAAACAAACGCGAATGATGGCTGCGTATCACATCTTATGATTGTGCGCATTGCTTTTTTGCCTGCAAAATATCAATATATTCCGATATCGGCAACCACACATATCTCAATCGTATTTCATCAAAGATCAAAGATCCCCAGATGGGTTCCCTGTGGCACAAACCACGAGCTTATCTTGGTACGCCATGTCCTGCGGCAATTTCTTACAAATGTTCCCTATAATGCCCTGCGCAAACGTCTTCCCCACTGCGGTGTACTTGAAAATTGAAAATCCTTTCATGGGTCCCCTGTGGTACAAACCAAGTGAACTTCTTGCTCACTGCCTCTTGCAGTATCCGAAAATCGAAAATCCTTTCACGGGTTCCCTGTGGTAGAAGCTAAATGCACTTCTTGCACAATGCCACTTGCTGTGGTTGAAAATCTCTACACGGGCAGAGTCGTGCGTGCTTTGGTTTAGAAGCGACACAGCTGAAAATCAGTGGATGGTTCTGTAATACACAAGACTTTTCAGCGGTATTATAAGCTGGCATTACCAGGCTACCTCGGTCATCTCTGGTATCACATTCCAGTTTTAACCTGAAAGAGTAGTTCAAGAAATAATACATTGAAGTGAATTGCACCGTATGCATAACATCCAAGAAATATCGCTCCTTCGTAACACACATTATAACAAGAAGTGGATTCATATGTCATCTTCGTTTCTTCCCGTAAAACCTAGAACAGCTGTGAGTTAGCCGTGCCTTGATTTTGATTAGCCAAGACCTCCGTTTCAGAGGTATGAATAAAATTTTAAGATTTTTTGTCAAAAAAAACAAAAAAAAAAAAAACAAACAAAAAAATGAAACAAAAAAACTACTCAATAGATGTGGAAATAGTTATAGCTGAAGAAATAGTTACGGCAATAGAAATATTAATAAAGAAACAGAGAAATAGAAATAATAAAAGAAATCATGAAATTTTTGTAGCAGAATACTCTTGTTATAAACGCGCTCTTTGCACATTTTAAGACGCAGACACAAAGTGTAACATTGCACGCCATGTTGCTGAAGTAGAAAAAGATCCTACTTCAGCAATATTGCCTGTTATATTGCGCGTAATGTTGCACCGTGCATTGTGTCCGCGCATTTAGAATGTTGACATTCGTCTTACAATATAACATAATAGATAATTCATTAATATTTTGAAATACTTACTCTTTAAAACTATCCTGGGTATTTATTTTATTAAAGAAAAGGGATTCGCAAAGTAAACCTGAAGCAAAGGAGGGGGAAAATATGTGTTTAATTTTGTCTGATGACTCTTGGCACTGGAATGGCCACAGGAAGCCCAACTTAAATAAAAGTGGTAATTAAAAATCAATCAAACAATTCAAGATAGTCTTCTAACTAGATCAGATTTCGTATGACTGTGAAAAGCTCACGGCACGAACGCGGTGGCGAGAAAAAGTCAGCTAATCAAGAATCTAGACGGTCACGGTCACGGCAAGGCTCGCACTCTTCATCCATTCAAATGCCCGAAACACGGCACGGACACGGTCACGGCAAGGCACGCACTCTTCATCCAATCAAATGCCCGAAACACGGCACGGACACGGACACGGTCACGGCACTGACTAAGTACGCCAGACCAATCACATTGCGCGAAAAATCGGAGAAGTAGAATTTTCTAAAAACCTTTTGCGCTTTGTGGTTCTGCGTGCCGGAACTGCCTAACACATCCCCCACCCCCTCCCCAAATGATCAATTTATTTGCTTTACAGGGGGCGAGGTACATGTTACCTAACGAGTGAGTGGGTGAGTAAGTTTGCCGTGCCCTGACTTAGGAGGATGGCTTAATACAATACCTTTCTTCCAACATGCATCTTTGCAAGAAATTCCTTCGTCCCCTAGTATCAATTGCAGTTCATCTTCAGGAGGCCATGTTTTATGGTTTCTGTTACAAAAAGTCTAAAACAAGAATAACATATACGGTGAAAACTACTTCTCCGAGGGAAAAGAACACTGGTAACTAGTTGAGAGCGCGGGGTCTGGGCATATTTGGGCATATGCAAGGTTGAGCGGGAAACTAGAAACGATTAGGACGCGCGCTGAATCATGAGGCTGTTTTAGGGGACGCCTTTTTTCAATATGGCGGAAAGTTTAACAAACTCATATAACGATTAGATGGATTAATTAACTTACCATATATTCAACAAAAGAGCTTATTCTCTCTAACATTCCTTCTGGTGTCCACTCTAAGGGAAGGTAGGGCTTGACCTGGATATCAGCGGAAAAGGATCGTTACGAAAAATTCTTAAATTGGGCCATGTTAGGTCCCGTGATAAAACAACGCCGGACAAATTTGAAGACGCCAGATAAATTGTCCACCGAAAACAGACGGTAAAGAGGTAAATTCAAAAATCGCCGGCTAAGCGTATTAGTGTGAATGGAGAACATCAATTTTGAAAACGGAATTTTTCGGGAACGCTGTCGTCACGATAGTCGTGTAATTTCTCAGCTCGAGTCTTCATCGAACACAAATCCAATTAGGCCCTTGAAGTGCGCATGCTCAAGGGTGCGTTCGAGTTTTTTCTGCGGCCGATGATCGTTGTAGTGTGGGCACAAATCATTTTATCCATTTTCAGTCTGGACGGAAAACGTTTGTTTCGTTTTCAAAGTAAAAACGCCTTTTTCAAATTTATCCGCAGTAAAGTGCACGGGATCCGGTCTTAGATTTCCCTCAAACGTGCACATTTTTTTCAAATTCGAAAAAGACTGATTGAACCAACACAACTGTTTTGCTTACCTTTGTTTTTAATATTTTCTTCACTGTGTTTTCAACAACACTGATATTTTTTATGTCGACTGTAAACACATGCGGCTCACCAATGAAGGTTTCTGCGTATGGATGCTGTGATGTAAGCTGTAATTAACAATAATCCATAGTTATAACTAGTCACTCCGTATTATAAGATGCGAGAAGAGTTACTTTGTGGCTCTCTCGTGTGATATGAGGGTTTTTCTCCGGGTTCCCCGGTTTTCTCCCCTTCATTAGAGAAATCGGCCAAATTTCTTTCGAGTATTTCACAAAATAGATACTAGAGAGCTAAGATTCGCGTTTTTTTCTCCCGCAAACGGCAAACGTTTTCTTCGTTTTCCTGTATTTCACTTTACGTTTTGCAAACTTTCTTAACAAAAAGAAATATTATTTCATTTATCTACGACTTGGAGATTTTTGCGATTCCTTTTTACTAATTTTAAAGAAATTTTCACTGGTCAACTGACGTTTCGTGTTTGCCGTAAACGGGATTCTTAAACTCTCTATTATGTATCGTTTGAACGGTTAAATGCATTCCAACATCTTGACAAATCCTTTCATAGAAGGGGAAAATATATGAAAAACTTATTCTATCAAATAAAGTCTACTCACAGCACGAAGAGTAGGCTTCAGTTTAAAGAACTCAGTGTTCAGTCGATTTTGAGG
Organism: Anthopleura sola; assembly: GCA_023349425.1. Lineage (NCBI taxonomy): Eukaryota > Metazoa > Cnidaria > Anthozoa > Actiniaria > Actiniidae > Anthopleura > Anthopleura sola. The sequence continues at coordinate 1,641,142 of JALHLI010000013.1, forward strand.
AGGATCCAACTAAAGAACAAAGATACAAAATAATCTGGGTAAACCTTGTGTTCAGCGGCAATGCCAGACAAGTTTCAGCCACAAATTTCACTGCGTATAATATTGTATCGCGATTCTCCTATAAGTTTCATTGGGAGAGAGCCGCTAATATAAACCCGTATTGTCGGCTCAGAATTACCGGGCGATAGGAAAATCGCGAAACAAAACTTATTGCGATTTTGAGCCGCCAATACGGGTTATATTGACGGCTAGTTGGGAGAAAATATATTCCGTATTGGTCGTAGTCGCGAAGCGTGTTGGCGGCTCAAAATCGCGATAAGTTATAAAGATTTGTGAAACTTTCTATCACCATCTACTCGTGCACACGAGACGTTTTTCACCCCAAATCCAATAGCCCCTCTTCCCCATAAACTTTAAACTGTCTCTATGAATTTTAACTAAAGCTTGCAACGCAGCTGAACATAAAACACAGCTAAAAGTCTTCACTTTTCAGGAACCGTGGAGCGTAAACCTAGGAGGTTTGGGAGCATGCTCCCATTATTGGGAGGGCTATAGCCCTCCAGCCCTCCCCCCCCCCCCCCCCAGTGCTCCGCGGTCCCTGCTTTTGGCAAGAATGGTTCACGAAAAAGACCCTCACGGTCTTCTATTGATACACATAAAACTTATATCGCGAGACGAGTTTTGTCACCTAAAACGTCTTAACGCCGGTGCACATAAAATCATTGTTATTTTCACCGGGTAATTAGAAGATACCTTTGCGTTCAAGAAGATGGCCCCGTGAGCTATGGCTTCTAGTGGCGCGGGACCTTCGTAGGGAAAACCTAAACCAATAAAAACCTAAAAAAGACATTTTGTTATTTACGATTTACTGAGAATGAAGATTAGTAGAAATTAACCCTTTTACGCAACCATTTATCGTATTTTAGTCATTGATCAATAATCATATGCAGGTTACGTAATAGGGTTAAAACAACTTCTTAAGCAGCATGTTCTGCTCAGTTTAGTTCACTTCAAATCACTTCTACATGTAGGGTATAACACGATGGCACAGTTTTACAGGACGTGTTCTCATTTCAGAGATATAAAGGTTTAAATTTTGGAAATGCAACTAACTAAAGATGAAATCGACCCAGGATTCATTTAGAATAAGAAATTAAATACTATCCTTTAAGGTAATGTCAGTAGACGTGTTCAATTAATAAATGATTTTTATTACCAAAATATATGTTGTTGGTGAATATGTTTTGGTGAATTTACTTGAGAGTCACTGATAGTAAAACGCACAAGAAAAGAGGACAGATACCTGGGTCGACGTCATCTTACTTAAAACTCCTAAATCCTTATATCTCTGAAATGAGAAGTCCATATCTTGCACTAAAACTTCGCAATTCATCAGCAGAGATGAATCAGGGAGATAGTAGATAGTACTAAGAACCAATAGCCATTATAAGGAGAGATACTTTTGGTCCTCTCACTTCTCACTAGAAGAGGGATCGACGCTTCAGACTAAATACCTTTGCTTGGTCGAGTAGTTTCTGTAGATCACCACCTTTAAGGATTCCATGGTTGATGACGTAATCAGGTATTTTTTTAAGATCATCTTCCTAGGATTAACAAGCAGCGGATTAAGTAAACTACCTTGTTTGTTTGTTTGTTTGTGTTTGTTTGTCTGTTTGTCTGTGTGTCTGTGTGTCTGTGTGTCTGTGTGTCTGTGTGTCTGTGTGTCTGTGTGTCTGTGTGTCTGTGTGTCTGTGTGTCTGTGTGTCTGTGTGTCTGTGTGTCTGTGTGTCTGTGTGTGTGTCTCTGTTTGTTTGTCTGTCTGTCTGTGTCTTTGTTTGTCTGTGTGTCTGGTTTTTTTTTTTTTTCTTTGTTTCTTTGCTTGTTTGTTTGTCTGTTTGTCTGTTTGTCTGTTTGTCTGTTTGTCTGTTTGTCTGTTTGTCTGTTTGTCTGTTTGTCTGTTTGTCTGTTTGTCTGTTTGTCTGTTTGTCTGTTTGTCTGTTTGTCTGTTTGTCTGTTTGTCTGTTTGTCTGTTTGTCTGTTTGTCTGTTTGTCTGTTTGTCTGTTTGTCTGTTTGTCTGTTTGTCTGTTTGTCTGTTTGTCTGTTTGTCTGTTTGTCTGTTTGTCTGTTTGTCTGTTTGTCTGTTTGTCTGTTTGTCTGTTTGTCTGTTTGTCTGTTTGTCTGTTCGTTTCTTTTTTTTAATTTCTTTCTATTTTTTTCTGGAAAGACACGCATATTTTTAATCGAAAGTCAAAACTTCGCACTTTTTCCGCTTTGGTAGACGCACGTACAATATACTGGAAGCTAAAATTTCCCCCTTTTTATTTTGGTAGATCTCGCACCAGTTACTATAACTCAAAATTTCCCGCATTCTTCTTCGGTACAAAAATATGGCGTGTAGAATGAAGTCAATCTTTACTGCTTACTTACCGGAACGTCAGTCGTGGCGTGTATTTCTAGATACTTGCTTAGTGTATCAAGATAGTCCTTATGTCCCTGTAGAATTCAAAAATACCATTCAATTGAAAAACGTTTCTACGCAAAATCGTTCGACAACAGTAGATGGAAAGTCGGCCCTGAGGGATGGGGAGAGGTTCTGGTGAGAGGTTCTGGGGAAGACCATATTGACTAACGGCTTCCATCTATCAGTTTAGCCTGCGTGGGGTTTCTGGGGGATTGGAGGGAAGGGAAAAGGGAGGGGAGGTGAAGGGGTAAAGGGTAGGGGAAGGGGGGGGGGGGGGGGTAAGAAACTCATTGAACAAACACTTTGAAATTGCACGGGCTTTCATTAGGATGCATAAATATTCAAATAATTCCATTCAAAATCAAGGCTGACCCTGTGCAATAGAGAACTGGAAGCTGAAGTATAGACTAAGTGTCTTACTTTCCAATAACCCGCTTTTTTTCCATAGACAAGACCTATGGGTTTCTTCTTCTTCTCTTCTTTCTTCAGCTTTGTGTCTTTCACAGGAGCATCAACAACAAAACCCAAAAACGAGTTATCGGGGCTGTGGGCTGCAAAACATGAAATGCAAAAGAAATAACTATCTTTGTCAACCTTAATAATATACATGAAAAACTTTCTCTGTTCTGATTGGGTGAAAACAGTGCAGTTTTTTTGGACCACATATCATTCGATTGTCTTCTCAAATACATATGCACAACCGAAACAAAGAAATAATGCTCCAGGGAATGACACGGGCTGAAATGCTGGAGGAAACATTTCTACGTGTAATTTAACGTCCCCCTAAAATCTTGCTGCCGGCAAGCCTTCTCAATGCATAAACTTATCTCCGTTCTTTTACTTTCTTTGGCGCTCAGGAACCGTGTGTGTCATTGAACTCGCATTTTCTAGCTAGTTCTGTTTTTAGAAAATAATCATGAAATGCAAGGAAAAATAGTCTTTGCGTGGGCATTAAGTTCGTTTATCTTGTAGCTGCTCGATGTACAAGATAAGTTTATCTTGTTATTAAAATATTGAAATTCTAACCCCGCACCCCTTGCACATTATTATTATTACCCCTTGCATATTATTATTATTTTATTATTATTATTATTATTATTATTATTATTATTGCACATGACGTCAAAGTACCTCGATTTGGAGAAGAAAACAAAAAAATCTCCTGAGAATGAATTGGAACCCATTGTTTTTCCTCCAAATTGAGCTGCTTTGAGTTCCGAAGTGCTGCATATCTTAAGTCATCGATATCGTCGATACTCACGAAACATTGTAAAGATCTGCCGAAGATTCACATTAGCATTTGCCCAGGGCGACCTGCCACCAGGGATTGGTTCAGAATACTCAGCATAATTAAATTCAGCATCTGTGCCAAACGAATCTAAAATCCGTACCTTGCACCTGCCAGGGATTCAAAATATGAAACTGTTAAGGCCAATGGTCTACTTCGACGATACGGCGGCCACTTTGGTAGGGGGCAAATATACAAATCTTTGTTACACTTATGGCGTCGATTAACATTAACGTTTCACCCCAAGACAACTTGACAAGAGATGAGTTAAGAAGATGGACATGAAAGAAAGACAAATAAACGAAACCCTCTATTTTATAAGACATTTTTGTTTTCTTTTGCCCCCTGGACGCCCCATAATGCATTGCGATTCAAGAGGTGAAAATAATGACTGATACTACGTAGAAAAAGGAAATGCTTGTCACTTAATCAGCATGATAGGACCAGAGAAAGCCAGGATTTGTTTTTTCTTCATCAGATCCTACATACACCCCCGGTATCTCGTAAAAAGTTATTTTCATTAATTCAGATTCAAGATGGCCGCCGCATCGTCGAAGTAGTCCATTTAGACGGTACAACTTTTACTTACATTTATCGCATACAATCTGCTTACGCCACGCTTACAACAGGAATTACCTCGCGTGGATCAACTCTACTACTTGCTCACCACTGTCGTGTAGGACAAGAAAAAGTTTTAGCAAGTTGTAGGGTTGCTACAGTTGTAAGCAAAAGTTGTACCGTTTAAATAGGCCTTTAAGCAATCTTAGAACATAGCCAAACTTGTATAAAAATATATAAGTATATAAGTATAATTGAAGTGATTGGTCCAAAAAGTACTAAAACAACAACAAAAAATCGTCTTTTTTGTTCCATCCTTTTCTCATTGTACGGTTACTGCATGGGATGATAACGGGCCTCGTAAACGGCTGCATTTTAAGGTGGCATAAGGAACTGTGAAGAGAACTGTTCAGCTGATTGATGCCAAGCAATGCCAAGCAATAAAATGTTTCTGTACCTATACTGTGAATGGTTTGGTCCTACAGCGAAGCTTATCAGTTCATATCCATTATAATCAGTGAATATTTGGTCATATTCATCGTCTCTTGGAGAACTTGCACAACCTTTAATTTTGGGAACGTTCAGCAAGCTAGAAAAAATATATACTTTATTAAAAACTCATTAATGAAAACAATCTATAGCGTATTCCTTAGCTTAGTTTCTGATTGTTTTTATTACCACCACCACCACTTCTTCGTATTTCATCAATTCTCTTGGCAGAATAATGTGAAATCCTATTCAAAATAGGATGTCGAATCCTCAATTCTGATTGACTTTGAGTTTGTTCTGAAGGTCAACTCAGCTGGATTATAGGATGCTTACCTTTTTAGGTCCTCTTTGTTTGCACTGATATTTAGGTCATGCCCGAGAATGTAGAGCGAACAAATCAAATCAGTCCACTGTACTAACTCCCCTAGTGGTCCTCCATCATACGCCAACTCGAACAAGAATGGATGTACATAAAACGCGCCCATAAAAATTAAGATCTGGAAAAGAAATAGCAACATAGTGGTCACCAAAACGTACCAAAACAAGAACCGACGCTTTTAACCGATAGACCGAAAGACCAACGAGTCAGCAATAACACGGAAAGAAAACAAGAAACAAAGAAAATTCACGACAAAACATTCCGGCAGTTTATACTAAAACAAGAAGCTGTTAAACTCAACGACCGACCGAAAAAGGGAAGCACGGGCGGCGCAGCTTGGATATTAGTCTAGTTGCTGGTTGGTTCTCTCCTGCGCTTCGAGGGTTTTTCTCAGGGTCTTCCGGTTTTCCTCCCTCGGCAAAAACCATCTTCTAAATTCTAATTCGATCTTTGTGCTTTCACCTGGTATGAAACTTAGTGTTCTGTGTGATTGTCCCGCGCTGTGATGTAACAGCCAAAGTTAATAGAAAGACCGACCGACCGACCGACCGACCGACCGACCGACCGACCGACCGACCGACCGACCGACCGACCGACAGCAAGAAACACTTAAAGAAAACAAGAAACAACGAATAAAAGGCAGACTGGAAAATGAACGTTCAGTAAACCAAGAAGCCCTTTAAACGACCAACAGACCGTCTAAAAGACCAACCGGACGACCGAACGTCCGATCCCCCCCCCCCCCCCCCTCCCCAATTTATCAACAATAACACGTAAAGTAAATCAGAAATAACGTAAGGATTAGCCTGAGTGTCCCCGCATCGAAGGCCTGATACTCAGGCTACGTAAGGATGAAAGGCATGACTAAAGCACTTGCTTACTTTTTGCGCTGCTCGTTTTTCTATTTCTGGTTTGCGCTTTCGCAGAGCTTTGGCTCCCTCTACCCAGTAAGGCCAGAGTCGGGTAGCACGATCCCGCATCCATGACCACTTATGAGCTTTGAACCATTTCAGAAGTCCCTCTATGTCTGTACGTATTGTGGCCTAGGTATCAAAATATTAAGAGAAAATTAGTGGTCATACGTGGGGAAATTAAGAACACCTATGGATGGATGGGTGGATGCATGCATGCATGCAGATGGATGGGTGTATGGGTGTATGGGTGTATGGATGGATGGATGGAGGAAGGGATGGATGGATGGATGGATAAGTGGATGGGTGGATGGGTGGATGGATGGATGGATGGATGGATGGATGGATGGATGGGTGGGTGGGTGGATGGATGGATGGATGGGTGGATGGGTGGATGGATGGATGGATGGATGGATGGATGGGTGGATGGGTGGATGGATGGATGGATGGATGGGTGGGTGGGTGGGTGGGTGGATGGGTGGATGGGTGGATGGGTGGATGGGTGGATGGATGGATGGATGGATGGATGGATGGATGGATGGATGGATGGATGGATGGATGGATGGATGGATGGATGGATGGATGGATGGATGGATGGATGGATGGATGGATGGATGGATGGATGGATGGATGGATGGATGGATGGATGGACAGATGGATAGTTTGACTGACAGACAGATGGACTGTTGGACGAAGATCCATAATGTGATGCACCCGAGTGGTTTGCACGTCTTTTGAATCGCTCAAGTTTATCTCGTTTATTTCTTAGAATTTTTATCGTTTTATTTGTTTTTTACTTGGAAATTGAAAGATTATTATGTTCTTCACTGGGCTTATGGATTCTTGGAGTCACTGTGTGCGTTTTACCACTACTTCTGAGCTGAAACCTACATAAGTACTAGAACACTGGCCATCCTATTGTTATTCTTCCTCGTACATGAAATAAATCAATCAGTTTATTTGCCAGCACAAGCTGCTCCCAAGACTTTCATCGCAGGTCTACACATCTATAAAGAACCTCAGTATTCAACGACTTCGACGAAGTTCAAGAAAAAAGCTGATTTCTTCAAAGATTCCTAGACGTATTTTCAACGATAAATCTAATTATTATTCAAGGACTGACTCGAACTTTGGTTTTGCTAATTTAAACAACTTGATTTGTGTGTCTTGTCATGATGATAAACATGAGATTCCAGTGAGGGTTACTATTCACCACCAGAACTCTCGGGACTACACCTGTTGTTAATGCAAATAACTTCTCTAAGCCTGCCCGTTCCACTTCTGCTCTGGAATTCAAGCGTAACTCTTTTGAACTTTGTTTGCTTAACTCAAGATCTGTCAAAAACAAAACGTTGCTGATAAATGATTTTATCAACGATCCTAACATCGACATCATGGCAATAACTGAAACGTGGCTCAACTCCGCTGGAGATGAAGCTAGTATTGCCGAGCTTTGCCCTGAAGGATTCCAGTTTATACACTCTCCAAGAGATAACAACATGCGTGGCGGAGGTGTTGGCCTTCTTTATAAGGATAGTCTTCAAATTAAAAGAAACATTGTCACCTTTTCTCATCATTTGAATACCTTGACATTTTGTTATCGAACTTAACTAATGTTAGGATTTTTGTCATCTATCGTCCACCTCCTTCACAAGCTAATGGCTTAACAGTTTCTGTATTTTTTACAGAATTTTCCGACTTTCTGGAGCAAGTTGTTATTTTACCTGAAACCATCCTCCTTCTTGGAGACTTCAACTTCCATGTTAATGATGCCAATGATCCTATTGGCAAGAGGTTTCTTGACCTTCTTGGGTCTTTCAACCTTAAACAGCATGTTCTTTGTCCTACGTTCAACAGTGGTCATACTCTCGACCTCATGATTACTCGCTCTGATGATTCTTTAATATCAGACATCCACGTGTCTGATTTGATTATCTCTGATCATTCTCCTGTTCTTTGTCACTTAAACCTTGTTAAGCCTCTTAACAAGACAAAATTTGTCTCTTTTCGAAATTTAAAATCTGTCTGTCTTAAATCTTTTAAACAGGATATCAGTGATGCTTTTGTTCATGAGGACAATTCAGATCTGTCTAAGCTGGTATCTCATTATCATGATGTACTTTCCTCAACTATTGATTCTCATGCTCCGATTAAACGTAGAGCTGTTACTGTCCGTACCAAAAAGGCGCCCTGGTACACCCCTGAGATTGACTCTCAGAAAAAGGTGAGACGAAGGTACGAACGTCGTTGGAGGGCGACTGGACTTGCTTCCGACAAGGTACTATTCTCTAGGCAATGCGTGGTTGTTAATAAGATGCTGTTTTCATCCAAACAGCAGTATTTTAGTAGCGTTATTGCTGACAATGAAAATGACCAACGCTCTCTTTTTAAGATTGTTTCTGGACTACTCCAGCCCAAACAGAACTTACAGTATCCTCCTAGTTCTGATGACACTTGTCTGGCTAACTCCTTCATTCAGTTCTTTTCCAATAAGATCGAGCGTATCAGACAGGATATTTCTAAAATATTCCTGGTCAACCTCGGTTACCACCAGACACTGCAACTAGCTCTTCTATCTTTCGAAGTTTTGAGGCTCTAAGCCACGATGATGTCTCACGTTTAGTTGGGTCTACTGCAAAGTCATGTAGCCTTGACCCTATTCCTGCCTCCCTCCTAATGGAGTGTCTTGATCTTCTAATACCGGTGTTCACAAACATTATCAACCTATCTCTTTCCCAGGGTGTATTTCCTGATTCTCTAAAAACTGCTAAACTGACACCTATTCTCAAAAAACCCAATGCTGACTATGAAGTTTTTTCTAACTTTCGGCCTGTTTCTAACCTACCGTTCATCTCTAAACTAATTGAAAAGGCTGTTGCTCGTCAGTTAAATGATTATTTAACTGACCATAATCTTCACGATCCACTTCAGTCAGCTTACAAAGCCTTGCATAGCACTGAGACAGCTCTGGTTCAAATTTATAATGACATCCTTCAATCAATTGATTCAGGTAACTGTGTTATTCTCATTTTCCTTGATATGTCGGCTGCTTTTGACACGGTAGTTCATGATACGTTACTTGATAGACTTGCCCATCGGTTTGGTTTAGGTGATGTTGTTTTAAGCTGGTTTAGATCCTACCTGTCTAACAGGAAGCAATTTGTTGGTATTAATGATTGTTCATCTTGCCTTTGCAATCTTGATGTCGGGGTTCCGCAGAGCTCAGTATTAGGCCCAGTTCTTTACCTACTTTATACCTCTCCAATCTTTAGAGGAATGTCTATCTGATATTTCTGAGTGGATGCATGTCAATGGTTTGAAGTTAAACCATGATAAAACAGAGCTCATGTGTATCCACTCTAGATTCCAAGATTGTCCTCCAATGAGTGAGATCAAAGTTTGCGGGGACATTATTGTCCCTTGTCTGTCAGCTGTCAATCTTGGAGTGGTTTTTGATGACCGTATAACTGGGGAGCTCCATGTCAGTAATATCTGTAAGTCATCTTACTTTCACCTAAGGAATCTGTCCGCTATTCGTAAATACTTAACCACTGATGCTGCTCAGACTGTCATTCATGCTTTCATTTCTTCCAAACTTGACTACTGCAATTCTCTCTTGTATGGACTACCTAAATACCTTGTTGAGAGGTTACAACGCATACAGAACTCTGCTGCTCGTGTTGTCACCTTCACCAGGAAATTTGACCACATCACTCCTGTGTTGATTGACCTTCATTGGCTACCTGTTTACTACAGAGTCATTTTCAAGATGCTTTTGCTAACCTACAAGGCCTTAAATGGCCTTGCTCCTACATATCTGTCTGATCTCCTGACCTTTCGCTCCTCTTGCTATTCCCTAAGTTCTGTTTCTAACAAACTCCTTGTTGAGCCTAAAGCTAGGCTTACTACTTATGGTTTCCGATCCTTTTCCTTTGCGGCTCCAAGATTGTGGAATAGGCTTCCTTTAGACTTACGCTCCGAAACTGTAGTTAGTTTTAAAAATTAACTTATTAAACATATTTATTTACTTTTTACCTTAAAAACAAGAAATACATTTAGATTCCATTTTAATATATCACTTTAGAATAATTCTACTATTATTATTATTATTATTATTATTATTATTATTATTATTATTATTATTATTATTAAATAAATAAATCATTGGATTCCAAATGCATTTAATCCTTATCTTATGCAAGAAAAAATAATTTCAACACAAAGTATATTACCCTCTTTCTTGAGAACAGTGGATCAGGCCTCTCTCTTCCAGGTAGTGGTGGACACCAGGCCTCTGCCTGGAAACCACAAACAAAATATATACTTAGTAAGTTATAAAAAGTGACAGTACTAACAGCTATTACAAAAAACATTGAATATGGAATGTTACATACTGAATACTGAATACTGAATACTGAATACTGAATACTGAATACTGCATACTGAATAGTGAATACTGCATACTGAATAGTGAATACTGCATACTGAATAGTGCATACTGAATATTACATACTGAATACTGAATAGTGTATACTGAATACTGCATACTGCATACTGCATACTGAATAGTGCATACTGAATATTACATACTGAATACTGCATACTGAATACTACATACTGAATACTGCATACTGAATACTGCATACTGAATACTGAATACTGAATACTGAATACTGAATACTGAATACTGAATACTGAATACTGCATACTGAATAGTGCATACTGAATACTGAATACTGAATACTGAATACTGAATACTGAATACTGAATACTGAATACTGAATACTGAATACTGAATACTGCATACTGAATACTGCATACTGAATAGTGCATACTGAATATTACATACTGAATACTGCATACTGAATACTACATACTGAATACTGCATACTGAATACTGCATACTGCATACTGAATACTGAATACTGAATACTGAATACTGAATACTGCATACTGAATACTGCATACTGAATACTGCATACTGAATATTACATACTGAATATTACATACTGAATACTGCATACTGAATACTGCATACTGAATACTGCATACTGAATATTACATACTGAGTAATACATACTGAATACTACATACTGAATAGTGAATACTGCATACTGAATACTACATACTGAATACTACATACTGAATACTACAAACTGAATACTGTATACTGAATATTACATACTGAATAATACATACTGAATACTACATACTGAATACTGCATACTGAATACTATATACTAAATATTGCATACTCAATATTACATACTGAAAACTGAATACTGCATACTGTATACTGAACACTGCATACTGAATATTACATGCTGAATACTACATACTGAATACTGCATACTGAATACTGCATACTGAGTATTACATACTGAATACTACATACTGAATACTGCATACTGAATATTACATACTGAATATTACATACTGAATATTACATACTGAATACTGCATACTGAATATTACATACTGAATATTACATACTGAATACTACATACTGAATACTGCATACTGAATACTACATACTGAATACTGCATACTGAATATTACATACTGAATATTACATACTGAATACTACATACTGAATACTGCATACTGAATATTACATACTGAATATTACATACTGAATATTACATACTGAATACTGCATACTGAATATTACATACTGAATATTACATACTGAATACTGCATACTGAATATTACATACTGAATATTACATACTGAATACTACATACTGAATACTGCATACTGAATACTGCATACTGAATATTACATACTGAATACTACATACTGAATACTGCATACTGAATATTACATACTGAATATTACATACTGAATACTACATACTGAATACTGCATACTGAATATTACATACTGAATACTACATACTGAATACTGCTTACTGAATACTGCATACTGAATATTACATACTGAATACTACATACTGAATACTGCATACTGAATATTACATACTGAATATTACATACTGAATACTGCATACTGAATACTGCATACTGAATATTACATACTGAATACTACATACTGAATACTGCATACTGAATATTACATACTGAATATTACATACTGAATACTACATACTGAATACTACATACTGAATACTGCATACTGAATATTACATACTGAATACTACATACTGAATACTGCATACTGAATATTACATACTGAATATTACATACTGAATATTACATACTGAATACTGCATACTGAATATTACATACTGAATACTGCATACTGAATATTACATACTGAATATTACATACTGAATACTACATACTGAATACTGCATACTGAATATTACATACTGAATATTACATACTGAATACTGCATACTGAATATTACATACTGAATACTGCATACTGAATATTACATACTGAATACTGCATACTGAATATTACATACTGAATATTACATACTGAATACTGCATACTGAATATTACATACTGAATACTGCATACTGAATATTACATACTGAATACTGCATACTGAATATTACATACTGAATATTACATACTGAATACTGCATACTGAATATTACATACTGAATATTACATACTGAATACTGCATACTGAATATTACATACTGAATACTGCATACTGAATATTACATACTGAATATTACATACTGAAAACTGAATACTGCATACTGAATATTGCATACTGAATACTGCATACTGAATACTGCATACTGAATACTGTATACTGAATATTACAGTCATACTGAATAGTGCATTTCAAGACCCAAGTGCATTTTGGGTCATGTAATATTGTCTAAAGTTCATTAAACAATATAATTATTTATTTTATTTTAGTGCATTCCATCCGAAACAATATACTAGCTACATATAGAGAGCAAATCTCTGTATTTTTATATTTCCCAAATCCATGAAAGCCACACTGAATGCTGTTTGGTCTTGGAATGCACTATTCAGTATTCAGTATTCAGTATTCTGCCAATATTCAACGTTTTTGAAATATCTTTATTTAGTACTGTAGTGTACGTACCACAAAATCTAAAACATAGTGTAATTTCTTTCTTTGCACATGACCCTTCAAGCACAGAAAATAACTATCAAGCAACTCTACTTAGGTACATACACATGCATACCCCACTGGTAAGGGGCAAGCACTCTAAAACTCATGCCACCCATACTTCCATAGAATATCACGAGGAATACTAACATTTTGGGAGTACTGTCCTTATGAAAATTTTATTGAATAATTACCTCACTCAAAAATTTGAGAATAGTACAATCATCAGTAGGAATGATGTGATGTTCGACAATATAACATTCTGTATTTGTCTGATAACGAGTCTTGATCAACTGAAATTGAAAATTGAATTAAAAAACACTCAATGACATGAATTATTGAATAATGAGGAAGCATGCTGTGCATGTGCAGGAGGCATTGACCTAACAATTGGCTAATGCATTGCTATGCTCCGCAAAACCTCTGGGAATAAGAATTTTTGTTCAAAAAATTTTCCTTAATGTGATATTTTAAATAAAAAAGCAAGAATCCTATTCTCAGAGGTTTTGAATTGGGTGGGATTACATAAATATAAACGTGTTAGCTGATTTGATAACCATGCTCTGATTACTAATATAGCACAGTTCTAAACCAATCGGGCTTGAATATCAAGGTAATGTATAAAGTATTTTACAAGTATGGGCTATAGCTAGCTGCTAAAGTCCAAGCATGATTGAGCATGAATAATATTTAAGTATTAATTCAGGAACTGCGGAGCACCCTTAAAAGTGGTGGGGCAAAGATTGGAAAATATAAGAAACTAGAATGGGAAAAGGGAAAAAGTGGCAGGTCTATAGCACTACTGTTCCCTCTTCCTCCATGGTCCATGTAATTACAAACCATACCGTAACTTTGTGAGCACAGAATGGATGCCTCCAGTCATTTGGTATCAGACATTTCCGCCCTTTTATTGCAACATCTGTGAAATAAATGCATATTTTAGTCCAATTCTAATGTTTTCATTGTATAATATTATTAAGGGACTGTTTATTATTTATTGAAGGAGGAGGTATGGGTGTGAAAATGGGACTCAGCCCAAAATACTCTGACTTATGTAGAGAGGGGCTTTCAAAATGTTGGGAATAAACTGCCCGAAAAAAATTTGGGGATACTAAAGGGGGATGGGAGGAAAAAAAATGAATGGCTTATACTACAAATAATTTCCTTGTCAAGATTCTGTACAGGGAAATTAAAACAATACAATGAAATAGAAGAAAAGATTGCTAAAAAAAATAATAAAATAGGGATTCACCTCTTACAATCCCCCTTACAATCCCCTTAGCTCAAAATAGGAAATAAGCCAATTTTATAAAACGAAATTATATTTTTACACGTTATTCTTATGTATTTTGTGTATGTATATTTAACTAATTATAGTCATATACTATTGTACATTATACTATATATGTGAATATTGTCATTGTAAACTGAGTTCAGAATGTTTAATGGAAATTAAAAAAATTGTTAAAAAAAAAAAAAAAGATTCAGTACACAATTAATTTTTAATAGGATCAAGGTTGAGTTGATTCAATGATATACGAAATTCTTTTTTTCACTAATTTCAATGAATCTGCATAATTTAAATTAACATGGCTACTCCATCAATGCAAGAAACATGTCACAAGGTTACATGTACGTGTAATCTGATGTTGTACGAATGCACAAATCATAATTATTCTTAAATTGCCAAAAACTATTTAGGTAAAACTATATCACTATTACTTCAATATCTATGAAACAGCTATGAAATTTGTGCAGGCTATGAAATGAAACCTATGAAATTAGCTATGAAAATATTTCATAGTCCTATGGAAATTTCTTTTCATATAGACCTATGAAAATTTACATACTATGAAATCACTATGAAATCTTTTTGTATACTAAAACATTTCATAGGGATCTGTGCTATGAAATTACTATGAAGTAGTTTGAACACTAATTCATTAACCATATGAAAACATTTCATAGGATTCTTTGTGCTATGAAATCACTTGAGAAACCATGAAAATCCTGTGAAATCCTCAAATATGCAAACTTGACTTCTTTATGTTTAGAATTGTTGGGAATTCCTATGAATCACACGTTTATGATTGAGAAAAGCTTGGAAATTTTGAGAATATCATATCCCAGCCTATGCAATCGATGAATTCGATAACAATCAATAACAATCGATATCAGTTAATTGATTGATATTGGAAATCGATGATCTGTCGATGAACTGCTTTCCTGTGACTATCAATTTCGATCGATTTACATCGACTTTCATCGACTTGATCAATTTAATA
Source organism: Anthopleura sola (assembly GCA_023349425.1). Taxonomy (NCBI): domain Eukaryota; kingdom Metazoa; phylum Cnidaria; class Anthozoa; order Actiniaria; family Actiniidae; genus Anthopleura; species Anthopleura sola. Next base: position 1,656,575 of record JALHLI010000013.1, read on the forward strand.
TATTATATATATAATATATATATAATATATATACACCTACTTGCAAAAACGTTGTCATACAACATTTGAACATTTGTAGTTTCAAGATTAGGAATAAATTAAAAGTACAAAAGAAAGAGTTCTGCTTCAATGATCTTCTTTTGTACTTTTAATTTATTCCTAATCCACTAAACTACAAATGCTCAAATGTTGTATGACAACGTTCTTGCAAGTAGGTGTATATATATATATATATAGATTATGGATTGTACGCTCTACATGTCAATGTATTGAGCACTTTACCGTCAGAATATTCTTATATATATATACATATATATAATATATAATATATATATACAGCTTTTTGCAAAAATTATGGCCGGTTCAAGTATATATACAAGTATATCAAAAGTATATTAAAAATTATGGGATATCATTCCTGATATTTTTTTCAGAAAGCCCTAGTGATAGGCAACCCGAAAAAAATATCAGCAATGATATCCCATAATTTCTGATATACTTTTGATGTTCTTGTATATATATATGGAACGGCCATAATTTTTGCAAAAGGCTGTATATATATATATATATATATATATATATATATATATATATATATATATATATGATTTAATTTAATATATTATATATACGACAGATCAGACCTGATGATTCTTTGAATCGATGTATACATTTCCAAGTAGATTGCAATTGAAACTTACAATAAACTCTCTAGTACCTTTTCTAAATATGTTAAATTATTACCTTCAAAAAATAGTGATTAAAGAGTCCTTAAAATAATATAACAACAAGATTTAGTTGTATGGAAAAAGAAACGCTCGTGATGACCGCCATGTTGGAATGTATTACGAACGAGCGGGACTGGTATAGAGTTTCTACCATATTTGGATATCTGATCAGCCCATGTATGGATTATTGGCTCGCTCTGATTGGCTGATTCATCATTTCGAATTCAGGCGCTATTTTCATTGAGTTGTTAAAATCGTTTGTTGCTGGTAAAACATGGATTTTTCTCAGATAAATGTGCTGTTTTATGGCTTAAATTCCCTTGAGACAAGCGGGGAACTACGAAATAATTTATCCTACTTCATATCCTGGTATAGATCAACTAATTTCCAAGAAACTTCTGTAAGGTAAGCAACCAAAAGTTCCCCTTTTCCAAAACGATTATTCGTAAATGTTTGATCACTATTCAAACACTTAAGCTTACTGTAAAATAATGGAAATCTAGCTCGCTAGAGGGCTAAATAAGTTGAATCCCTCATTGTCATTAAGCTGCTATTGGTAGAAATTTGTACTGAGATTTGGGATCTGTTTATTCCAATAAAACCACTAATTTACCCTTCGATTTTTAGATCTATTGCACCTTCTCCTAACTGATGATGAGGTGTTCTAATAAATAAGAAGATGCCAACTGCTTTAAATAAAATAGTTAGAAAATTTGGTTATTGAAACTTACTTATTGATTTTTTGTTTTGTTTGTTGTTGTTAAGAACTAAGATAATGTATTGATTGACACATACATATACATGTGTATAATACAGATAATGTAGAATCAATTTAGGTAAATAATGAATATATATAATAGTAGACTCCATCTCAAAATGATTATATGTAAAAGAAATATTTCCTTTTACTGTAAATGAGCATTCAGCTTAATTGTAACTTATTACTTTAATAAAAATATGAAAAACAGATAATTATAAGCTTATGTAAAATATGGTACGTAAAAAGCTATGAATTCTCAAGTTTCTTAGGCGTTTCCTATACAAATTCCATTGGGTTTTCATGGTATTGAAATAAAATTGCTTAGAATATTTCATATATTTAGCCTTTGAAAATTTCATGGTGTTTTCATAGTATTTTCAGGGTATTGATGTACAATTGATAAAAATGTTTCATATATTTTACCTATGAAAATTCCATAGTGTTTTCATATGTTATTGGAGTAAAATTGATGAAAATATTTCATGTTTTACCTATGAAAAGTGGGACAACGTTTCATAGCTTTTATTTCATAGTCCTATAAAAAAAACCTATGAAATACCCATGAAATGGCTATGAAATTTCATAGTGTTTTCATAATGTTTTCATATAGGATATTGAATTATTGTGTATGTAAGTTTGCTCACAACTTACTTACTAACTTACTAAGTTTGCTCAGAAAGAAGTTAACCTTCAAAAATAAAGGACCTTTCATAAATCTTGCTTATTAAAGCTTGGAACAAGTGTATCGATCAAAGAGAAAAATAAATTAGGAAATTATGTACTGTTTAATAAACGAGCAGGAGTGTTTTATCGGGATTTAATTAAAACACGAGGCGAAGCCGAGTGGTTTTAAGCCCGATAAAACACGATCTGCGAGTTTATTGAACAGCTTAAAAAACCTTGAGGTGTATCTTCGCATTTTCTACTGAATTTTTGACGAATGAACCAAGTTTTCCAGAGAAAATACGAGTTAAAGTTTATGCAAATGAAGAGGATGTTTTATCAGATTTAAAACCTCCTCCACGGACAATTCTATTGTGTTTTCCTCATTAAATATTCATGAGTTTTTTAAATACATGTACAGCATGAAGTTTAACATAGAGAGAAAATTGAAGAAAAAAGTGATGAAGCAAAAGCAAAAAGCTTTACTCGAAAGGCATCAAAAAATATATCTATGTAAAATACATTTTGGTTCCTGTAATTAGGAAATTGATGGACCATAAAAACCTCAAAATATCTTCACAATTCAGTCTAGGTGATACAAGAAAATGTAACTTGCCAATCAGCGCGAAGCTAACAAGCTCAAGTTGTTAGCATAACCCATGACGGGAAAAAATTGCGCACCAATGACTGCCTTAGTAGGGTAGGACACGGCAAATGTTTTTCGGTATAAACAAAATTGGAACTAGAATTCAAATTTCTCTCATTACAAACGCAGGATCCAGTGTTTCTAAAATACTGAAAAGTTATTATCAATAAAATTATTTTTTCTTTCAAATTTGAGAGCTAGAACAAGCTTCGAGAAAATGTTCAGGCTCCCCTCCCTTGATTTGATAATTGGATGCGGATTTTACTTTGTCAAAGAAGCTCGTGAACACGAAGTTTATAGCCTGCGTGCAGCCCAACTTTAACTCTGGTTAAGACGGTCTGCGAATCAGCGCAAGATTCCTTGTTCTGGTTGCACGATTATACAAAATAGACTGTGATTGGCTGCCCTGCCAATTCATTCTTACACGCGTTCTGATTGGTTCGCCAAAGAATGATCTGCAGAAAGATAAACCGAACACTGACAGATATCTGTCAATATTGATGAGTAACGATTTGCCGCGGTATTCAACGACTTTCTTAGCGATCTAAGTTTGGCGTTAGTTTCGGTGTTTTACTACAGAAACTTTTGTATTATATTTCCTTAGAAGATTTTGAAGATAAATAATGCAAATAATGGATAGAATTGTCAGAGGAAGGAATTATCTTATACGAATGGTGTGACAATATGTAATTAGAGTAGTGATTCAAACAGCAAAGGTCAACAAACAAGTAGACATAATATTCAACGGTCAAAACAGTTGATATATCTTGAAACTGTTCTTCTCTGTTAGTAAAACAAGCGTCTATAGAAATTTTATTGATAGAAAAATCTCCTACGAGATCCAGTATCCAACATGAGCCTGAAAAATCCATTGATTTGTGAAAATATTGACAGCTATGCCAATTCATCAGTAACTAATTAAGAAAGAGCCAATCAGAGCGCGTACCCAAATCCAGGTACGCTGCTGGGGGTAATAGAACAAGAAAACTGTCGCTGGTTCGCAGACGGACTTAACCACAGTTACGTTCCGGATACACGCAGGCTAGAAGTTTATAAAAAAAACTAAAACGAAGTTTTAGCCGTAGCATCTCAATATTAGCCATGTTAAATCATTTTGACCGGCTTTGGATTCCTCAAAGAGTTCTAGCGACGCGAGTTGTGCTGCTCTAATCGAGTAAGTATTTGAAAATAATTCAGCTGATATGAATTCTCATAATACTCAATAATAAAACTGAAATGTGGAGAGTCCTATTCGACGCAGCGAGCTCCCTTTGCATATGAAGGGAACTTAACTAAATTCTAATACTAGTTACATGTTCGTATAGATGCTAAGCTCCTGTGAATATTATACGGTATGCCTTATTTTGACCGGCCGCTTTATAACATGTTCCATGAATTAACATATTCAAACAGTATTTTTTAACAATTATCACTTTAATTCTAGAAATAGAAAGCTTGCGAATATCTTGATACGTGTAGAAATACAACTAAATGCGAATGTTTCAGTAGCTGCAAGCTTTTCAACACTTGTTATCTTTTGAATTCTTTTAAATTTACTAAAGAAGCGAACGAGAGCATTGGATGGTCTTTAGCACAAACCCGGCAAACATGACTAGTGGCATAATTGGGGGCGGTAGACTCACACTTACAAGCCCCCTTGTAGTTCCAAAGTTTGTATGCTTTATCGTTGTCGGCTTTATAGTCCTTGTGCGGAACCGCAAACTTAGTGCTAGCGATGAAGTGAGACTGCGAACCGCTTGTTTGTGGTGATTTTGGTACAGGCCTTAAATCTGAATGCCTAAAGAAAATCGTAGAATGTTCTTTGATGGCGGCGAGATCCGTCCAATTGATACGACAGAGCTCGACTTGTTTGGCTACACTGGCATAAAAAGCCCTGACGCTCGGCCAAGAATAACTCATTGCCTTAGTGGATAATAGTTCGAGAAGAGATATCACGGCTGATTTTAAGGCAGGTTCGTATGTTTTTATCATACACAAAAAAACAGCGAAGAACTCTGGCTGGTCAATTTTGTCAAACGCAGCATTGTTAGACATACCTGGAATGAATTCATTGGGCCAGTCCACATGTCGTTTTCTTCGAGTGGTAAGCGCGTCCCAGGCATCATCAGGAGCTCCTTGCTTCGCTGAGCGATCTCGTTCCAGCTTTTCTTTTTCCAGCTGTAGTACTTGAAGACGCTGGTCGACGTCGCCAGTGGAGACCTCGTCTTGATACGTCCGTGGGCTGGAATCACTTGGTTTCTTTGGGCCTGAAGGCGATTTGGACGACGATAGCGGCAGGCTAGGGAACTTGAAGGATTCCAACTGATCTTCTAATTCCTCTAATTGTAAATAAACCCAATAGGAATTCAGGATCTTGCTTACTCTTCTGTAACTTTGTAGATTTTCGGATAGCTTTGGCCATTATTATTATTATTATGAAGAAGAGAATCCAAATTTAAATGTAAGAAGAGAATCTAGCGATCCGAGTCACCAGGCGAGCATGCGGTCAATGGACAAGAGATGAGGGTGACCGGCAAGCTGGTGAAGTGACCGGACGTTCCATCATCTCTAATTACCCATTATCACCTAGTGATCATGTTACAACGAGAGTTGTTAGACCTTTTTGCTCTATCACTAGACCTTTTTGCTCTATCACTATTTTCGACTTCGTGCGCTAAAAGAATAATAGGTGCATCAAAGATTGCACGGAATTTGAACATCTTTAGAATTTGAACAAAAGATACTCGTATTTCATTGTTGTGATTAAAAACGGGTCGGGTCATACCAATGCACAACACTTACGTATGCTGAAACTATGGCTTGACTACAACTATTGTTCAACAACAATGAAATAAGAGTATCTTTTGTTCAAATTCTAAAGATGTTCAAATTCCGTACAATCTTTGATATCACCTATTGTTCTTTTAGCGCACGAAGTCGAAAATAGTGATAGAGCAAAAAGGTCTGTTGGGTTTCCCTTCGGTTTGTTTATATTCTCGCACAATGACGCATTGTAAAAATGCACGGGCTAAAGGCTTACAAAAGGCTAACAACTTTGGAGGGATTGCATGCAGACCTGGTCGCAAATACTTTACCTAGCTGTTATATATAGTTTTTAAGAGCGACTTTCTGTAAAAATCGACCAAACATTGGCACAAGTAAAAAAATCGATTTCGCTCATATTTTGTTTATTGATAGCCTTTAGTTTGAAATACATCCTGGTGTTTTTAGTTTTGAAAAATTTTACTTGGTTCCCGAGAAATTTACGAAAATCGATTTCGGCCCTACGCATCGAAAAAATGACCGCCGAGATCACGGAATTTAGTGTGAAAATAAGCGCATCGTACAGCTAAATCACTTATCTTTATTTTTGGTCAGCATTTTTTATCGAAAGAATAGATATTCGTCTTCCTTTCGGTTGTATTTATCTTAGAATATTTGGCGTTTTAAGACCCGAAAAAAATATTTACGAAGCTCATTATTTCCAAAGTTCACAAATGCAAATTACTGCGATTCTCAATACTCTGCGAACTCAGACATCTCAACGGCTTGCTATGAAATTGGTTTTTCGCTGCCGTCAATCAAAGCTAATCAGTCGGTACCTTTTATATTTTTGAATGGCGGCAGCGAAAAACCAAATTCCAACGGGAAACTCGCAACTACCGAGTTCGCAGAATATTGAGAATCGCAGTAAGGCCTATAAAAACTACGAGATATTACGAGACCACAATTTGCATCTTCGAATTGTCGTCAAATAGGGACAGAAACGCGTCCTCAACGGAACAGTAAAAATGATTTGCCCAGCGATTTTTCTTTTGATTCTGATAGAAATACATTAGATAATTCTCTGGGTGTAGTTTTTTTATGATTTGGAAAAAGAGCACATAGTTTTTATAAGCCGTATTTTCTAAAAGCCCCGAATTTGCATTTAATAATAATAATAATTATCATTTATATAGCGCCGATATCCTTGAGCTCATCGGCGCTTTACACTTCAGAAATCAAAAAAGACAAAATATCAAAAAATTCAAAAACATGAAAACCACAATTACATTTTATACATTTACTTTTTTGTATATATATCATATATATTGTATTAATTCATACATTACTTGGAGTAAGAGTACACATAGATTATAATAACTATATAAATTAAAACATTTCAGTTTTTAAGAATATGCTATATTAAAAAGATGAGTTTTAAGAATATGCTATATTAAAAAGATGAGTTTTTAAATGTTTTTTTAAAAATATATATAGAAGAAATTTTTCTAATATCCTCTGGAAGGGAATTCCATAAAAACGGAGCAGCGACTGAAAAGGATCTTTTACCATATGTTTTGAGATTAAAGGTAGACCTTTGCAAGAGGTTTGACGAAGAAGATCTCAGAGAACGAGCAGGAATGTAAGAATTTAAAAGGTTAGATAGATAAGAAGGAGCCAGTCCTTGCAGAGATTTAAAAGTTATAAGAAGAATTTTGTACTGAATCCGTTGCTCCACGGGTAACCAGTGAAGAGATTTAAGAATAGGTGTAATGTGCTCCTGCTTTCGGAGTAAGTGACAAGTCTTGCTGCAGCATTTTGTACCAGTTGAAGCTTTCGAATAGAGTTTAGGGGAAGGCCATAAAACAGAGAATTACAAAAATCAAGCTTCGAAGAAACGAACGCATGAACTAGGGTTTCGCAAGCAGCAAGACTAAGGGATTTACGAATTTTCCAGATATTATGTAAGTGAAAAAAGCATGATTTACAAACAGATGTTATATGAGAATCAAGAGATAGATTCGAATCAAAAATTACACCAATGTTACGAACAGAGGAAGAAGGAGCAACATCAAAGCCAGAAATATTAAGAGAATCAACACAGGGGGAAGCACGATGAGTAGCTGTAAGAACAGGTATTTCGGTCTTGTCACTATTAAGTTTTAACTTATTATCATGCATCCACTTAAAAAAAAAAAAAAAAAAAAAAAAAAAAAAAAAAAAAAAAATGCATCCACTTGTCAATCTCTCTAGTACATACTTCAACCTTAAGTTTAGCAATTGCCACTTCATCATTTGAAGAATAAGAAAAAGAAATGTAGAGCTGAGTATCATCAGCGTACAAATGAAAGTCTAAACCGTGAGAAAGGATAATATCTACTAAAGGAGAAGTGTACAGAAGAAATAAGATTGGTCCTAGAACTGACCCTTGAGGAACACCACAATCAAATGAGCGATGTGAAGACTTGCCTCCTTCAACAGAAACAAAGAAGGTTCTACTTTCAAGATATGACTGAAACCATTTCAGTGCTGAGCCTCCAATCCCAAAAACAGTTTTAAGTCTATTTAACAGGATTCCATGATTTACAGTATCGAAGGCTGCTGACAGGTCAAGTAAGATAAGAAAGACAGCTCTGTTTTCATCGATAGAACGCAGTATATCATTATGAACTTTAATGAGAGCTGTTTCAACACTGTGGTATTTCTTGTAAGCAGATTGCAAAGGTTGATAAAGATCATTATTCTCGAGGTGCTCAACCAGTTGCAGAGCAACCGCTTTTTCAATGGCCTTACTGAGAAACTTTAAGTTTGAAATAGGACGAAAGCTAGTGAATTCATCAGTAGGACTGGAAGCAATGAGGTGAAACGCATACCAAATTCGGCAATTTGTTCAAGCTAAATATTTTATTATTAGCAGCAACACGCTTCTAAAATACGATTTTTTCTATTGATGGTGAAGAAGGAGGATATGTTTTACTATAGGTAAAAGAATATAGTTAGATCTGTATAATTTCTATATTAAATGTTAATAAATAGAAATGAAGCGCAGTGCGAATTTGCATGTAACCCGTCACATTTATTAGCTAACATTAGCGCGTATTGTAAAATTGCACCTAAATAGCGATCTTTTACCACAAGATACGATTATCAGTAAGTATATATGCCACATAGCTATACAGTAGTCGAAGTAAATCAGTAAAGGAGATTCGAATACATTTGATTTTGATGATTTTCTTTCTCACGACTTTGTGTAACCATCTAGCGTATATTTCTAATACCACTTATATTTATTCAAAATAAGTTATGAAAACTGATCTATAAATCGTAAACTTTCCATAGAATATAAATTATACTTTATTCCAGACATTTTGGTGTAGATTTGATGCTGATCGACCTTAATGATCGGGAACAGTGTACAATTGAAGTTTTCTGTTTATAAATTCGACACGTACAAAACATACAATAAATTTTTGTCAACATTTCGTATTTAGGGTATTTCTTCTAGTTACAAAGCCTTGATTTCTATATTACTTTAGGATGCATTTGTCGTTTAATTGATTGATATAATGCTACCAAATCCACTAGTCTAGCTCTAAAAGTAAACGTATAATTGTAGTTGGAAGTTTGCTGACTTATTTTCGACAAACGAAATCTCATTTGCATATGTTATAGCTTTGTGCAAAAAAATGTAAGGGACTGTTAAGGCTATTTTTCAGAAGAGCAAAGAATATTTTACAAAACTGTAAGTCCACGATATCTTATCTATGGTAAACAAGTTCTTTGCTGCTTTTTTGAAAGAAATCGGGATGTTTTGTCTCTAGAAATCAAAGTTTTTTTTATCGGATGTGTGCTTACTCCTGTTTTTTTAATTCAAAAAGGTTACTTTAGATTTTTTGTTGCTGCTTCATAAGGGCTTGAAATTTTGTGAATATTGAATAGCAACTACATGACTCGATAACTTGTTAATAAGAAACAAGCATTAGGATAAGAATAGCGCGTGAAATATTTAGAAGGTATGGATTTAAAAAGTGATAATTTTTCTCGACAAATAACTAAGGTTACTACACCAAAGGAAATGTTCTCATATATGCTCTCAAGGCTTGAGTCCTTTCCAGCACACCAGTTTAGAGCCAACTGGCAGCGTTTACAGTATGACACCTTGAGAGAAAATTTACCACCTGGTCACATCATAGCCGTGCACGATTTCTCTGAAAACTATCGATGCGCCTTATTTGAGGAGCCTCAAGCAACGTATTTTGATCGAGAGGAAGTTACTATACACGTAACAATTATACACCGACACAGGACTGAGACAGAAGAAGCAGAGGAAGAAGCTTCTGATGAGGATCAACCTGGTTTTTTTGAGAAAGCTAACGCTAAGGGGCCCCAAGATGCTGCTGGCGGATTGGTAAAGAGAAAAGCGGATTCGGCAACTATGCTCTCACGTTCCATAGTCATCCAAAGTGCAAGAGATCTGTTCAATTTTACTGCAAGTAATCTGTCTAAACCATCAGCTAGGTCGCATTTCAAGAGAAGAGTGTTTAGATACATAGAGTCTGCTCCCAAACTTACGTCTCGACGATTTAGGCGAGTTATCGGTATTAGGAAAATACACCAGGTTCAGTAGGGCGAAACCCCAAAAAGTGTAAGTACCAGGGAACTCTCATGCTATTTGATTAAAGTAACGAGCTCTGGCTGCTACAAGGCCAGGAAGGATATAACTAATCCATGGAGCGGAATCATGTTTCCTCGTGGGAGTCAAGTCATTCGTGGATTCTACTACGACAGAATTGGTTGTGGATGCAGGCACACATTCCAACTTAACACCTCAAAGGCAACTGTTTGTCCCAGCAGCGCAATAATGTACTTGTTAGCAGTATCAGCGTCAAACCCACTCGAGCTGACTGACGAAGAGCATATCGAAATCCTTTCAAATTAGATTTTACATTGTGAACTAGATATATAACTATGTAAAGAGGCTAAAGCAATGACGTCAATATATTGTCTATAGCAGGCGCTACACGTTTTACTATAAGTCGATCGCGATTTTACTGAGTAGTTTGTATGTTTGCTTATTACAGAAAGATTATGCGATCTGTGAACATATGAAATTCATTTGTGATAAATATCTTATAAGTATTTCATGTTTAAATAGTAAATTTCACCGTCTGAAAAGAATAGCACGCTGAGTAATTACCAGGCCCCACGCGGTTATTATTAATTATAGCTATTTATAATTCAAATTGCTTATCACATAAACAACAAAAGTTGTAATTATGTTGTTTCGTATCGATATCTATCATTTTATGACATAAATAGTACACATTTCATATTATCAAAAAAATCTTCCTTGTGACGCTATTGGGTGTCACCTCATTGCTTCCAGTCTAGGCATGCTCTGTTTTTTAAGAAGTGGCTTTATAACAGATGACTTGAAAGTAGCAGGAAATTCACCAGTTTCCAAAGAGAGATTAACAACTTTCGTAATAACTGGAAGCAAACAATTAATGGACATTTTTAAGACCTTAGCAGGGACTGGATCGAGCTCGCAAGATTTACATGCAATAGGAGTGATTATCTTCAAAAGGGTTTCAGGGGACACTTTAGCAAAAGACATAAGACAAGTGTTTACATTCATTGGTTTATCTTTAGTAACACAACAAGGATCAGTTTGAAAGCCGTTCTGAATGCTACTAATCTTGTCAATAAAAAAGTCAGCAAAAGAACTAGCAAGTTGATTTGAAGAAGGAGCAGGAGGATAGCTCAATTCAGCATTCTTAAAAGTCATTTTTTCAAATGAAGAAAATAGAACCTTTTGGTCAGACTGGTGCTCATTTATCAGGTTAGAAAAATAATTAGATTTAGATGATTTAATTAGATTTTTAACAGTATTGCGTTGAGCAACAAAAAGATCCCTATCCACTGTGAGACCAGTAATGCGCCATCTTTTCTCTAAGTTTCTTCTCTTCTTAATCTCAGCCTTAATCTCAGTTGAGTACCAGGGCGAGAAAGGACGAAGAGTGACAATACGTTCCTTCAGTGGAGCATGAGAATCAAGAATAGAGGATAACTGTGAATCATACTGATCAACAAGGCAGCTAAGATCATTAGATTGGGATTTCACAATGGAAGAACTGGAGAGATCATTCAAAAAATTTTCGTAGACGATGCCCTTTAGATTTCGGCATCTAGAAATAATTTTCTCAAAAGGAGGTTTCTTTATTTGAAGAGTGCCGAAGACAGCACAATGGTCAGAGATTGCAGGATCAGAGACCAACACGTTTGAAAGGATTTTATCACTAGCCTTAGTTATCATAAGCTCAAGTATTCGTTTATTTTGATATGTAGGTTGGTCTACGTGTTGAATTAAGTTGAATACTTCAAGAAGATTCAAAAATTTAGCAGCATCAGAATTAGAGGAGTCTCTAACATGAAAATTGAAATCTCCAACCAATAAGACAGAAGAAGAAAGAGTAGAAAAACTCTCCAGAAAAATAGAAAACTCCTCAAGAAACAAACTAGTGGAAAGTTTATTCCTCCCTGAAGATGGAGGTCTATAAATTACAAAAATGGAAATACTAGGAGAAGAGTTAACTGACATGCCCATGATTTCAAAAGACTTGAATTTATCAAGTGAAATTTGCCCAAGTTTTAATGATTTCTTATAAAGAAAACCAACTCCTCCACCTCTACCAGCTCTAGTAACATGTTTAAAAAGATAACCTTTAGGAGTAACTTCGTTTATAATTAATTGATTATTAACACTTTTACATTTTAACCACGTTTCGGTTAAGCACAAAATATCAATATCATTATCAATTGTAAAATCATGTATATAGGAGGGTTTATTGCATACAGACCTTGCATTCAGAAGACATATCTTAGCAGATTTCTCCAAAGAAGGCGAGAAAGGCAAACGCAAAGGTATAGAAAGATTGTTAATATCTCTGTGTGACTTCACATTCTTCGAAGAAGCAGAAGCAGAAGGCGAAGCCAAACGGTTTGAAATGATCGAAGATATGGACCAAGATTGTTGTTTATGTCGAACACCAGCACGAGTTCGCCGAGTATTCAAAATGCCCAGAATTTTTAGAGTGTTGAAGACATCAGGTGAGATCGGAGATTTAGATTTAAGCCGAAGAAGTTGAATTCTTGAATACTTGAACGAAGTTGTTGTTGTCAGTATTGTTGAAGCCGAATTTGAATATGGCGGTAAAACAGCATGTCGAACGAAGAATTCAGCAGAAGGATTCGAAGAAGCAGGTAAACTTCGACGAAGACCATGCTTGGCGACTGAAGATAGAAAGGGCAAACCATAAGGAGTTAAAGGATGATGAAGATCATGGTTTAAAGGATGTAAGATGCCAGGAAGGAATCCAGTAATCGCTTGAATGCCTCGCCAAGGTCTGAAGCAGTTCGAAGAAATATCCCAAAAATATCGAATATTATGCGAAACCATAGCAGATTTTCTCAAAGAAACATGAAGAAGATCCTTCAGAGTCCCTACGTTAAACGAGATTTCACCAGAGAAGGTAAAATAACAGTAAAAACTCAAAAAATATACGGAGCTAAGAATCATGCAGCCGTCACAGGCGCTAATATGCTAATTATCAACTTTGGAAATAATGAGCTTCGTAAATATTGTTTTTCGGATCTTAAAACGCCAAATATTCTAAAACAGATACAACCAAAAGGAAGAGGAATATATATTCTTTCGATAAAAAATGCTGACCAAAAATATAAGTGATTTAGCTCCTCGTACGATGAGCTTATTTTTACACTAAATTCCGTGATCTCAGCGGTCATTTTTTCGATGCGTAGAGCCGAAATCGATTTTTGTAAATTTCTCGGGAACCAAGTAAAATTTTTCAAAACTAAAAACACCAGGATATATTCTATGCTAAGGGCTATCAATAAACAAAAAATGAGCGAAATCCATTTTTTTTGACTTGTGCCGCGAAAAGTCGATTTTGGTCGATTTTTACAGACAGTCGCTCTTAAAAGCAATACATACAAGTGTTTTTTTTTCTAAATCAATGTCAGTCCATGCATGTTTCAAACGCAGAGAAAACTGTAACAGCAAACAACGAAATAATTGCAATATCTATTCCAACAGTTTAAGCATGAGGAAGCTACACGCTACTGAGAGAATGAGTATTAAGCATGATATCATATTAAAGGTTACTACGTCCGGTACCTTGTTTTTCTCTTGGATTCTTCGTCCCAGGCTCGTTAACATTCATAACAAGAAACATTTGTACGATGGAGAAAACTAGCACAATAAAGATGAATCCACCGAATATTATCCGTCGTTTAAGGAGCACCATACTTAAGAAAAAATGGTAGAGTACAAACACTAAAAGTGTGCAATACTTTGCACTATTTACCACTAAATAGTGTTGATTAAACAATAGATAACAATAGAATTAGCATAATTTACCAGTATTTATGTTGCACACTTTTAGTGTTTGTACTCTAACCCACACAGGGAACTCGGCTTCGATACGTAGGCTTTAAAATATGTATGACATTATTACTAGGTTGCTATGGTAGCAAACCAGTCTTAAAATGAGATCCGTTTTTCACACGTTATGATTGGTCGAGAACTTGTAAACAATGTCCAATGTCCAATGAAGTTGCCACACGACATCGATGTATTTATAGTTTTTAGTGTTGTGTCACCATTAATTCATTAATAATGAAGTACTAGTTTGTCTGTGGGCATGTTGCGTACTATTGTCTTTAGGTTTTTTAACGCTACGCTTAAACTAGCCTAACTTAAAGTTGGAGAGTGCTGCCTTAATATTATTTTGACCGCAACAGTACTTATCATTTCAGTGTAGCACACAAGATACAAAGACAAACGGATTTACATCAAATTGAATTTTATTTAGAAACAGTTGTTTACATTGTTTCTTTACAAAAATCCCGTAATAATAGGAAAATCTATTTAATAACTGGAACATGAATTTTATAGCTTGAGTTGACACACTGAACCCATGAAGGCTTGGCTTTCGTCGTCCGATGAGTCGTTAAGATAAAGCTAAAGATAAGAAAGATATATGGTTAAGAAATATTGCTAATTACTGGGTTGCTATGGTAGCAAACCAGTCTTAAAATGAGATCCGTTTTTCCGTGGTCAGGTAGACCATAATTTCACACGTCAAGATTGGTCGAGAACTTGTAAACAATGTCCAATGTCCAATGAAGTTGCCACACGACATCGAGGACGATGTATTTATAGCTTTTAGTGTTGTGTCACTATAAATTCATTCGTTCAGGGTTCGTGAAGTACTATTTTGTCTGTAGGCACGTTGCCTTCTTTTGTCTTTAGGTTTTTTAACGCTACGCTTAAACTACTTACAAACACACACGCCGTACGTGGTAGACACAAACTAAAAGATGTTATTGAGCGATTTTGGAACGGGTTGGTCCACATACTCAAAGAGAGAAGTCTGAGAATCTATGAGCTATCTTTGAGAATCTTAGCCTGAGTATCAGGCCTTCGGAGCTGGGGCCTGGGGAGAGGGGAAAAAGGGAAAGGTGATCCACAGGAAAGACGTACTCGGAGTACTTCTCACTAGGTTTAGGTTATCGAATATTTAGGAATGAATATTTGGTAGTATTACGGATGTATTTTAAAAATTGAATTATAGAACGGGTATTCAAAATCTTAGTCGTTATAAACTGAACGATGACAAACAAGAAATTATGACCCGAGAGGTCAAACTTTGCGCACGTGATTAGTTAAATAGTCGTCAAATTACAACCTTGGACTCGATGAACACATTCAACAGATTCAACCTCTACATGAAAACGTTATAATTCTTAAGAAATATGACAAAAATGATACAAGAACGACTTGTATGGTAGTTTGATCAGTAGTAAAATATCCCGTATAAAAACGAATAAAACTGAAAAAACAATGACATGTCAGCATAATAACCGGAAGTGATTTTCATTGGCTTATATTTCAAAATGCGCAAGGACTGGTTCAAAGGGGCGGAAAGGCTTGCAATAAGCATTTGTGTCAGGCTCTCCTTCCTTTCTCTCCCCTTCTTACCCTCCCCCTCTCCCCTCTCCCCTCTGAGAGCCTGATACTCAGGCTATGAGAATCTATGAGCAAACTACGGTATGAGAATCGTAGAACTAGACAAACTAGTCAAAATAGACTAAGATAATCTATAAACTACCTAGCTATGATCAAACTAGATCTTACCAGATCTCAGATACAAAAAAATATACTGAGACAAACTACAGAACGAGTGACAAACAACGCTTTGATGAAAGCTGACTGCTCCAAGAACTTGTAGAAGTCAGACGAGCTGATAGTGATCTACAAGAAAGCGAACGGCCAAGACTTGTTGAATATTTCCATTTATGAAAACACAGAAAACAAAAACTGAGGGAAAAACAAATGACCAGTTAAACACATTTTGGCTAAGAGTATTTACATTGATAAGACGTTTGTTTTGCAGCGAACAGTTTTGATACTGAAATAGATATGTTTATTTCATCAGCTAGTCTAGAAAGGTGCTCTAGTAGGTCAAGTAGAAATATAATATGCGTTGACAAGTCAGTAACGCAACACTAATGTCTTACTAGAATTTAGAATATTTTTAATAAGGGGGGACTTTGAACCCAAAAGGAACACTTTGGTAAGAAATAATAGAGTATGAGGATTGGTGAGTGGGGGAGCTCTCGCACAGGCAACCCAGTGAACGCTCCAAGAGCGTCTAGTTTGTTCGAAAATACAGACTGGAAGCAATGACGTGAAACGCATACCAAATTCGGTAATTTGTTCAAGATAAATATTTATTATTAGCAGCAACATGCTTCTAAAATACGATTTTCTCTATTTATGGTGAAGAAGGAGGATATGTTTTACTATAGGTAAAAGAATATAGTTAGATCTGTATAATTTCTATATTAAATTATAATAAATAGAAATGAAGCGCAGTGCGAATTTGCATGTAACCCGTCACATTTATTAGCTAACATTAGCGCGTATTGTAAAATTGCACCTAAATAGCGGTCTTTTACCACAAGATACGATTATCAGTCCGTATATATGCCACATAGCTATACAGTAGTCGAAGTAAATCAGTAAAGGAGATTCGAATACATTTGATTTTGATGATTTTCTTTCTCACGACTTTGTGTAACCATGTAGTGTATATTTCTAATACCACTTATATTTATTCAAAATAAGTTATGAAAACTGATCTATAAATCGTAAAATTTCCATAGAATATAATTTATACTTTATTCCAGACATTTTGGTGTAGATTTGATGCTGATCGACCTTACTGATCGGGAACAGTGTACAATTGAAGTTTTCTGTTTGTAAATTCGACACAAAACATACATGTAAAAAACATGTACAAAACATACAATATTTTTTTGTCAACATTTCGTATTTAGGATATTTCTTCTAGTTACAAAGCCTTGATTTCTATATCACTTTAGGATGCATTTGTCGTTTAATTGATTGATATAATGCTACCAAATCCACTAGTTTAGCTCTAAAGGTAAATGTATAATTGTAGTTGGAAGTTTGCTGACTTATTTTCGACAAGCGAAATCTCATTTGCATATGTTATAGCTTTGTGCAAAAAAATGTAAGGGACTGTTAAGGCTATTTTTCAGAAGAGCAAAGAATATTTTACAAAAATGTAAGTCCACGATATCTTATCTATGGTAAACAAGTTCTTTGCTGCTTTTTTGAAAGAAATCGGGATGTTTTGTCTCTAGAAATCAAAGTTTTTTTTATCGGATGTGTGCTTACTCCTGTTTTTTTAATTCAAAAAGGTTACTTTAGATTTTTTGTTGCTGCTTCATAAGGGCTCGAAATTTTGTGAATATTGAATAGCAACTACATGACTCGATAACTTGTTAAAAAGAAACATATATTATTATATTATATTATAATATATTATTATATATATATTATATTATATTATTATATATTATAATAGGGCCTTGTTTATGTTTTAAATTTTCTACATTAGTCAATTTTGTCCTTCTTATCTATAAATCCTATATTTATAGAGCAAGAAGTATGTGTTGTCAGCTGAATTTAAAAGGCTTCAAAGCATATCTCCAATATTATATGCAAATTGAATACAATATCGCTGTAAAAAAAATAATAATATGCATATCCATCTGACAAAATATAACAACTTAAGAAAAGCGTTAAACATTATGTGAAATTTAAACTTTTATTAATTTGTAATTGATCTCAATACATGTGAAAGTTAAATAAAGGCGGGAAAAAAGAAAGAAACAAGCATTAAGATAAGAATAGCGCGTGAAATATTTAGAAGGTATGGAATTAAAAAATGATACTTTTTCTCGACAAATAACTGCATGCTTGCAAGCGCATTCTCGAGCCCATGAATGTTGTCGAAATCCTTTCAAATTAGATTTTACATTGTGAACTAGATATATAACTATGTAAAGAGGCTAAAGCAATGATGTCAATATATTGTTCATAGCAGGCGCTACACGTTTTACTATAAGTCGATCGCGATTTTACTGAGTTGTTTGTATGTTTGCTTATTACAGAAAGATTATGGAATCTGTGAACATATGAAATTCATTTGTGATAAATATCTTATAAGTATTTCATCATATGTTCATGTTTAAATAGTAAATTTCACCGTCTGTAAAGAATAGCATGCTGAGCAATTACCAGGCCCCACGCGGTTATTATTAATTATAGTTATGTATAATGCAAATTACTTATCACATAACCAACAAAAGTTGTAATTACGTTATTTCGTATCGATATCTATCATTTTATGACATAAATAATACATATTTCATATTATCAAAAAAATCTTCCTTGTGACGCTATTGGGTGCCACCTCATTGCTTCCAGTCTAAAACAAAGTATTGATATATTCACCTCTGATGGATCAGGGCAGGAGGGGCATTTTATGCCTTTAATTTCAAATTCTAGATCATCATTTGTCACCACAGGTACACTTTCAATGGCTTTAAAATGATACCTTTGGAATAAAAATAAATGACTATTGATGATATATGATATAGTTTATAGATATTTATATATCATATCATTATATGCATCTTTTATCTAGTTTATTTTCCTTTGGTTAAGTAGGGAACTATTACCTGAATTCCTCAAAGCTTTTGCGTAATTGCTCATAAATGTTACGAGTCTGCAATAATTGTGAGGACATAATTTATATCATCATTAAGTTATTTCTAATAAAAATGTTTAATTCATCAATACAATAATATCTCTGTAGTTATTACATAAATGTATATCAATATTCTAAATACTTTCTGTTACAATCCCATTCCCATACACCCTATGCATAAGGGCGTGGCCATGGAAATACCTTAGTTCGTCAGTTATTGAAAAAACCATTGCTTTCATTGTAAAAAGTATATCGATTTTAGTAATCTCAAAAAATTTCAGCTTACTAACATTAAATGATAAAAAGCTACAGCTGTTTGAAATTAGAAAGATTTGTATGGAAACAACAACCAAGGCCTGGCCAGCCTCGTTTTCATGTTTTTGGCACATTTCAAATGCTTATAACTCTGCAGTGATTTAATATATAACAACAGAACTCTACCAAATTACTAATTTAGACATGCTCTTTCTTGTAATCAAAATATATTTTTGAAATCATTGATGATTCATGGTGCTCCTTCCCAGTCTTTACTCTTTATGCATAGGGTGTATTTGTTTATTGTTTTTTTGGGTCATGAATCCCAGTCCCAGTGCATGAAATCCCATTTCCCAGCATCCAGAAAAGGCAAATCCCAGCTCCCATTTTACCCCTTAGGGATTCTCTTATAATTGAATCAATATTTTGATTTACCTTCAAAAATGGTGCATTTCTATTATAAAAGGATAAATGCTTCACAAAATCATATACTGACATATGACACTCAAACATTAAGGCCTGTAGTCTTAGAAGGAGATCAAAAGAGAAAGCCATTGTTGGGGAGCATGGTGTAGCTGGCCAAAATCGGTGGTAGACAAAAGTCTCCATTGTGGCACAGCTGCACGTAGGCACAAAAACATCATGGTGTTTACCTAGAAATTTAAATTTAAATTGATTTTATATTTGGTGTCAGTAGCATAAGAACCCCCTGAACAAAGATCTCTTTTAAAAATACTGGCTAAGATTGACAGGTGGCCATATATATTAATATGTAGAATATTATATCAATGTATGATTAATTTGCAATATCTATGTGTTATAAATATGCATTTGATGTACAATACCTTTCTCATCAATCAAAGTTAAGGACAAATTGAACTGGAATTTAAAAAAATAATTAACCGCGATGTTTTTCCGATTTTATTTTCACTTTTTACTTTTATCTAAATTGGGCTCCCTGTGATAACTGTTGTCAAAGATGGATCAAGCTAGATGTATTTTTTTCTTATTTTTGCAAAGCGAAAAATACGTTTAATCGAATTCATGTATGTCTTAAAGTGAACGAAAACAATTTTTCGACTTGTTAAAACGACTTGCAAAAGAAGATTTAGCGAGAAAAGATTCTTAATCTTAAGTTTCGTGACTGAAACCTCAGTGAGAGAAAAAGTGGCCTGTAGACCAGAAAAAACGTGATTACACTGCAAGAATAATATTTCAGTTCCGTAGAAAACACTTCATAGAAGGTAAATACATTAATGTTAACTAACATTTCGTAAAAAATAGAGAAAAAAATGTGTAAACTAGCTGCAGAAACTCTAATACAAGCCAAGGACGTTGCTTCGGCAAACATTCCATTTGTCAGAAAAACTTGGATAGTTTGTCGTTTTTACTGCATTTTAGATTTTTATCATCCAGAAAAGCGATATTTGTAGCTTTGAATTTTTGTTTTTGATCCCATTTCAAGAAAAAAGGCTAAGACTTAGTAAAAAGACTTGGTTCTTTGAAAAAATATGACGGAAAGCGAGCCTCACGCGAGGAATTCTGATGTCAAAACAAGATTCCATATTTCATAATCATGGATATTTTTGACATTTTTATGGATAATCTATTTCAATATAACAATAGAGGCGATGTTCGAGGGCATAAATGTGTTTTTGGCCCGACTCAGGCTCATTTTAGCCCGAGCGAAGCGAGGGTTAAAATGAGCACTGAGAAGGGCCAAAAACATATTTATGCCAGAGAACATCGCCTCTATTACTATTATTATAACTTTTTAGGGCATTTACAAAAGGAATAAACGACTACATATTTTAAAAAATACGACATCACGTCTTATTGGCTGATGGCAGCGGGCTAAAATCTATTTTAGCCCGCTGATTTTCGTATTTTAGCCCGCAAAATGCGCCACAATGCCCTATAAAGTTATAATAATGTTGAATGAAATATGAAAAAGGAATACATATTACACCAAATATTCGCTATTTATCGGGCTTTTCCAGCTATTACTATTACACAATCGCAAAAATGATGAGCATGTTTGTTTTTTGTAATGGGGAAAGTTTTAGAGCTATTTGGAAATGAGGGAAAAATCATATTTTTGATTGCGGTTCACCTTACACTATCTTGAGTAATTGAAACTCTTGCCGTTTAATGATGACACGTGCCCCGCCAATAGCAACTCGATCACAATGACTTGTTTATTGGATGGTCATTTAACCTAGTCAATGTTTGCTTCATGACAATTATTTCCTACTCTTCATTTAATTAAAGAAGGACTTTTTATAGATAACAGCTGCATACCACAGTACTTTTCCAGTAAAAACCAGTTTTAGTTTTGTACAGGTTTGAACATGCGTACTGGGAAAAGTAACACTGTTTATTCGGTAAACAGATTGTTTGCTAGCCGTTTGCTGAGCCTTCGTTTAAGGTTATATTATTTGAAACTACAAACTATTGTTATTGTAAAATATTCTTTACTAGTCCAGCTAGCGAATTCTATCGCCGGTTTGGTTAGGGCGAGTCTTGCGGGTAAGTGCTCTTATTTTTGCACTAAGTAAATGTCCACCCTCAAGCCTTACGTCATACGCTGCATAACTAGTTGTGCCCAGTTTGGCTTGGCACAAACCGGTTATGTGACGTAGCCCCTAGCTGTTGGCATAAATACGAGTTTGCTAGTTGCTACTAGTCAGTCGAAGAAATCTTTGAAGAGAGCTCAGTCAGAGTCGAAGAAATCTTTGAAGAGAGCTCAGTCAGAGCCGAAGAAATCTTTGAAGAGAGTAAAGTCAAGAGCAGAATAAAGATCAGTGAAACACCAGAAAGCGTCCATATATTCTGTGTCACCGAAGGACGAGCTAGTCCCACCAGAGAAAACCTTCGTGACATTTTTTTATGGTTCAAGCTTATGTTTTTGTAAGATATTTCGCTGGATAATAAAGTTAAGAATAAATCTGAAAAAAAAACTTTTCAAAGACCAATTACTAACAAAGAAGAGGAAGAAAGCTACATTGTACAAACCTAGTAATAAAAAGTAAAATAGAGTTAAAAAGTTCTAAGATTTTGACTAAACTTCTAGTCGTTCCTGACACGCGATTTTAAGTTAATAAAATTGTCTTTGAGACTTTAAGAAGAAACGAACGCGAATGATGGCTGCGTATCACATCTTATGATTGTGCGCATTGCTTTTTTGCCTGCAAAATATCAATATATTCCGATATTGGCAACCAGACATATCTCAATCGTATTTCATCAAACATCAAAGATCCCCAGATGGGTTCCCTGTGGCACAAACCACGAGCTTATCTTGGTACGCCATGTCCTGCGGCAATTTCTTACAAATGTTCCCTATAATGCCCTGCGCAAACGTCTTCCCCACTGCGGTGTACTTGAAAATTGAAAATCCTTTCATGGGTCCCCTGTGGTACAAACCAAGTGAACTTCTTGCTCACTGCCTCTTGCAGTATCCGAAAATCGAAAATCTTTTCACGGGTTCCCTGTGGTAGAAGCTAAATGCACTTCTTGCACAATGCCACTTGCTGTGGTTGAAAATCTCTACACGGGCAGAGTCGTGAATGCTTTGGTTTAGAAGCAACACAGCTGAAAATGAGTGGATGGTTCTGTAATACACAAGACTTTTCAGCGGTATTATAAGCTGGCATTACCAGGCTACCTCGGTCTTCTTTGGTATCACATTCCAGTCTTAACCTGAAAGAGTAGTTCAAGAAATAATACATTGAAGTGAATTGCGCCGTATGCATAACATCCAAGAAATATCGCTCCTTCGTAACACACATTATAACAAGAAGTGGATTCATATGCCATCTTCGTTTCTTCCCGTAAATAATGGTAATTGAACTGAGTGGAGTGCAATTTGGTTTGAAATCAAACAAGTGATTACAAAATTGCACGACCGCGTAGCGGGAGTGCAATTTGTTAATTACGAGTTTGATTTCAGACCAAAATTGCTCGACACGAAGTTCAATTACCACTTAATTATATCCATTTTGAAATCACTACTGTAGGAATTTCAAATTTAAATCCAATTTTTCAATATCACCCATTTTCAACCTAGAAAACCTCCTTCAAAAATTGATCTCATGCTTTGAATTGGCTTTTGTTTTCTGTGATCTGATTGGTCAAATTTAAGGTTTTCTGCAATTTTATTGGCTCTTCAAAAACAGTGCGATTTAAAACTCAAAATGGTGCGATTTGTGAATAAATCGCACTGCTGAGAACCAATCAGATTGCAGGATTTGCTAGTGATTTCAAAATGGATATAATTAAACCTAAAACAGCTGTGAGTTAGCCGTGCCTTGATTTTGATTAGCCCAGACCTCCTTTTCAGAGGTATGAATACAAATTTAAGATTTTTTATCAGGAAAAAAAAAGTAACTAAAAAACTACACAATAGATGTGGAAATAGTTATTGCTGAAGCAATAGTTACGGCAATAGAAATATTAATAAAGAAACAGAGAAATAGAAATAATAAAAGAAATCATGAAAATAGAATGAAATTTTTGTAGCAGAATACTCTTGTTATAAACGCGATCTTTGAACATTTTAAGGCGCAGACACAAAGTGTAACATTGCACGCCATGTTGCTGAAGTAGAAAACCATCCTACTTCAGCAATATTGCCTGTTATATTGCGCGTAATGTTGCACCCTGCATTGTGTCCGCGCATTGTGTCCGCGCATTTAAAATGTTGACATTCGTCTTACAATATAACATAATAGATAATTCATTAATATTTTGAAATACTTACTCTTTAAAACTATCCTGGGTATTTATTTTATTAAAGAAAAGGGATTCGCAAAGTAAACCTGAAGCAAAAGAGGGGGGAAATATGTGTTTAATTTTGTCTGATGACTCTTGGCACTGGAATGGCCACAGGAAGCCCAACTTAGATAAAAATGGTAATTAAAAATCAATGAAACAATACTCCAGTTTCACATTCGATGAAAACCGCTGTTTTTGAAGACCACAGACTCATTTGCACAGGCTTAGCCTCGTTTATAAGTCAGCTATTCAACGACGTTATTAAAAGTCCGTAGTCCGTGTATTCAAGATAGTCTTCTAACTAGATCAGATTTCGTATGACTGTGAAAAGCTCACGGCACGAATGCGGTGGCGAGAAAAAGTCAGCTAATCAAGAATCTAGAAAACATCACGGTCACGGCAAGGCACGCACTCTTCATCCAATCAAATGCACGAAACACGGCACGGACACGGTCACGGCAAGGCACGCACTCTTCATCCAATCAAATGCACGAAAACGGCACGGACACGGTCACGGCACTGACTAAGTACGCCAGACCAATCACATTGCGCGAAAAATCGGAGAAGTAGAATTTTCTAAAAAACTTTTGCGCTTTGTGGTTCTACGTGCCAGAACTGCCCAACACATCCCCTACCCCCTCCCCAAATGATCAATTTATTTGCTTTACAGGGGGCGAGGTACATGTTACCTAACGAGTGAGAGGGTGAGTAAGTTTGTCGTGCCCTGACTTAGGAGGAAGGCTCAATACCATACCTTTCTTCCAACATGCATCTTTGCAAGAAATTCCTTCGTCGCCTATTATCAATTGCAGTTCATCTTCAGGAGGCCATGTTTTATGGTTTCTGTTACAAAAAGTCTAAAACAAGAATAACATATACGGTGAAAACTATTTCTCCGAGGGAAAACAGCAGAACACTGGTAACTAGTTGAGAGCGCGGGGTCTGGGCATATTTGGGCATATGCGAGGTTGAGCGGGAAACTAGAAACGATTAGGACGCGCGCTGAATCATGAGGCTGTTTTAGGGGACGCCTTTTTTCAATATGGCGGAAAGTTTAACACACTCATATAACGATTAGATGGATTAATTAACTTACCATATATTCAACAAAAGAGCTTATTCTCTCTAGCATTCCTTCTGGTGTCCACTCTAAGGGAAGGTAGGGCTTGACCTGGATATCAGCGGAAAAGGATCGTTACGAAAAATTCTTAAATTGGGCCATGTTAGGTCCCGCCATAAAACAACGCCGGACAAATTTGAAAACGCCAGATAAATTGTCCACCGAAAACAGACGGTAAAGAGGTAAATTCAAAAATCGCCGGCTAAGCGTATTAGTGTGAATGGAGAACATCAATTTTGAAAACGGAATTTTTCGGGAACGCTGTCGTCACGATAGTCGTGTAATTTCTCAGCCCGAGTCTTCCTCGAACATAAATCCGATTAGGCCCTTGAAGTGCGCATGCTCAAGGGTGCGTTCAAGTTTTTTTGCGGCCGATGATCGTGGTAGTGTTGGCACAAATCATTGTATCCATTTTCAGTGTGGACGGAAAACGTTTGTTTCGTTTTCAAAGTGAAAACGCCTTTTTCAAATTTATCCGCAGTAAAGTGCACGGCATCCGGCCTTAGATCAGTGTGCAATTTCCCTCAAACGTGCACATCTTTTCCAAATTCGAAAAAAGATTGATTGAACCAACACAACTGTTTTGCTTACCTTTGTTTTTAATATTTTCTTCACTGTGTTTTCAACAACACTGATATTATTTATGTCGACTGTAAACACATGCGGCTCACCAATGAAGGTTTCTGCGTATGGATGCTGTGAGGTAAGCTGGAATTAACAATAATCCATAGTTATAACTAGTCACTCCGTATCATAAGATGCGAGAAGAGTTACTTTGTGGCTCTCTCGTGTGATATGAGGGTTTTTCTCCGGGTTCCCCGGTTCTCCCGGTTCCCCGAGTATTTCACACTATAGATACTAGGGAGCTTAAGATTCGCGTTTTTTTCTCCCGCAAACGGCAAACGTGACCAAGTTTTCTTCGTTTTCCTGTATTTCACTTTACGTTTTGCAAACTTTCTTAACGAAAAGAAATATTATTTTGTTTATCTACGACTTGGAGATTTTTGTGATTCCTTTTTACTAATTTTAAAGAAATTTTCACTGGTCAACTGACGTTTCGTGTTTCGGGATTCTTAAACTCTCTATTATGTATCGTTTGAACGGTTAAATGCATTCCAACATCTTGACAAATCCTTTCATAGAAGGGGAAAATATATGAAAAACTTATTCTATCAAATAAAGTCTACTCACAGCACGAAGAGTAGGCTTTAGTTTGAAGAACTCAGTGTTCAGTCGATTTTGAGGAGGATCCAACTAAAGAGCAAAGATACAAAATAACCTGGGTAAAACTTGTGTTCAACGGCAATGCCAGACAAGTTTCAGCCACAAATTTCACTGCGTATAATATCGTATCGCGATTCTCCTATAAGTTTCATTGGGAGAGAGCCCCCAATATAAAACCGTAATGTCGGCTCAGAATTACTGGGCGATAGGAAAATCGCGAAACAAAACTTATTGCGATTTTGAGCCGCCAATACGGGTTATATTGGAGGCTAGTTGGGAGAAAATATATTCCGTATTGGCCTTAGTCACGAAGCGTATTGGCGGCTCAAAATCGTGATAAGTTATAAAGATTTGTGAAACTTTCTATCACCATCTACTCGTGCACACGAGACGTTTTTCGCCCCAAACCCAATAGCCCCTCTTCCCCATAAACTATAAACTGTCTCTATGAATTTTAACTAAAGCTTGCAACGCAGCTGAACATAAAACACAGCTAAAAGTCTTCACTTTTCAGGAACCACGGAGCGTAATTTTGATGGGGGGGGGGGGGGGGGGGGCTAACGACCACCAAATACTGGAAGACCTAGGGAGTTTGGGGGGCATGCTCCCATTATTGGGAGGGCTATAGCCCTCCCCCCCCCCTCCTGCTCCGCGGTCCCTGCTTTTGGCAAGAATGGTTCACGAAAAAGTCCCTCACGGACTTCTATTGATACACATAAAACTTATATCGCGAGACAAGTTTTTGTCACCTAAAACGTCTTAACGCTGGTGCACATAAAATCATTGTTATTTTCACCGGGTAATTAGAAGATACCTTTGCGTTCAAGAAGATGGCCCCGTGAGCTATGGCTTCTAGTGGCGCGGGACCTTCGTAGGGAAAACCTAAACCAATAAAAACCTAAAAAAGACATTTTGTTATTTACGATTTACTGAGAATGAAGATTAGTAGAAATTAATCCTTTTACGCAACCATTTATCTTTTTTAGTCATTGATCAATAATCATATGCAGGTTGCGTAATAGGGTTAAAACAACTTCTTAAGCAGCATGTTCTGCTCAGTTTAGTTCACTTCAAATCACTTCTACATATAGGGTATAACACGATGGCACAGTTTTACAGGACGTGTTCTCATTTCAGAGATACAAAGGTTTAAATTTTGGAAATGCAACTAACTAAAGATGAAGTCCACCCAGGATTCATTTAGAATAAGAAATTAAATACTATCCTTTAAGGTAATGTCAGTAGACGTGTTCAATTAATACATGATTTTTATTACCAATTAAAATATATGTTGTAGTAGAGTTTTGGTTAGTTTACTTGAGAGTCCCTGGTAGCAAAACACACAAGAACAGAGAACAGATACCTGGGTCGACGTCATCTTATTTAAAACCTTATATCCTTATATCTCTGAAATGAGAAGTTCATATCTTGTACTAAAACTTCGCAATTCATCAACAGAGATGAATCAGGGAGATAGTAGATAGTCACTAATACCCAATAGCCATTATAAGGAGAGATACTTTTGGTCCTCTCGCTTCTCACCAGAAGAGGGGATCAACGCTTTCGACTAAATACCTTTGCTTGGTCGAGTAGTTTCTGTAGATCACCACCTTTAAGGATTCCATGGTTGATGACGTAATCAGGCATGTTTTTAAGATCACCTTCCTAGGATTACAAGAAGCGGATTAAGTAAATTACCTTGTTTGTTTGTTTGTCTGTCTGTCTGTCTGTGTCGCTGTTTGTCTGCCTGTCTGTCTCTCTGTTTGTTTGTTTGTCTGTTTTGTTTTTTTGTTTTTTTGCTTGTTTGTCTGTCTGTGTCTGTTTGTTTGTCTGTCTGTCTGTTTGTCCTTTATATTGGTAGACGCGCGTCCCATTTAACGGTAGTCTCCAGCCTTTATATTTTGATAGATCGCGCACCAGTTACTATAACTCGAAATTTCCCGCATTCTTCTTCGGTACAAAAATATGGAGTGTACAATGAAGTCAAGCTTTACTGCTCACTTACCGGACCGGAAGTCGTGGCGTGTATTTCTAGATACTTGCTTAGTGTATCAAGATAGTCCTTCTGTCCCTGTAGAATTCAAAAATACCATTCACTTGAAAAACGTTTCTACACAAAATCGTTCGACAACAGTAGATGGAAAGTCGGCCCTGAGGGATGGGGAGAGGTTCTGGGAGAGTTTCTGGGGAAGACCATATTGACCAACGGCCTCCATTCATCTGTTTAGCCTGCGTGGGATTTCTGGGGGATTGGGGAGAAGGGAAAAGGGAGGGGAAGGTGAAGGGGGAAAGAGGAGGGGAAGGGGGGGGGGTGGGTAAGAAACTCATTGAACAAACACTTTGAAATTTCACGAGCTTTCATTGGGATGCAAAAATATTCAAAATAATTCCATCCAAAATCAAGGCTAACCCTGAGCAATAGAAAACTGGAAGCTGAAGTATAGACTAAGTGTCTTACGTTCCAAAAACGCGCTTCTTTTCCATAGACAAGACCTATGGGTTTCTTCTTCTTCTCTTCTTTCTTCAGCTTTGTGTCGTTCACAGGAGCATCAACAACAAAACCCAAAAACGAGTTATCGGGGCTGTGGGCTGCAAAACATGAAATGCAAAAGAAATAACTATCTTTTTCAACCTTAATAATATACATGAAAAAATTTCTCGTTTCTGATTGGGTGAAAACAGTGCAGTTTTTTTGGACCACATATCATTCGATTGTCTCTCATGATCAAATACATATGCCCAACCGAAACAAAGAAATAATGCTCTAGGGAATGACATGGGCTGAAATGCTGGAGGAAACATTTCTACGTGTAACGTCTTCCTAAAATCTTGGAATCTTGCGCTCAGGAACCGTGTGTGTCATTGAACTCGCATTTTCTAGCTTGTTCTCTTTTTAGAAAATAATCATGAAATGCAAAGAAAAAAAAAGTCTTTGCGTTGGCATTAAGTTCGTTTATCTTGTAGCTGATCGATGCACAAGATAAGTTTATCTTGTCATTAAAATATTGAAATTCTAACCCTGCACCCCTTGCACATTATTATTATTATTATTATTATCATTATTATTATTATTATTATTATTATTATTATTATTATTATTATTATTATTATTATTATTATTGCACATGACGTCAAAGCAGCTCGATTTGGATGAGAAAACAAAAGAATCTCCTGAGAATTAGAACCCATTGTTTTTTCCACCAAATTGAGCTGCACTGAGTTCCGAAGTGCTGCATATCTAAAGTTATCGATATCATCGATACTCACGAAACATTGTAAAGATCTGCCGAAGATTCACATCAGCATTTGCCCAGGGCGACCTGCCACCAGGGATTGGTTCAGAATACTCAGCATAATTGAATTCAGCATCTGTGCCAAACGAATCCAAAATCCGTACCTTGCACCTGCCAGGGATTCAAAATATAAAACTGTTAAGGCCAATTTAGACGGTACAACTTTTACTTACATTTATCGCATGCAATCTGCTTGTGCCACGCTTAGAACACGAATTGTTTCACGTAGATCAAACTTACATCTTGCTCACAACTTTTGTGTACGACAAGAAAAAGTTTTAGCAAGTTGTAGGGCTGATTTGCACGACGCAATTTGTGTTGTAAGTGTGGCGTAAGCATGCAGATTGCATGCATGCGACAGTTGTAAGCAAAAGTTGTACCGTTTAAATAGCCCTTTAAGCAATCTTAGAACATAGCCAAACTTGTATGAAAATATATAAGTATTATCATAATTGAAGTCACTGGTCCAAAAAGTACTAAAACAACAACAAAAAAATCGTCTTTTTTGTTCCATCCTTTTCTCATTGTACTGTTACTGGGATGATAACGGGCCTCGCAAACGGCTGCATTTTAAGGTGGCGCAAGGAACTGTGAAGATAACTGTTCAGCTGATTGATGCCAAGCAATGCCAAGCAATAAAATGTATCTGTACCTATACTGTGAATGGTTTGGTCCTACAGCGAAGCTTATCAGTTTATATCCATTATAATCAGTGAATATTTGGTCATATTCATCGTCTCTTGGAGAACTTGCACAACCTTTAATTTTGGGAACGTTGAGGAAGCTAGAAAAGAAATTAAAAGACTTTATTAAAAACTACATGAAAACAATCTATAGCTTATTCCTTAGCTTAGTTTCTGATTGTTTTTATCGTTTTTATCGTCGTCGTCGTCGTCGTCGTCGTCGTCGTCACCACCACCATCATCATCAATTTTTGAATTTAGCTAGCTAGGTTTTGCGGAGGGAGGAAATCCAGAGAACAAGCCTCAAAGCAAGGGATATATCTAACAATCTCTACTCACATGTGATGCCGAGTCCTGGAATCGAACCCGAGACCCAGAGATAAGAGGTGAGTGCACTACCTTGAATTTGTTCTGAAGGTCAACTCAGCTGGATTATAGGATGCTTACCTTTTCAGGTCCTCTGTGTTTGCACTGATATTTAGGTCATGCCCGAGAATGTAGAGCGAACAAATCAAATCAGTCCACTGTACTAACTCCCCTAGTGGTCCTCCATGATACGCGAATTGGAAGAAACGTGGCTCTACAGAAAACGTGCCCATAAAAATTAAGATCTGGAAAAGAAATAGCAACATAGTGGTCAGTACATGTACGTACCAGTACGTGCCAAAACAAGAACCGACCCTTTTAACCGATAGACCGAAAGACCAACGAGTCAGCAATCAACACGGACAGAAAACAAGAAACAAAAAAATTCACGACAAAACATCCCGGCAGTTTATACTAAAACAAGAAGCTTTTTAACTGACCCAACGACCGAAAAAGGGAAGCACGTGCGGCGTAGCTTGGATATTAGTCGAGTTGCTGGTTGGTTCTCTCCCTTGCTTCGAGGGTTTTTCCCATCTTCTAAATTCTAATTCGATCTTTGTGCTTTCACCTGGTATGGAACTTAGTGTTCTGTGTGATTGTCCCGCGCTGTGATGTAACAGCCAAAGTTAATAGAAAGACCGACCGACCGAACGACCGACCAACAAACTAATCCAACACCAATAAACACTTAAAGAAAACAAGAAACAACGAATAAAAGGCAGACCTGAAAATGAACGTTCAGTAAACCAAGAAGCCCTTTAAACGACCAACAGACCGTCTAAAAGACCAACCGGACGACCGAACGTCCCCCCCCCCCCTCCCCAACTTATCAACAATAA
The DNA here is from genome assembly GCA_023349425.1 of Anthopleura sola. Lineage (NCBI taxonomy): Eukaryota > Metazoa > Cnidaria > Anthozoa > Actiniaria > Actiniidae > Anthopleura > Anthopleura sola. The sequence continues at coordinate 1,687,857 of JALHLI010000013.1, forward strand.
ACACGTAAAGAAAATCAGAAATAACGTAAGTATTAGCCTGAGTGCCCCCGCATCGAAGGCCTGATACTCAGGCTACGTAAGGACGAAAGGCATGACTAAAGCACTTGCTTACTTTTTGCGCTGCTCGTTTTTCTATTTCTGGTTTGCGCTTTCGCAGAGCTTTGGCTCCCTCTACCCAGTAAGGCCAGAGTCGGGTAGCACGATCCCGCATCCATAACCAATTATCAGCTTTGAACCATTTCAGAAGTCCCTCTATGTCTGCACGTATTGTGGCCTAGGTATCAAAATATTAAGAGAAAATTAGTGGTCATACGTGGGGAAATTAAGAACACCTATGGATGGATGGGTGGATGCATGCATGCAGATGGATGGTTGGGTGGGCGAGTGGGCTAATGGATGGATGGATGGATGGATGGACAGATGGATAGTTTGACAGACAGACGGATGGACTGTTGGACATGCATGGATGCATGCAGATGGATGGGTGGGTGGGCTAATGGATGGATGGATGGATGGACAGATGGATAGTTTGACAGACAGACAGATGGACTGTTGGACATGCATGGATGCATGCAGATGGATGGGTGGGTGGGTGGGCTAATGGATGGATGGATGGATGGACAGATGGATAGTTTGACAGACAGACAGATGGACTGTTGGACATGCATGGATGCATGCACGGATGGATGGGTGGGTGGGTGGGTGGGCTAATGGATGGATGGATGGATGGACAGATGGATAGTTTGACAGACAGACAGATGGACTGTTGGACATGCATGGATGCATGCAGATGGATGGGTGGGTGGGTGGGTGGGCTAATGGATGGATGGATGGATGGACAGATGGATAGTTTGACAGACAGACAGATGGACTGTTGGACATGCATGGATGCATGCACGGATGGATGGGTGGGTGGGTGGGTGGACAGATGGATAGTTTGACAGACAGACAGATGGACTGTTGGACGAAGCAACAGTTTAAATAAATAAATTATTGGATTCCAATTGCATTTAATCCTTATTTTATACATCAGGTATTAAGAAACAATAATTTCAACACAAAGTATATTACCCTCTTTCTTGATAACAGTGGATCAGGCCTCTCTCTTCCAGGTAGTGGTGGACACCAGGCCTCTGCCTGGAAACCACAAACAAAATATATACTTAGTAAGTTATAAAAAGTGACAGTACTAACAGCTATCTCAAAAAAAATTGAATATGGAATATTGCATACTGAATACTGAATAGTGAATACTGCATACTGCATACTGCATACTGCATACTGAATACTGCATACTGCATACTGCATACTGCATACTGAATACTGCATACTGAATACTGCATACTGAATACTGCATACTGCATACTGAATACTGAATAGTGCATACTGAATACTGCATACTAAATATTACATACTGAATATTACATACTGAATATTACATACTGAATATTACATACTGCATACTGCATACTGAATACTGCATACTGAATATTACATACTGAATACTGCATACTGAATACTGCATACTGAATACTGCATACTGAATACTGCATACTAAATATTACATACTGAATATTACATACTGAATACTGCATACTGAATACTGCATACTGAATACTGCATACTGAATACTGCATACTGAATACTGCATACTGAATACTGCATACTGAATACTGCATACTGAATACTGCATACTAAATATTACATACTGAATATTACATACTGAATATTACATACTGAATACTGAATACTGCATACTGAATACTGCATACTGAATACTGCATACTGAATACTGAATACTGCATACTGAATACTGCATACTGAATATTGCATACTGAATACTGCATACTGAATAGTGCATTTCAAGACCCAAATGCATTTTGGGTCATTCAATATTGTCTAAAGTTCAATAAACAATAATTATTTATTTTATTTCTAGTGCATTCCATCCGAAACAATATACTAGCTACATATAGAGAGCATATCGCTGTACATTTATATTTCCCAAATCCATGAAAGCCACACTGAATGCTCTTTGGTCTTGGAATGCACTATTCAGTATTCAGTATTCCGTCAATATTCAACGTTTTTTGAAATATCTTTATTTAGTCCTGTAGTGTACCACAAAATCTAAAACACAGTGTACTTTCTTTCTTTGCACATGACCCTTCAAGCACAGAAAATAACTGTCAAGCAACTCTACTTACATACACCTACCCCGCTGGTAAGGGGCAAGCACTCTTAATCTCATGTCCCCCAAACTTCCATAGAATATCACGAGGAATACTAACATTTTGGGAATTATATTTGAATTATTACCTCACTCAAAAATTTAAGAATAGTGCAGTCATCTGTAGGAATGATGTGATGTTCATCAATATAACATTCTGTATTTTTCTGCCATAAAGTCTTGATCCACTGAAATTGAAAATTGAATTAAGAAACACTCAATGACATGAATTATTGAATAATGAGGAAACATGCTGTGCATGTGCAGGAGGCAGTGACCTAATATTGGCTAATGAGTTGCTATGTACGTTTCCATCCAATTCCGCAAAACCTCTGGGAATAAGCATTTTTGTTGGAAAAATTTTCCTTGTGATATTTGAAATAAGAAAGAAAGAATCCTGCCTATTCTCAGAGGTTTTGAATTGGGTGGGATTACATTATAAATAGAAAAGTGTTAGCTGATTCAATAACCATGCTCTGTTTACTAATATAGCACAGTTCTAAACCAATTGAGCTTGAATATCAAGGTGATGTATTAAGCGCATTCTACAAGTATGGGCTAGCTGCTAAATTCCAAGCATGATTGAGCATGAATAAAATTTAAGTATTAATTCAGGGACTGCAGAGCACCCTAAAAAGGGAGGGGCAAAGATTGGAAAATATAAGAAACTAGAATTGGAAAAGGGAAAAAGTGGTAGGGCTATAGCACTACTGTTCCCTCTCCCTCCATGTTCCATGTAATTACAAACCATACCGTAACTTTGTGAGCACAGAATGGATGCCTCCAGTCATTTGGTATCAGACATTTCCTGCCTTTTATTGCAACAACATCTGTGAAATAAATGTATATTTTAGTTTCTAATGTTTTCATTGTATAATTAAGTGACTGTTTATTATTTATTGAAGGAGGAGGTATGGATGTATGGGTGTGAAAATGGGAGCCCAAAATACTCTATGACTTATGTAGAGAGGGGCTTTCCTCCATGAAGCTAGCTAGGGTTCAATATTTTTGAATGAATGAATGAACCCCTCTGAAAATGTTGAAATTATAGCTCTTGGAAATGCAATTCCCATTGTTTCGAGGGGCAATTACAACATCTTCAGTTATTTCATTCAACTAATGTCAAAGCATATAGCAACTTGTAAAAGAAAAACATTTCTATAGCTAAAAATGGCTGATGATAAGCCCAGAGGTGTTTTAGGGTTAAATCTGTGGGCTACATGCATGCATGTATATATACTACGTAGATTTGCTGAGAGGATGTTTCAGGGTTCAACCTGAGTATGGGTTAGCAGTACCCTGACTTTAAGATCTGCCCAGAGATAAGTTAACAGACAGATTTTACCTTTCTTTTGGTGATCTCTAGCTGGTAATGCCAGTCTATCATGTCCTGCATATATTTGGGAAACTTTGTTCTCAAGGTTTTCTAGACGCTGCAAAATTTTTTCCAATGTTGCTTCATCTAAAAAAAATAGCAAACAGGCATATGATTGGTAAGTATAGGCCTTTCTTAATATTTACATGTCCAAAATAAGACGTGCACTGACTGCGTGACTGACTGACTGACCAACTGACTGACCGACTGACCAACTGCATACTGACTGGATGACTGCATGACTGACTGTAGGTGACTGACTGACCAACTGAACGACTGACTGACTGACCAACTGATTGACTGGGTGACTGGGTGACTGGATGACTGACTGACTGACTGACTTTAGGTGAGTGACTGACCAACTGACCGACTGATTGACTGAATGTAGGTGACTCAGACTGACTGACTGACAGAGTGACTACAGCTGTAACTGACAAGACTGGCTAGTTTCTTTTTTAAATTACTTTTTGTGTGTGTTTTTTCAATCCTTGTATATAACAAGGGGAAAAAATCGGGTTCTGGCAGTAAAAAGTGGTTTGTTTAAAACCGAACCAATTGTACTGGTGGCTACCCCCTGCACTAAGCTATAAGGTAAATAAATCTTGAAAAAATAACTAATTATGATGCATGTATGGCAGTAATCTGTCATGTACTCAAGCCTTAATAATTGCAAATACCGGTAGCTTCTATACATGTGATTGCACAGCAGGTACAATAATCAAGTCTTTATATTTCAAATTTAGTATAGTAGAAGTATATAGTAGAAGCAATACGCCTAAATTGTATGGCTTATATACTGCAAATAATTTCCTTGTCAAGATTCAGTACACAATTTAATAGGATCAAGGTTGAGTTGATTCAATGATACCGGATTCTTTTTTCACTGATTCAATTAATGAATCTGCATAATTTATTTAAGTTAACATGGCTACTCCATCAATGCAAGAAACATGTCACAAAGTTACATGCACGTGTAATCTGATGTCGTACGATCTCATAACCCACAAATTATAATTTTTAAATTGCCGAAAACTATTTAAGTAAAACTATGTAAGTTTGCTCACAAATATAAACTCAGAAAGAAGTTAACCTTCAAAAATAAAGGACCTTTCATAAATCTTGCTTAAGCTTGGAACAAGTGTATCGATCAAAGAGAATAATAAATTATAAACATGTACAGCATGAAGTTTAATATACAAATTGAAGAAAAAAGTGATGAAGCAAAAGCAAAAAGCTTTACCCGAAACATCACCAAATATATTTATGTAAAATACATTTTGGTTCCTGTAACTAGGAAATTAATGGACCATAAAAACCTCAAAATATCTTCACGATTCAGTTATATAATTGCCTATGGTTTTTAAAAAGCAATACATTCAAGTGTTTTTTTTTTCTAAATCAATATCAGTCCATGTTTCAAACTGAAACAGCAAACAAGGAAATAATTCCAATATCTATTCCAACAGTTTAAGCTTGAGGAAGCTACACGCTACTGAGAGAATGAGTAGTTGAGCATGATATCATAAGGGTTACTATTACGTCCAGTACCTTGTTTTTCTCTTGAATTCTTCGTCCCAAGCTCGATAACATTCACACCAAAAAACACAGACACGATTATGAGGAAAGATAGCCCAATAAAGATGAATCGACCGACTATTTTACATCGTTTAAGGCGGATCATAGAAACCATTACTGTTAAAGAGTGCTTCTCATACTTATGTTTGTTTGAAGGCCCAACCAAGCATAATAGTGGTTGGGGACTGGGAATAGGCAAAAATATCAGGTGTCATCAGGCCAACGTGGAAATGTGTCCATAGTAACCAAACCCTTAAACTAAACATTCAAAGTTCAACTTCAGGGGCCGGTTGTACGAAGCCTGAATAGCGCTATCCACCGGATAAATCCTTATCCAGCGGATAAAACCTATACAAATTCTATACACTGGATAACTCTTATCCGGTGGATAACTTTATCCAGGCTTCGTACAACCGGCCCCAGTACGAAACCTTATCCTACAAACCCCAAACAAATTAAAAGATGATATAGTATCCAGTGATATAGGAATATGACAACGGAAACCTTTGGTGAAATAAAGTCTGCCATAAGTTCAATTAGTTATTTTTTATTCATTACTATTATATTTTGGTTTCATTCGTGAAGTCGGTTAGTTTACATTAAAAAAAAAAAGAAAGTAAGAAAGAAAGAAAGAAAGCCCCTCAACCCTAGGGGCTATACATATATTAATTTGTCCCAAAGTCACCTCCGCTGGAGACATTAAACTCGTTACTATTAAAGGCATAGACAATATCCTCAATTCTATTCAAATCATCAAATCATCATTTTTACACCAGCAAAAACATTAAAACTAACTCTAATTTACCATAGTTTATCGGTTACCTTCATTTTAATTTTGAGTAACAGGTGCCACCCGAAACTAAATAAATTGAAACTGATAAAAATGAGACTGTAAAACCTGCTAAGTATTGTCTTTTTTACTTGTTGTTTTAGCGTTATTCAAACTTTCCACTTTTGTGCGTTTTCCTTACTAGACTGGGGGAAAAATCTCAGTCGAAAGTTTTTTTCCCTCGTGGATTATGCAAATATTCCACTATAAATTGTGGTGAAATTGGGTCACACTGGACAAAATTGAATATTAATGATATCAACAGCATGTACACCTGCAATCTATCATCAGTAAACATCCTATCCCAGAGAGGACGCCATCTTCAGGACATGTTGAGGCGAGACCGGGATAACGGACTGAAAACGGACTCCAAAACAAATTAAAAATAAAAATAAAAAAAGGCTACATGTAAATTGAACAGATGCTGATTATGTTCTAAAATGGTAGCATCCGGGACACTAAAACCTAATGAAATCCACCCTCGACCCAAGAGCTGGCTGTCATTCTTACTGCGCATGCTCGACAATAACGCATTTCGCGCGTGGCATTTGCTCGACAATGCGCATGCACAGTAAGGGCTCTGGGGTCGAGAAATGTATATATCCAGAGAAATCACTGTTGTTTCATAAACTTCTGTACAGCCTTTTCAAAAAAAGATTGGTGAAGGTTTTGTTGCTTGTTGCATATTGCAATGTTGCATACCAAGCCCGAAATGCAGTATGGGTGAATGTTATGGAACAAGAATCATCATTCTGGTATAAATACCTGAAGGCCCGCCACTTGTGAAGACATCATCACCAAGGAAACCAGCCAAGATTCGGATTATTGACGAACCCTGTCAAGAGAAGAACGTTTTACGAGTATTGTACGAGTGGCTACGAATGGTTGACGATCAGCCACGAGTGGTTTTCAGGTAGCTACGAACAAAAATGGCTACAAAATGGTTGACGAGTAACTAGAACAATTTGCGAGTGGCTACGAATAACGATTGTTTTACGAATGACACATACGCACCTCCACCCCCAATCTCCCCCATCCCGCAACCCCATAATAACATTATGTGAATTCAATTCAAGCAGCTGTGTAATGTCACCAAATTAAATTTTGTCTGCAGGTTTTTCCAGCATATTTTCTTCTGTGCTGACATTATTTACTGATATGAATATAATACATTTTAAACTTGGTAAGCGACATGCAACAAAATCTTCACCAACCTTTTCTGGAATTGTTGTATTTGGATTTTTTTTTAATTTAATTAAATTTTTTTTTTTTTTTTGGTTTTGTTTTTTTTTTTTTGTTTTTTTTTCGTTTTGATTTAAGCTATTTCGATAAATTTGATTTCCAATATATTATATTTCCTCTATGATCTTCTGCTCACACTCGTTAAGACATGATTGAGAATGACTTCGATATCAGAAGTATTGTTTTCAAAGACCTTCGCTTTAGGCTTCGTAGCATATGCTGAAGAACAATTTTCCAGCACATCTTAGCGCGGCTTGAAAGTGAGAGAACAAAAATAAACATAACATAAAAAGCGGCATTCATGAAAGATTTTATCATTAAAGTGGTTTTCTACTGCCACTTCGAGTGAAGAGGATTTAAAGCAAGCGAAACATTAGTAAGTTTTTTAATCAATTTGCTGTTTAAGTTTGAATTGGGTAAAACCAAACGTCAAACCAGTCGACTCTTCTTTACACAAGATATCAATCAGATTACATCAGGCTTATCTAACAGTCAAATTTCGTCTTTTTTTGCAGCTGAGCTTAATTGTTCATATCGTTTGTGATATCTGATTGTGGGATGACTTTAATAAGATTATTGACCGCGGCCATTCATGATCTTTGTAATTTAAAGATATCATTTAAAGATATCATGAATTCCGTATGGAGAAGGCGGGACTGAAAATGGCATTTCTTTTGATTATTTCATTTCCGACATTTTTATTTTTTCATGTTTGAAATTAATAGTTACACCGGTCGTATTTAAAATCTCTATTGCCAGATGTTGACCAAATTGAAGTTGTTGTCATGACAATGTCACTCATGAGCACGGATATTAGTTTCAAATCAGTCATTAGAACTACCTCGATCATTCGAAATAAATCAATGTCAAAAATTAATTTCAAATAAATGTGAATCGACGTTCGTGTTATTAGAACTGACTCGTAAAAAAAGGGAATATTTTGAGAAACCCAGGACTACATATATCATTGAACAAGGTCACGTTAAGTCGAGTTTTCACTGGTGTAATTTTAAGAATATAAGAAAAAAAATATCAGATCTCCTTTGGGTCTTCTTTTGAGCTTTTTATTTAACGTCGTTTTTCATCTCAAGTGTCATTGCAAAGAAGAATTGTCTTAGTAAGTTAAGTGTTGTGCATAAGGAGCCATGCACTTGAAGAGACACATGAATACGGATAAAACTCAATCAAGCAGTCTTATTCCTAAGAGAGACTTAAGAGACTAGAAAATAATATTCAATGTAGATGTCTTTTTAAGTTTGACTGACTTCAGTCTCTCAACGTTGCCATTGAAAATTACATCATCGTTAATGTCATTCTACTGATATCGTTGAGATTAACAGTTAGTGAGAGTTAAATTTGTCCAACGGGAAATATGTCAAGAAGAGAATTAAGAAACTTGGTATAGCTACATATGAGACGCCCTAATTTAAACTATAGGCGCTGTAATCAAGATTCATTATTACCGGCTTCTTATAATTAGACAAAAAACACTATTTTATTCATTGATGATCCTGAATGACAATTTGACATCAAAAAGTTTATATTGATCGATGAGATCGCTGTTACTTAAAGCTGAGCTGCGTGATCGAGCTGTAAGTTATCTACATATCGCAATAACTACACCGTTATCCAGTCAAATATGTCCCATATACTAGACTTGAACTCCAGCACCTATGTCTCTCTAAGAACAAGGAAACAAGAACTGGTCATCGTCGAAACGTTCATCTATGTGTTCATTGCTGTAGCAGCTGTTTTCGGCAATTCCTTGGTTCTTTGGGTAGTTCATAAAAATCCAACACTCCGAACAATACCAAACTATTTTGTAGTCTCCCTAGCCTTCTCTGACATTGGTATGGCTTTACTTGGTACTCCGTGGTCTATCGGTACCCTTGCTATGGGGAAATGGCCTTTCGACTTTATTGCGTGTCAGTTCCAGGGATATATTGTGATTTGGTTTGCCATTGCTTCACTGTTGAACCTTATGATCATGGCTTTCAATCGCTATTGCCGTATTGTCAACTCAAGGTTGTACAGGAGAACGTTCACCGCAAGAAGAACAAGAATTTGGATATTGTCTGCTTACGCATTAGCAAGCTTGGGAGCGCTTCCTTACATCTTGGGTGGAAACATCTTTGTTTTTCAACCAGGAAAGTTCTTCTGTTACCAGAAATCCCTCTTAGAATATACCATGCCTTTAATGCTAATCTATATCGTGGTCCCTACTGCTATTATCATCATTTGCTATCTCAAAGTTTTTCTTGCCTTGAGAAAACACCGAAGGAATCTTTTCAAGCCAAACACTAACCTTACTCTTCAGTTTTCAAGAATTACAGTCGAAGACATTCGAATTACGAAGACTTTATTTTCCACAGTTGTGGGGTATCTGTTGTGTTGGATGCCTGTGTTGATAGTCGAGTTGATAGACCTTGGGATTGGCTTTGGTCAGGAAAAATTGCCACGACAAGTGTACGTAATGTTTACAATGTGTGGTCTATCCTCGTCGGCCATTAATCCCATAATCTATGGAGTCATGAACAAGACTTTTCGTAGAGAATATAGGCAAACATTTGCATGTATAGTTGGACGTTATGGTAGTAATAAGGTTAATCCGATCTTAACTGAACTGCAGTTACAGCAGAGGATAAACCATTCATGAAACGAGAAAGATGACATTCCAAAGTACAAATCAGCCGTTTTAAGTTTTTTTGAAGAGTCGTGTTCCTAAGAGCTGATTTCTATAAGCTACTTGCTTTGAGCGCGTTTTGTCTTGTCTTCGCGATAGAAATGTTTCTTTAAAAATGGCAAGGTAGAAACACGGTTGAAGCAAAAAAAAGACGGCAGGAAAAGCTGAAGGAAAAATACACGAAAAATGTGTAAAATATGTAGTAATTAAACAAAGCACGAAGAACATAAAAAGCAGGTTTTGTACAAAGACAGGGAAATTCTCTATATAGAGTAATACCTTTCAAAATCATCCAAGGTTAATGTTATGTAATATGCGGTCAAGCATCGGCAAGCAGCAGTTTCGCAATACGGCTAGGTTATGCAATAGCGGAGCGCCGACGCTTTGCATGGTTCAGACGTTGGTTTACGTTGCTTCGTTCACAGATGTCACTATATTCTTTCATTTTAGCTTGGTTATTATTTTATGTACAATATATTTTACTCTTTATATATATCAGTATATATATATACCATTCGAACTATCGTAAACATTTTAGGCTTATTCCTCACTGAATATTAGTTAAAAAGACTTATATAATTGCCTCACAAGCAAACAAACTGAGAATGAAATCTCCAGTTGTGCGAACTTGGGACAAAATGATAAAGATTCAAGACATCTCTTAAGATGAACCAGGAAATAAGCCGAAAACTGTCCGTCTAATATCAATTTACCCTCACAATTTAGAATTGCGCCAGAGTCCCGACGTCTGAGCTTGTTTGGATAAGCTTATGTAAATATAGCCTTTATTTAGTCAGAGCGTTGGTAGTACCTTATCTATTCCATTAATAAATATGTCTTATAAATAATCTTAGAGATTGAAATTTTCTATCTTTAAAATCTAGATGTAACAGTTATTTCATTCGACTTGGACTAACGGTCACGTGATCCTACCCGTAAGACGAGCGGCTGTGTCAAAATGAACAGAATTGAAAAGGGCAATTTGACATCAGTAAGAGGACGCAGTTTCAGCTGATAATGTTGACTTTAGGAGCAATAGCATTAAATATGAAACCGAATATTTAATAATGTTTTGTATGGGAAAAGTGTTGGCTGGCAAGATCTTGTGATCCAATGCATTTGCGATCCCTTACAAATCCTTAGTAAAATATTCATTTTATATTTGATTTTTCCTGTCTCGCTTGTTAAAAGCTGAAACTCTGCCTCCCTACTAATGTCAAGGTGCTCTTTTCATTTCTGTTGTTCATTTTGACATGATAGCTGCTTGTCTTAAGGGGGTAGGGTCACGTGACCTGTCAGTGCAAGTCGTCTATTAAATGAAAAATATATTGAATCTCTTTCTGGAAATAATGGAATTCAATTGAGACTCAATATATTTTTTCATTTATATTGACTATACTGGATGTTTCAAAATATACATTGTTTTACAATGCAAGAGTGTTAGCTGTTTTGATCAATAGCGTTCATGCGCACGTTTTTGATACAGCGGGCCGCTGCCTCCTGAACATCGTCGTCCTCGGATCCTATCATCTTCATCAGATGCTGAAAAAGAAAAATATATATAAAATTGAAGAAGCAGAGGTAAATTTCTAGGGGAGTCCATCTCGATCTATTTCGCTGGTCCATCAGATTGCTGATTTGGCTAAAAATATATAACTCGCGTGCTGATTGGTTGATGGGTGTGCCGTCATTTCGTAAAAGACTGAATGCTCTTTTTCGGCGGCTTTGTGTGTTTATAAATTTTGGGTAAAACATAATTTTCATAGACAATTTTACTAAACATTAATTATAATGCCTCTGATCAAAAATAATATGTAGATTCAACAACAAGACAATATATTTGTCTTTGGCAAGAAGGTTTGCAAAAGGTAAAGTGTACTAAGGAAACAATGGAAATGTGGTCATGTCTGCTGTTTGTGAGAAGAAAAAAACATGATGATTGAACTGTCTAGTATCAGACTTCAGTTTTAGTATTACCTTAAGAGCGCCATGTCTGTGAATAAGGTAACAATTGTATGGATCTTGTGATAGTTTTTCCAATGCTAAGGCTGTAGTCCTGTGTACTGCTACACTCTTGTACAGGGCAAATCCTTCGGAAAGAGGCACCACAGTAGACGATAAAGCTGTGATATTTTTATCTAGGTTACAACATCTGGAAATCAAAATGTACAGTAGAAAAGTTAAGTGAAGTCAGCCAGATCAGTTTATGCATAGCCCGGTCAACTCCGAACAAATGACATCGCTTGAATATTGCTGGCATTCAATGCCTTATTGCGTTACTGTGCATGCTGTTGGTGATGTTGGTGGTGAACTGCTCATCCAACCAAAATGCATGGTCAAGCAAGGTACCATCAACAAGCTAGGGACACACGGCAATGTTGCAGGCAATTGATGTTGCGAGCCATGTCACACGACGCAATTTGCTGCACGCAATCAATATTGCACCATGTGCCCATGCCTACAATTTCACTGCACGGCGCGTCCATCCAGGAGTCTCTTAAGGCGCTTTCCATTAGTCAGAACTGGCCAGCCCAACCGTTCCATTCATAAAGAGAATTCCGTTATTAATCAGAACTGTTCAGTCAGATCAAGCATCAATTCCTAAATTGTATCCACTATTTCAATGGAACGTATACAAAAAAATAGGGAAACTCTTAATAAAAAAGTCTTCTCCCTTTTAAATCAAGAGGTCTGGCCGGTCAGTCATACGAAATTTGTTCTACTATAGTTTGTATCCCGTCTCGGTAATCACTTACGTAGCTATCGATTCTGCAACATATTGTCTCATCTCCTCGTCGTCCTAAATAAGAAAATAAGAATTCTCTAGATAAATACAAATCAAAATAATACGGTTCACTAAAAGCAACAGGGAATGGGAAGAAGATGGAGATAGGTGTGCAACGCGTACAGAACCTACTTTGCAAAGAACGAACTTGAGATGCGGTAATTAACAGGGCAAGCGAAACATGTCAGACTCGAAAAGTAAGACACGGTGATAGCATTAATCATGTCATATATAGTACTAACCGCGTAAACAAGTGATATAAGTAATGGGACAGCATCATAGTCAGTCATTATAGACATGTTCTCACGATCTTGTCCAATGTTGATCACCAAACGACAAGTGTTGATTAACACCTGAAATAGAAAGAAACCTTCAATAAAAGTGCACATGTTATAGTGATCTTTCTTCTTCTTCTTCTTCTTCTTCTTCTTCTTCTTCTTCTTCTTCTTCTTCTTCTTCTTCTTCTTCTTCTTCTTCTTCTTCTTCTTCTTCTTCCCACTGAGATAAGCCACAGCCGTACCTCTCTCCTTCCATTCCCTCTCTGTCATTTCACTCTTATCGTTCTTTCGACTTTTTGAATTCCTTCCTTTCTTAGTATTATGTCTTGTATATTATATATTAACAGTACAGTCGAATAAACATCACTCACCTCTCGTTTATTGGATCTCAGTAGATTAGTCACTAGTTCCAGACCACCGACAAACGAGCGAACAATTTCGGCTGATTCCTGGGTTGAGATGAAAAGATCTAGTGTTAAATTTCAAAGGTGTGAAAACCTCGAAAGACCAGAAAATACAAAGTAAAAGGCTTTTTAACAAAGACTGACCTGTTATTACATTGGAGTTTTTAAAAAAATTGTTGTTGCTGTTGTTGTTGTTGTTGCTGTTGTTGTTGTTGTTGTTGTTTGGTTGTTGTTGAGTCAGTTATCTAGTGCGAGATATTATTCAATGCTAATGCGCAATAATCAATGTGCATGACCTCGAAATTCTAGCACAAAGCATGATGGGAAAGTGAGTTCTTACGCTTTTTTGGCTTCTCTAAAAATTCATAACAATACCTGTCTACAAAAAAGGCCTTCCGATAAGCCTACAAATAACTGTCCACTCTTCTCAACAGTTTCTTCTGAAGTTATTATTGTTTAGAATAGAGAACAATGTCAAGTTGTGTTACCTTAGCATCAGATACGCACATTGCGATTCCATAAGCCGCACTAGCAACCACCTTGGACACAACGAGAATATATATTCAGGCGGACACAATGTATATTCAGTGGATAAATTGATTGGTTGCATTGATGGAATTATGGATGGATTAGTGGATTGGTGGATTGAGTGGATTGGTGGATTGACAGATGTAAGCACGGACGCACGGACGCACGGACGCACGGACGCACGGACGCACGGACGCACGGACGCACGGACGCACGGACGCACGGACGCACGGACGCACGGACGCACGGACTCAGATTGCTGATTGTATTGACCGTAATTTACCTTATGGTTGGGTGACTTTAACAAAGACCACAGTAACCGCACTCCATCACTCGTCAAGATCACTCTGTAATCAAGGATTTTGGGGAAGAATCTTAATTAAAGTTACTTTATGAATACAACTTAATTGAAAAACTAATTGCAAAAGAAAGTTGACCTGACGATGTTGTCGTGATGACAACGAAACATTGTCTTTTGCAAATAGTTTTTCTCATAATTTTGGTAAAGAAAATATAATAAGCTCTTTCTAAATTCCTAGAGAACATCACCCGTGTTCTTATGACGTCCATACCCGGCCCGTACTGTGCCGTTCTCATTAAGTTGTAAACGTTTACCCTTAGACGCTCCTCCCTCCGGAAAACCTAATATCTTAAATTCCAATTCGATGTGTGATTTAGCCGTACCCTGACTTTGATCAGCCTAGAGCGGGTTGTTTCAGGGTTCGATCTGTGAGCTAGCCGCGCCTTGACTTTGATCAGCCCAGAGCGGGTTGTTTCAGAGTTTGATCTGTGAGTTAGCCAGGTCCTGACTTTGATCAGATCAGAGGTTGTTTCAGGGTGTCAATATCAATGATTAACTTAATGGTTTTGAATTTGCCTTAATGTTTTTCTCTACTTACTGTCTTGGAACCTTTTCCTTAGCACACAATGCAATGAGTTTGGTCGAGTTAATCAGAATATTTGGCATGGTCAGGTTCAGTTTATTTATGAGGATGTTAAGGACTCCTTCTTCATAGAGAGCTAAGACGTTACGTCTGTTGTAAGCGAACTCAGTCAGAGCGCCGATGATGTTTGCCTCAACCTGCCAAGAAAAAAAATCACCGTTTATTCAATCTATCTGGTACTGGTGCTTACGATCCTCACCCCTAGGAGTGTTAACCCAGATTCTCAATATTCCCCTTCGCGCCTTTGTATCGAAGGAGACATGAGGTGACCTTGCAATGATAGAGGTCTTTTTTAACACCTTCGACAATTATTCACATGTCTCTATCGCTGCTAGATTACCACATGTCTTGCTTCAATGCAAAGGCCAGGCTACCTTTCAAGATGGTGCAGGGAACTGTGAAGGGAAATATTGCTGTAAAGGTTAAAATATACTAATGGCGCATGATCACTGAATGTTATTATAAATTGTAATTTAACTAAAATGATTACTTACATCGTGTGGTTGTTCCATTTTAAGATGTCGAATCAAATGACTCAGTGTATCAAACTGTTCCAATCTAGAAAGTCAGACATTAGAATTAAGATTACCGCATTACCAGAAGCAATCAAAATAGAAAGAAAGTTTACTCGGTGCAACGAATAAAATGAGTCTTCTAGCTTACGAATAGACTTTATTCAAAATTATCGCGAGACAAATTGCAGAGAAAATTGCCTCATGTAATCGCACAATAAAAGAGATCGAGTGGCGTCTGCGGGAGAAGATGGAGAAGAAGTTGAGGATAATTTACGTCTTTCTTCGTGGTAATTCAGGGAGTCGTTAAGTGAAATTGTAGTATGAATCTCAAGATACTTTTGACTAAACCTACGTACCTTGTCAAGTTTTCTTTATTAGAGGCACATTTCCATATCGCTCCTACTACTGCCCCCAGCAGTTTCTTATCCTGATTATTGTCATTTGATGCCACTACTTGAATCAAAGGATCAAGACCTCTGTGTTTTTGGACAAGTTTCTGTGTCTCTTCGTCATCACCACACTAAGAAATTAAATCAAAGTATCATTATGTAGTCAGTCGCCAAGACGAGCTCTGATTGGTTAACTGCGGGGTTTTCTTAGACAGTGCGCAAGTATGCCTGCTTTGCTGAGGTTTCTAACCTTGAAGATTGCATTTGCACATAATGTTCTTAGTTCGTTTTCACCCTTGCGTAAGAACCCTACAACGTCTTCTATGATGCCTTCCTTGCGGATCTCCTCACGGAACGATGCCTGAGGAAGAAGAATTTTTTTATCAATAAAGAAGAAGAAAAAGGACGGAAGGAAGTCAAGAAAAAGAAGAAACGATAAAAGAAACGAGTAGGGTAGGAAAAGATAAAGTGAAAAGAAGAGAACGGTAGGAAAGAATGAAGGAAAAATAAAGGAAATAAAGTGAGATATAGAAAGAAAGAAGAAGACGAAAAAGAAAACAATTTAGAGGGGAAGAAAAAAGCAGATTTTTGGAACTCAAAAGTTTGTAATTCGTAGTCATGTTTGACTTGTTATTTTTTAGGTCATGCGCAATAGAAAGACAGTAAAAACTTACGTCACTCGAACACTCCTGTATAATTCCAACCGTTGAAAGTATCACATCACTTGGTCCTTTCCTTAACAGTGATGCAAGAATAGGAACTACCCCTGCGTTACGTATAGCTTCGATGTTTTTGTCGCTTCTGCTACAGCTCCACAATGCATTGCAGGCGTTATGACAGAGGGTTTTGGCGTTCTCAGTCTTTGTATAGACCCTGTATCTTAACGGCTTTGTATTCTTGTTGGGTTGTAATAACTTGACCTAAAAAAAATAATATTTCGATCAACAGAATAAGATAAAATCTGTCTTGAAGTCCGAATCATAACATGGCGTTCCACTAGCATTATAATTCTTAGCTTTCTTAGTAAAAGAGTATTCTTGGATCTAGAAATGACCTATCTCCTATCGCTTATTGGCTACTGCCTGTTGCCTATTGTCTATACTTGCACGCGTGATTGGTTGCGAAGACGCCGTTAATTCTACACCGTCACCGTGCTATCTGCTTTGCTGTTTAACAGTTTCAGTCGTAAAAATCATTTTGCGCAATAAATCCAGCTATAATTCACTATGCGTTGTTCAATAATTTCAAGACAGTCAATCTTTATAAGAAAAGAAAGCTGTGTAAAGGCCGATTTACGTACGGTTTAAGGTACGATTTTTCCTCACAACTGTCGCGCGCAAAATGCTTACGCCAAGATTTAGATGCCATTTACAGTCATAAGCAAGTTGTACGGCCGATTTATACGAAGCAATCAGTGTCGTCGACATGTTGAAGAGACACCTGCGAGAAAACCTGCTGATATTGTTCTTTTTTAAGAAAAGCACTAAGTTCTAGAGGTATCATACAGTCTATTACCAGTAGTGGGATTCCATCGTACTTCTTAATGGCGCTGTATGCCTTGCGAAACGACACAAAGTTACTGACTGTCTCGGCTGCGATGGACTGGATTTCAATTGATCTGTTGTTCAGACATCTTATCAGCTGCTGAATGCCTGTGGACGTTTAAAAGGTTTGCATCAATATACATTGGTGTCAAACGTCTTCGCATGCGCTGGGTTTGAGAAGCGAACGCGTCTAAACGTTCTAAACATCCTTCGCGCATTTACTTATATCAGTATGGCCAAATTCTAACGCTTAGCTTGAAAAGCAGATTTTTGTCTGACACGTTGTCTGTGTTGTTTGGTTGTCTTAATTAGATGCCACTACACTGTGATGAAATAAAGAAACTCATAGAGTAAAATTCGTATGGGTGTGAAAAGTCACGGCACACGGCACTGTTAGTGCGTGGCGAGGACGCGACACCAAATGTCGAATGTTTTCATACACGGTACGACAATGACAAGGTCACGGCAAGGCGTAAGGTTTTCATAGTCATACGAAAACTGCTCTATCTATACCTCCCAGATGGTATATCTCGTTGTTTACTCTTCTACTGATTGAAAGACGCCGCAATATTTTCAGAGAACCAACCTGAAAAAAAGATGTATCATTCAATACATAATTATTAGAACACTTCTCTTCCATGCTTGTGTTATCATGACAATGATCAACCAATCAATCAATCGATCGATCAGCATTTTAATCCCTCTACAATATGTTTATAAGCTTGTTATAATGTAACCAATGCCTGTCTACTCAAATGCCTTGCCAAGTAGAAAGGTGGCAATCGTGGAGAGGTTTCAGTTACATTATATGTATGAACGGGACGAAACTTCTTGGTCGTTGGGCAGAGGTGGCCGTTTGTGGAGGTTCGACTTTAGCTTTATTTGTCTAAAAGATGAAGCATGCCCATGGTTTTAATCACTACTTTCCATATATCGGTTCACTGGTCAAACACAAAGCATTCAGTCGAGGCTGCAAAGTTCGAATTCAAATCTGAATAATTCTTTGAAATAACCTTGCAGCCTCGATTGAATGCTTTGTCTGTCACCAGTAAACCATGGAAAATGGTGAAAATGATGGAATTAATGAACTCTGTCTTACATCCCAACTCTCTTGCTGTTCCGACAACCTTTTAGTAATAGTATTAGATATTTCATATTGTCAGTCTTGTACGTACCATACATGGTCTGTGGTCTGTCTTCAGCAGGTTCAGTAAGATACTGATACCATCAAGGTCTATTATAGATACTTGGGTCATTTCTTGTTCAAGATTGAATTCATGAAGTGCGCACAGAGCAATGACTGTGACAGTTGGGTTGCCTACCTGTTGAAGAGTTAATCCATTGCTAAATCATAATATTCAGACATATCAAACTTATACTAATAAAAGTGGCCGGAAGGACAGACGGATGGATAGGAGGGAGGGACGGAGGACAGATGGATCGATCGATCGACCGATTGATGGATGGAGATGGACAGAGGGACGGAGGGACAGAGGGACGGAGGGAAGGAGGGACGGAGGGAAAGAGGGACGGAGGGAAGGAGGGACGGAGGGACGGACAGAGGGATAATGGACGCGTGGATGGACGGACGGATGGGCGGATGAACGGAGGGAAGCATGATTGTAAACAAAAACTTTCAAATGGCAATATTATGGCTTAATAAACTCATCTTGGAAAGCTGTTCTACATTTATAGGAAATGATAAAGGTCTTTCTTGATTTCTGTGAGCAAATGAAAAACAAACAGCTGGGGTTCTGGGGGGTCAAAGATACAGCACCTAAACGCCCTAGACTTGAATATTCCCCTGACCTCACTTACCCTTAAAAACTTCACCAGTTTATGAAGATCCCAGTATTCTGTGGACAACTCGGGCCTTAACTTTCTAGTAAGTTCCTCATCAACTTCACTTTCTGACGAGCTTGATGCTAAGCTTTCATCACTAGAGTACCAATGAACACTCTTCCCAGACCCCTCCCGCTGCGAGGTCGTTCTGCTCATTCGCTTCCTTCAAAAACAAAAACAAATTAGAGAACTACGTAATAGAAATTATGGCACCGTAGAACTTCATTGAGATGGAAAAGAAACTTTTTACCGCCCAGTTGTCGCAAAATAGGGTTTTACACCAATTTAGTGTCCCCCTATTAAGCGACCTCTTAAAGTTTCTAGCGGCTGTTTGTTAATGTCCCAAAAAGGGTAGTTTTTGTACCGTCCTGTATTAACCTTTGCACATATTCAGCAGGCATTGGACAACTCTCCTGGAGTGGTTGATTAATCATATTGATATTATTTTGTATTTCAAGCAATTATATTGCAGTGCGCGCTGCAGAGTCAATGCAGCATTATTGGCGTACCTTGCTGAATTGTTGGGGCTTTGTTTTGGTCTGGACTTGGGCCTTGTGTGCTTAACTGCGTCTCTCGTATCTTTTCTGTTATTTTGGGAATAAAAATATAATTTCATATTGCTGGCAGGAGGAAGGAGAGGAGGGGAGGAGGAAAGGAGGGAATTGAAGGAGGCAAGGAAACGAAACTGACCTATATAACGAAACTTTTTATGGGACCCTGAAACAACATCTTGAACAATCTAAGTCAGGACAAGACTAATGGAGAACCGGAGAGCCCGGAGAAGTACCCTCGAATCAAGGGACTGACCCAACAAATCCTACTGATATGTTATATCGTTCCCAGGAAACGAGCCCGAGACCTCAGAGGTGAGAGGTGAGAGGCGAGTGTACTGCCGCTATACTACCCATCTGATCTATATGAACAGCTCCTTTATCATGAATTTGACTATGCCAAAAATTGCTCAAACCTTTCGGTGCTTTTGCTATCTTCTTTTCCATCTTCTTCTTTATTTTTCACGTTTTTATTCGGCTTTTTCTCAACTGACTGTGTACTTCTCTTTTCAGAACGACTTGACGCATGCGCAGACATTCTTTTACTAGCCTCTTTGTTGTCTCTTTCTTCTGTCACTTTTCGTCGCGTAGTAGAAGTCGCTGAAGATACACTTTTGCTTCTGAATTACACCCCCAAAAAAATACATGAAAAATTAGTGCTAATTAAAATGTATGGATATCGATCTATGGTTCTCACTAGAGTCAAGAACCATGCAAGAAAGTCAAGCAGTTCTTGATTGAAAGAGTGGATTATGGAATTAGAAGCATGAATCCAAGTGGCACAGTTTCGAAGACAGCACCAAAATCTCGATTCTTTTTGTGGGACTTAAGGATGCAGTAGTACTAGTAGTAACAAGTAGTAACAATAGTGCAGTCCCCTCCGTCCCGTCTCGCCCGTGGGGGAGGGGGCTCTTGAATTGGAAACGAAGAAGCTAGTCGTACCGAGGGTTTTCGAGGGGTTTCCGGTTTTTCTCCCTGAGCAAAACCCATTCAGCGGGCAAAATCCCCATTTGATGATGTAGGGCGATGCCTGTAAATATCGAATACCGAAGTGAATGCACGTAGATGCCACCATTCGAGTCATGTCACTGAGGTCTCATGTATATCTTATGGTGAGTACATCAAAAAAATAAAAACCTTTCGTTTTTATGTGTACGTTGATGCTTCACGTACCTTTCTGTATTCTGATCCTTAATTTCCTGAGTCCTAGTGTTCCTGTTCGGTTTTTCCTTGACGTCCTTTTTCGTTCCCTTGGTCTCAGATGCACGACTGATACGACTGGATCGGTCTTTGTCTTTACGACTACCAGAAACTTTCTTGCCAGCCCTTAGTCACGTACAATAAAGACAAGCCGTGAGTTGGTAATAGGATTTCCAAATTATCATACAAAATCATAAAGGAAAATTACCCTATTGGACAAGCTTATTTTTTCAAGTGCTTCCCTTAGGCTCTGCTCCAAAAAGGTGGCGCTACTGATACGATAGGATATGCACCTGGAGAAAATGCGTTTTTGGCAAGAGCAACATCGTTGATCGTATCTAGCCCCGGAGATTCAATGGGCTTCCCAGAATGCTTCGAAAATGAGGAACTAGTTTCCAGAAGAACACTTCTTCGAGAGAAAATACATTTAGCAAAATGCACTTTTCACAAGTGCAATATATATTTCTCCCGTACATTTTGGAGCCCCTTTCCACTACCAAAAACAATTCTATATCGGGCCCTGTCACATAAAATAACTTAGTACAGTGTGTCGTGCAATCGGGACTTTTTGTCCTCATCATTTACCTGTTACTTGGTTTTCCCTTGTTTTTCTGTTTTTCTTGCTTGTTTTCTTTTTGCTTCTCTTTGTTTGGTGTTTCTACTTCTTCAATTCTGAAATTAAATAAGTGTTTCTTCACTTCCTGCCATTATAATAATAGCAAACCAAGAGATTTTCAAAGATACCTTCATTATTTAAAGAAGCGTGTTAAGTTATTCAATATTCAAATTTTTTAAAAAAATAGTGGGGAAAACGTTCAACGCTGTGCGGTTAGGAGTTTCATTTCTCAAACTTCACCTTGCTGTACAAGCAAAGGTTACCTCTTACCCATTGTGCTGATGTTCATCTACTGTGTTCTCACTATTTTCGACATCGCTATCCTTCATGGTGACCGATTCATTTGTAGGCTCTTCGTTCTCATTGCTTTTTGCGGTATCAGAATCTGACTGGAAGTCGTCTTGGTACTCATCTGCTTTGTCCTTTGGAAGATCAAACAGTCAATGGCAAACATGGCAATATCAAAACCAGTAACAGCAGCTAGCAACGTACGACAATAAACATTACCAATAGCAGCAGCAACAATAGTAACAATGATAATATATAAACAGCAGCAACAGCAATGATCACATCAACAGAAACAGCAACAACGATGAGCAAATTTCCAATAGCAGCAGAAACCGACAACAGTAAATATGAGTAACATCACATATGTATGTAACAAGTATGTATGCTAGTATTGACCCAGCCTGTAATTCAGCAATTACTGCAAGAGGCGTGAATAAAAGTATTATCTATCTATCTATCTATCTATCTATCTATCTATCTATCTATCTATCTATCTATCTATCTATCTATCTATCTATCTATCTATCTATCTATCTATCTATCAACACCAGTAACGGCAACAGCAACAATAACAACACAAAAACAACAACTGACATCAACAACAGCAAAGATTGCTTACTGTGTCATCTGGTTCTGTTGCTGGTACCTCCCGCGTGTCATTTGACTCAGACATACCGGTCGATGGTCCCTCAGGGTTATCTTTTGATGGGATCGATGAGCTTGATGGACTACGAGACTTCAAAGGGCTCGTTGCCCGAGATGAGGTGTATGGTTTCCAAGGACTTGTTGCTCGTGATAAAGTATCAAGTTTTATGGGACTCGTTGCACGTGAAAATGTGTCTGGTCGCTCGGTCCAATCAAATACAGGATCGGTACCAGTCTCACGCAGTGTATACGCTGTGCCTCGACCTGAGGACGGTGACCTGACTAACCTCTGAGGAGGTGGGGATTCTGGAGTTTGAGAAGACGAATCGAGTGCTGAGTCGTGAGTATTGCTTATTCCTCCACTGCTCCGTAAGTCATTGAGTTCTGCTTCTTGTGATTTGATTGTGGTTTCAAGTCTAGGAAAAAACAAAAAGCGCAACACAATAAGAACAAGGGAAAATTATTATGCCAAGGAGGGAAGTGGGGGACTGAATTTTTTATTTTTTTTATTTTATGTTTTTTAAATAAAGATCTATCTATCCATACATCGGTTCACTGGTCACGCACAAAGCACTCAGACGAGGCTTCAAGGCAGTTTCAAAGGATTATTGAAATTTGCAAACTCGAGTTTTGGAAATTTAAAATGCTCTCGGAGAAGGATCGCGTTGTGTTTTAGGTATACATTTGAAAGAGGCCCTAAAATATTAGTGACCAAAATCATCAGACTACTGGAAAGTGTTCGATGTTGGTGTGTTCAGCGACATCAAGCAAATTTTAATTACTTTTCAAAATTAGTTAATAGGGCACTTGGATGAAAACGACCCATTTTTTGAAAGTCCGAATAAGTCAAATATTTGAGGATAATATGACTTAAACATGATTATGAAAACCAGATTTGCAAAAAAATTAGCTCGGGAACCACTTGCAGTTCAGAAATTTTGGTTTAAAACTGAAAAGAACAATAGGGTCAACAATTGTAAGTCATTTACTTCAGTACAATTTAGATAATTTTCTTATCCGCCACTTTTGACTGTGAAAAAAATATGTTGCTTGGCTACTATTGGGACCATATGGATAAGTTTAACCAAGTTTCAAGTCATTTTCAATTTTCATTCAAGTGCCCCTTTCAGTAATTATTTAATTATTTTAAAACGTATAAAGGCGTTTAAACTATGAAAGTGAAATGTGTAGGACATTGGCCCCAGAGTCAACCGGCTATTTAGAATCTGTTACAGCTATCAAAATTGAATAAACTAATCGTATAAACATTTTATAAACTAAATATTCGTTCTCTGGACATCCAACCAACATGACTCGACATAAATGAAAATCATACCGTGCATATCATACCATCTTTTTATTATTATTACTGCAATTTTCATAAACATGCGAACTCTGCAGTTGAGAGTTGCCCATTGGAATTTGGTTTTTCACTGCCGCCAGTCAAAAATATAAAAGGTACCAACTGATTATTTTTGATTGATAGAAGCGAAAAAACAAATTTCAGCGTACAGCTTGCAGATACCGAGTTCACATGTTTATGAAAATAGCAGTAAAGCGTAAAAATTGTAATATCAAAATGAAAGTGTTCGAAGATTTATTTCTACTTTGATTTAAAATCAATCGGTTAGTCATGACTTAAGCTGTTCCAAATGGAGTCGATCTTATTCTGAAGTAAATTTAGGTTATTTACACAAAACTAGAGCCAGTATACTAAGTATTTAATATTACGATCTTATTGAATAACTATATGATAAACAGGCAATTTCAGCGCCCTGATTTGTTATGAACAATAAATGATATTGAATACAAAAGTAAATAATGGTTAAATGTTAAACTGAATAATACACTGATCGAATACAAACCCGGCCTTGAGATTAATGTCCTGTTCTTCCCTATCGCTGACAGTTACTATCGATCCTTCTTCTTCTGACATTATTGACGATTAAAAAAGCTTAAGATATCCTGCGCATAAAATATCCAGGAATTCAGAAATTGTCTCAATTTTTATCGAAAGACACCAGTGCTGTTTTTAAAGCCAGAAATCGAATGCAGAGATATGAGAAATTTGTTGGTAGTTGAGTACGCATGCGCACACACTCTGAGCGAAGTCTTAGAATTATACAGGCATACTATGGTGGTTAGCGAGGACTAAAGACAACGAACGAACGAACAAAAGAAGTCTTGAAACAACCAATGAACGAAAGAAATCTTGAAATTAGCAAAGCATGAAAGAAAGAAAGAAAGAAAGAAAGAAAGAAAGAAAGAAAGAAAGAAAGAAAGAAAGAAAGAAAGAAAGAAAGAAAGAAAGAAAGAAAGAAAGAAAGAAAGAAAGAAAGAAAGAAAGGAAGGAAGAAAGAAAGAAAGAAAGAAAGAAAGAAAGAATAACAAGGATTTTCATTGCATTTTTTTTACAAAAGAAATCATCTCTTCATTTTGAAAAAATATTGTTACGATATATCCAAGTGTATATGTTTATAACTTTATAACTTTGGCAATGAATATCATCATGTTTAACTACTACATGTAATTGTTTGTGTATATAACGAAGGAGAGCCAGATACATAAACTTGTCAACCAGTTCATAAGATAATCTACATTTCATTTCCTCAATTAAAAAAAGACTTATTGCAGCTTCGACCTTTTTAAAACATTATTATTTTAAACAAATTTCCCTTTTTATTTCTCCCTAACCTCCGGTCCCCTGTCATAATCAAAACATCACCAAACGAAGATCCGAGTAGAAAATCAGTCTCTTTTTTGGCTCTCGATCTCGATAGTTAAGGGAAGTAAGTGGATTTTTTTCAGTCGAAAACTGCATCCTTCTTGAGTATAAATATATATAGCATCGGTTAGTGCTTTTTTCGATTGATATATTTTATGTCTTTGTTCTTTTGGACATGAATTTCTAGCGTGTGAGAGAAATTAAACTGTCACGTCGCTTCGAAAATTATAAATGAATGTAAATTAAAGCAAGTCAAGTCTTATTTATTCTACGAACAGCTAACAACTTTCTGCGAATTAAAAGGAGTTCGGATTTTTTTATTTGTCATCTCTTTAGACCTGACACGAGACTTTCCCTTCATGGGTTTGTTTTCCTCTTCAGAAATGGCGTTCTGTTTATCTTTGCTGAGCCTCATCCAAAATGATGAACTTCGCCAACCAACTAAATTCTAAATTTAATATATCATTAATAATACATGGTAGAATACTCGCTTTTCTTAATATGTAGCCATAAAATGAATAATACTTAGTAGATAGAGACTTCGAATAATTCCCATTGAAAATCACATTTCTTGTCACGACATTTATCGCTTCACGCAATTAATTTAACGAAACACAGGATCACGAACTAACTTGATAATGTCAAGCTAATCTTAATGCAGCAATTTAGAATCTTAGAGAATTCAAAACATTCTCAAAATCATATTTTTCATCACAACATTTATCGTTTCACGCACTTTAACGAACCACACGATCACAGACTCACTTGATAGTGTCAGTGTTTGAAACGGGCCATGTAATGGGCTTAAAACTTAGACAGGTTACAAGTAGGTCGTGAAGCCAATTGACAAGACATCCTCTAAAATCGACCAAATAAAGCATTATGTCTTGAATGATAACACAAAATCCCCACGTTTCCATGGCAATTCTCAAGAGTTTGCTATTGTCGAGCGGAACTCCAGTCACTCTGTAGTATTTACACTTTTTTGCATGTTATTAAATAGAATGAGAAAAGAATTAAAATAGTGTTTCTAGAGCAATAGAATATTTATCCAGGGAATAAGTGAGAAGGACACTATACTATGTTTGAAACGGCTGTTTCGTTTTTAGAATGAATTCAAGATTACCGATAATAACAGCACATCCTGCCGATAATAAACAAATATATCATTTGGTCTTTCAGCGCCGAACACGCCAAACAAGAGAATCAATCAAGAATATGTTCGTTCGTAGTTATGAATCAAGGATCTTACCTTTGAACGACAATATCTTCTCACGAATCTGTAAATTTCAACTTTGTCTAAAACAATCAGTCCAGAGTTGCCGGTGGAAAAATGATATCACTAGAAAGGTTTGTAGGCTTCCAAGAGTATTTCACTGAGGTTTCAGTTCCAATAACTACAAGGTTATTCCAAAGCGTTTACACAACAGTCCTCAAAGCCTTCCAATTCTCTAACTGACACAAAGCCAACTCTTTGTTTAGTCACAAGAGTGATGCTTCTGTTTCTATTTCCGTTGCTCTGGAGTCCAATTAAGATGGAAATTTTCCATGAAATGATAATTTACGATCAACACTTCGAGGTTGGCTAGGACGCATGCGCAGTAGCGTTGCACCTGTTCATTTCCCGTTTGAACAACTGGCTAACATGGTCAAATGGAAGTCGGGAGTTCCATTATTTCTATTTGAAATGAGACAATAATGAATAGAATACATATATGAATGATAAACCTTTAATGGAATATCATATGGTTGCTAGGAAACAGAAAACACTGATAAGAACAGACTAGAAAAATATCGAAATGTGTTGATCTTAGAAACCATGTTTATTCGGGATTAATATTAAGGATTCAGTTATCGGTTTTCTCTTCTTCTTTGTGCTGTACTTAGTAATCGTTCTCGGTTTTTTTTTGTTTTATATACAAATATGTATATTTCTTTATTTATTTTACGTTCTTTCTTTTTCTTTTTCTCCCTCAATCCTTTTATTTTTCTTTCTTAATTGTTTTGTTTTTTTCTATTTTGCCCATACTCTTTTCAGTTCTTTCTTTTACTTTCTTTCTTTTTTCTCTCACTCTATCCTTTATTCTTTCTTTTTTTAATTTCTTTCTTTCTTTCTTTCTTTCTTCCTTTCTTTCTTTCTTTCTTTCTTTCTTTCTTTCTTTCTTTCTTTCTTTCTTTCTTTCTTTCTTTCTTTCTTTCTTTCTTTCTTTCTTTCTTTCTTTCTTTCTTTCTTTCTTTCTTTCTTTCTTTCATTCTTTCTTTCTTCCTTCCTTTCTTTCTTTCTTTCTTTCTTTCTTTCTTTCTTTCTTTCTTTCTTTCTTTCTTTCTTTCTTTCTTTCTATTTCTTGATCCCTTGTCACTATCTTTTTACTATAGCTATATAATGAGCAAACTCAACACTTCATCGAAGATCCCTCTAAATTCGATCGCTTAAAACATTTTTTCAACATCAGATTTTCCCTATTATTAGTTCGGCTTGGTAAAACTGAGTTTTCGACGGTTGAAACAATTTATTTTATTTTATCATTACTTATTTTAGCTTGTAAAAACTCTGAAAATCAAGTCCTTGCCACGATTAAACCTTCATCACTAGACGTTTATCGGGGAATCAAAAATTACATTATAATTGAACAAGTACTTCTCATATAGAGAAAAAACGGTTCCACTATAATAAATAATATCAAAACAGATATATATACATAAAATAAGAAAAAGAATTGCTTTTCATCATCAAAATTTACCTGGAGGTTACTGATGTTATCATCATCTGTTATAAATATAAGAACAAATAACACACTCGAACCACGCAAATATTATTCAAATGGTCAGGAGAGAAAACGTTATTAAAAAATGAAGTGTGTTATTAGTTTTTTTTAGCATCGAGTGTGACGTTTGCTCGAAGCGAAGCAAGCAAAAGACGAAATTAATAACTGAAGATTGGCTAAATATTGATGAATTTTAATTAAAGAACTCTTGCGATATTAAGATTTTAAGAAAAGGTGTCAGATAATGACAAAACTAATGTGCTGTTGAATGTTAAACTGACACGTTGAAAAGAATGAAATAGTTTTGAACTTTTAGTTTATATAATTGATTACATCTCCTCCTGGCCACCTCTAATTTGACATGTTTGCAAGAGTCGATTCACTCTTCTCAATGATGAAATCTGCATGGCCAAAATTTCAAAATGAACAAACATATCATTACAACTCTTCAACCAATGCAAAAAGATTATATTTCCGAGTTCTCGGCCGGCAGAAGCGCCAGTTTTCATGGATTACAATGGAGTTCGTCGCTTGTCATACTGAACCGAAAAGTTTGAATTATATAATGTGCTCAGGAATGAAATAATTTTGGTTGAAGAAAAATTGAGTTTATAATCATGACACTAACCAACAAAGCAGCGCGTGACATGAATGATATGAATCATATTATTCATACCTCCAAAAGACGAGTGGGAGACTGGTGATGATAAACTTGGAAACGAGGCCAAGAGTACGACAAAAATGTGTCCGGGTATTGGAATATATAATGGAATATATTCCTAAAATCTTAATATTTATGAATCATTATTATATTTCATTGATGATTTTGCATTAAGTTTTATCATGGCAAGGTAGGTATATAGAAGAGAGCATAAATAAGAGAGGGAAAACTTCTTAATACCGTGCGCGCCATGTGAATTCCCGGTTACGCTATTTTTAGCATCCAAATTAGTTTGGTTTTTAATTTTTAGCGTGGCGTGGACGTGTGCGAGCGCTCAAAAACCACATACTTTTTGTCGATGTTTCTCACTTTTTCGACAAAATCTTTTAAATAAAGCAAAAAGACCAGGATTGGCTATGTTCTGCATGTTCTCTGATAAAACACGATTAAGTTTTTCCCCAAAAAATCTTTACATGCTTTCGCTACTTCTAGGTTTCGATGAAGCACAGAATTTTTGACGCACAGGAGTAGGGTATGGCGAAAATTGTTTGTACGTGGATGCTAAAAATAGCCCAACCGGGAATTCACATGGCGTGCGCGGTATTAAGAAGTTTCCCTCTCATATTTATGCTCTCTTGGTATATTTCATAATGGCTTTAGGCATTGAAATAAAATTAATTATAAAATTAAAATTAAATTATCTAAGTGAAGGTTATGATTGTTAACTGGAATAAGATATGATCTTGTAAACTATGTCAAGGATACAAACATAAAGTAAACAATCCCATGTACTAAGCTTGATGTCAGTTAAAGTCAGTGTTTTGATTAGCTATATAGTTTCGAAAAATCACACATTTGTACTCTCTCTATATATGTTCTGTAAGCTTTCCCGTTGCTAGGTTATTAATACACTATGTTGTCATAACAACAGCTTTATTGCTATTTTCCTTTTATTATTTTTGTGTTTCTGTTTAAAACAAACAAGGATCCCTTAGTCGTGTATTTGCTTTTCCTTGATTACAAAATCCGAAGTAGTACTAAAAATCTAAAATTTATTATTATCATTTCATTATCAGTTAGCATTGCGCGCGCAGTATTTAATAAAAGTGTGCGATATTCCGGCTTTCTACTCGAGGGTCGGAACAAGATTGTAGTTACCATGATAATGTGTTATATCATTGGTAAGCAAAATATATAATTTATATTTTTTCCCGAGTTGTACGAATAGACAAAAGGCTTCTACGTTTTGTGAAACCGGCTTTCTCACGAGGTTGGGCATGTTATATGATGTAATTTATCATTCAACTTTTCTCAGAACTCTGTTGCCAACAAGGTTTAAGTAAGAAGCCAGAGTGTACAATGCAGGGTGACCCTATTGATGGGAATAAGTATTTTGTTTATTGTTGATGTTGTTGTTGTTGTTGTTGTTGTTGTTGTTGTTTTGTTTAGGAAAGAAGTATAACAGACTTATTCCTGACATCATGGTTAACGTTACCCTAACTTTATGGGAATTAAACCTCGTCCTCACTTGCGACATATAATTAGCATAAGCATGAACATAAGACTGTGCGTCCTCATCTAGAATTCAGCGACATAAGGGTGAGGATATGTAGAACAGAACGTTTTGATCCTTGAGCTTAAGCGCTAGTGAGGACCAGCCTTTAGAGCTAATTGTTACACTAGGCCTTTAATCATGGGAGAGCAAATGCAAAGACTAGACTTACTTCTTATTGACATCCAAAATACGAGCAATATCGGTGCACAAATCAACCAGACGTTCATCTCTTGGTTTCTTGGATTTTTTGCTGTTGAATCGTTGTACGATACGCACGGCTTCTTCAGCGATGAACTGTTTTCGCACCAATTCTTCCAGAGCGGTCTCCATCCCTTCCACCTCTCAGGAAACTAGTACTCTTGGTCGATGGCTTTTTCGGTTTCCCTGATGGAGAAAAAGGCAACTAATCATCTTGTCATGAATGCTAACAAGATTTCGTGAGGTCGGATATCAGCCTTGTATGTGTGTTCATGATTGTCTTCTATAAAGACGTACACGGCTTATTCGGTAACTGGAGGAGTGTATTAAAATATAAATGTTGAAGTTGTGTGTTCGTGTTGCATGTGACATAAAGAAACGTTTCTTGGAGGATGTTGACGAACCTTGAGGTTACCTTGAACAACAACAAAATGACCGAATAAGGATTGGTTATGTAGTGTTAAATGGCATTATTATACATTTTACTAACTGTCTCTCTTCTGATTGGCCGAGAGCCCTTACCCAATCCCTGATATCATGTGAACTCGACATGATAAATGTATTATCTGTAGGTTTTACCTATCTGTATACAGATAATACATTTATCATGTCGAGTTAAAAGGTCACAATATGGAAATGCAAATACGTTTGCTATTTTTTTCGAAAGCAGAATTAAATCTTTATTCTTATTTAACAAAAGATATAATAAAACAATTATTTAATTCGGTTTTCGCATGATATCGTAAATATCAAGATCTTGGCAGTTTTATCCGCCACAGCCTACGGCTTCGGCAGATAACTCAGCCTTGGTCTTCATGATTAACGATATTACTCATGCTCAACCTCATTCAATAATTGTTTATTAACTGTAGCTAATGTTAGTGCACGCGATCTTGAGCACGCTGATGTATTATGAGGTTCGGAACCATGTGATATTTTTCTCATAATCTACAACGAGAGCACGTGAAAGTCTAAAACTGACAGCTAGACTTGTTATAAGTCGTCCACTCTCTTTTCCCCTCTCTGTCATGCCGAAAGAGAATTTGGCGAGCGCAAGAGTATCACGGAGTAGCGGAGGACTTTTAGAAATTAAGAATAAATAATTAAGCAAGCAGGCACCAAAAATTAATTGAGAGCATTAATTCGAATCGGTCAACTGTGCAGTTTTAGAGCTATAATTAAGAAAAAAAGGGGAAAATATCCCATGAGGTGGTCAAGTGAAAACATCCTCTACAGGAAACATTTTGTTTCTAATAGGAAAGTCCTGTATTGAAAACTGAATAAGCGGGAAGTTATTATATGACATATATAATTTACATTTGATGAACAACCTCATTTTGATAGAGCTCAAGATTGTGATAAGCAGAGAGAGGCGACCCTATTAATTAATACCGCCACGGACATCCTACAGTGTTTCTCGACAGCATTAAATTAAGTTATCCAGAAAAAGCTTTCTGTGCATGGAATTTGAACTAATTGGTGAGGTAGCCCACGCTAGTTTGTCCAAACAGGAAGAAATTGACTGAGTGCTTTCAAATATTCTCAAGAAAATGAAAACAAAAACAAAAAAAACAAAAAAATGGTCGCCATCGGTCGCCATATTGAGTGATTACTGAATAATAAATAATAAATAAATAATAATAATAATAAATCGTGCGAACCAACATGGTGGATAATCATATGACGTCACGGCTAGTTGACTTGGTTATGATAATCTGTTAATTGGCACGCTGAAATGATACCAAGTCGTAAACGGAGGTTCCATAGTACGATTACGGTTTTCACCTTGTGTTTTTAGTGGACGAATGGCAATTGCTTTGCAAGTATTGCAGCAGCATAGAATTTCCAAGAGGCTCTTCCCACGTGAACGGCATTCAGCGATTCAAAATTTGCTTGAATTGTTAAAACGTAATGGTGCATGTTTTGTAAAAAGAAAGATGGCGTCGTGCAAAAAAAGACAAATATTTCAATATTATCAAGATGGCCGATATTGACAATTCCCTTAGTATTATTTCCCGTTGATTGTTTAGATCGTATCTCACAGCTCTTCTTCTGCAATTTTAGTCTAAAAAGGCCCATATCAGAAACGAGTAATAATGTCGTAAGAAACACCACCGCCATCCCACTCAATTTGAAAATACTCGAGAAATCCTTGCTCCTGAGGCCAAACCGTTTCTTCAGTCATTTTCATCAGTTATAGTGAGTACGAAAAATTGCCGCAAAAAGAGCAGTTAGTTCAAATCTTTGGAACCGGCCGCGCTATATAGTATGTACTGATACGTCCAGATCAGGTAGTGACACAAAACGTTTCACAGTAATACACTAAATTCGTAGGCCTTTCAGATTCCAGAGTGACCTTAGGTCGTCTTAGATTTGGAGGAGTACTGATCGAGGAACGGGTATCTTAGCTCAAATGACCAATTTAACAGAAAATCGATTGTAGAAGTATTCCTCTTCAGTTTTAGAAAGTTATATATTATTTAAGCTATGACGGCTGTCATAGATCTGGTTTCTGACAGGGGATTTGCGTTTAAGGTTGCCAAAAATAACGTACCTGGGTAACATTCAGTGAACTGTATCTGTGGAACACAATAGACCATTTCACGGTTGTCGTCGCTCAACCTCAGCCTCGGTAGCGTGTAATTTATTCTTTAGAATTTGACTAAAGCCCGTGGAAGTTTTAAGTGTTTCAATAGATATTTTTGAAAGCGCTCGTGCATCTCGAAAATGGTCTATTGTTTGATAATGTGTACATTCCTTAAATTACCGTGAGCTGTAGTCAAATTCTAAAAAATGTATTACAGACTATCGATGCTGAGGTTGAGCGACGACAACCGTGAACTGGTCTATTGAAAATACAGACACTTTAGATCGATTTTAAACTAAAGAAGGCTACTCGTTATTACATCACCTTGTGGTAATACACGCCGGCCTTCTCAATATTGAAGATTATCTTGAACCGACTGACTATTGCTCAAATATCCTGAGAAATTTAGTTTCCCCCTTTTACTGTTAGCCCCCCGCAAGTTTGTTGAGTTTTAAGAATAAGCAAATAAAAACCCATTAACAAACGTACAATTTGTTTACTTCTACTTAAGAGATTCATTTTTTCAATAGGAATTATTTTAAAATGTTTGGCTGAAAAGTATTGAATAGCAATTTAAAAGAAAACTTTCTTGTTTCAGCTTGTCCACACGATAATGGTCGTTAATGCTTGTTACTCACATTTGTGATATATGCCATGGTTTTGATGCTCATAAGGTTGCCCCTATACACTTTTATTTATATATGTACCATTTCATCGTATAATTTTAATTTAGAATACATATAGTTACAAAATAAACTAAAATGTTGTTACTAGAGTAACATTGACAGTCTGTAACGTGCGAAACAGCCAAAATGTAAAATCAATAAAACGTATGATATTGTAATAAATGATTTTTTTATACTTTTGAATTCTTATATCACACATACGTACAGCCACATTTTTTCATGAAATTAATATGAATCTTGCATGTGTGAGGGACAAAGCATTTATTTTTTACTGGAGGAATACAAAAAAAAAAAAAAAAAAAAAAGAATTAGCCATAGCAGTTACATCATCGTAGGAAAATCTTAGTAACACGCACAAATTTTGCTTTTAGCTCTCTCATTTTGTTATCAAAAAACAAAAGAAAAAAACAACCATTAACAGCAACAACAAAGCGCAGTAAACAAAGACTACAACAATATTGAGCAGCATGTACAACCTAGTACTTATCGCAACATTACATATAACTCAACCCACATGGCCAACAACACAACACAACATGACACGACACAAAACAAGACAAAACAGGACACAATGCAACGCAACGCAGAGCAAAACTAGATTACAAAACATCACAGATTGAAACGGCAAATCACAACAAAAACACAAAGACGTTGATCAAAACATATACAAAAAAAAAAAAACCTCGAGCGAAAAGAAGGTCAAAAGCTTTTGCGGATCCAAAAACCTCTCAGGAAATCTCGCTCGGGATGTCCGCAAGTTTTGCTCGATGTTCATTTTCTCGTGCGCGTTTTGCCAGGTGATTCATTTAGCTAATACACGCATCAAGCATTCCGCGCTACTGCTCTAAGCGCATGCAATTTTTGTACGGTACGTGATCTTGAATATTTAATGAAAATTGTGTTTGACAAGAAAAATACAACTAAAATATAACATGTTTTACAAAATATAGTCTCACTTTTTAATCCCCTGAGCATGCGCTTAGAGCAGTAGCGCGGAATGCTTGATGCGTGTATGGTTCGATCAAACTCTGTAAAAAGAATTATTAAATTAACCCTCTACTGGAAAAGGAAGTAGAATTGTTTCAGGCCTGGATCAAGAGTCGTCTATACTTGTTATGTGAGCCAGGGATCCTTAATTTCGTGCCAAGCACATGAGCATTGAATGGAAAGTGTTTCGAGTCGACCCCTAAAGGCGATGTTACACGAGTCGATTTGCAACGACGATATTTCGCGCAACGCTGCGTAAAATTCGTCATTTTGAGTTGCGAGGTTTTGACTTCAGATCAGAAACGCACAACGTGTTGCCTGAAGTCGAGGTTACTCTAAAAATTGTTTTGTCTGCCATGTTACCAGATATAAACCTTTCGCGCAAGGGCGTATCGCGAAAAATCATCGTTGCAAAATTGTCTCGTGTACAATGAATGAGAGTGCACTGGTCACTGTGAACTCTATACTAAGGCTACTTATTTGCCTCAACTATCTTAAGTACAGACGAGCTGACTACGAATATGGTCTTATCTTATATTCATATTGGAAGTTTGTTTGCCATGCCATATATTTGAGTATACAAGTACTTTTATCTAAGGATAGCAATATTTAACTTGGATTCCAATCAAACAAACAAAGTACTGTAACGGTAATGAACGCTAATTTCGATTAGTTTTGGTGATATAAAAAGAAAAGTATTTCGAATCATATATGATTATGCCGCTATGTTTTTCAGTTTTGGTTTGGAGGGGCTAATCATCCTTGCTTGCAGCTGAAGAGCTGAATGATTACGAAAGACGCAGCTCAACGTGGTCGAGTCGAAGGCATAAGAAGGCGCCTCGGGCAGCCGCCATACGACTCCTGTCTGACCATGGAGCACAGCTCAGATCGAATTAGGGTTGGTTTTTATGGAGGGACGAAAACCGGGGAACCCGGAGAAAAACCCTTGAAGCAAGGGAGAGAACCAACAAACTCAACTGTGAGAGGCGAGAACTTACGCACTACGCCACCCTTGCTTCCCACTTGGTTGGTTGAAGAGGTTCAGATTGTAGTTTCATTAATGCCCCTATCACTGTATGTTTATTTATTTTCAAATACCATCTTACTCAAAGCAACTTTCAGTACTCACAGGACCTACAGCCAATCAGCATATATACGGCAGATATTAGTTATTTTATATTTTGCTGTCAGCCTAGACCAAATACCGTTTTCGGGTTTAAAATGTTAAAACATCGAAGCTAAAACCGAGGGGTATTCTGGGCAGTTGATATCCTAGGTAGTTGTAGAGTGTTTGCATACATACATTTGCATGAAGAGTGACAAAATGTCTTGTTCAGGTTCTTGAATCAATGTTCGAGTGCTGCAAAACTGCTATATGCATAATATTAGCCTTATTAACTGTTTACCCAGAACACCCTTCGGTCTCAGCTTCTATGATTTAACTTTTTTGAACCCGACAACGGTTTTTTTTTTTAATTTGGTGGCGTATGCAAGGATAAAACTAGGTATGATTGAGGAAAATTGAAGGAAAAAATTCAATTAAGAAAGCCCCGGGATTAAAATTCCAAAAGGGGGGTTACCCGTAACCAATGGTTCGACCCCAAAGACCACGTTACGTCGCACTGTGGAAGAAAATTATTTTCTGGCTTTCATGACCTAAAATCCTATTTGCAAACAAAAATATCAATACTTTGAACAAAGGCGCGCAGGTCTAGGATCTTTTGACTCGAGGAGGAGGGGTCACGCTAGAAACAAATCTCTCCCAGAAGATTTCCTAATTAATATGATAACTATTATAACCTAATTAAAGTTAAAAATTGATGACAATGAGACGAAGTATTTTTTCACAGTTCTCAGTGACAGAGGAAACTATCTCATGGAAACCAATTTGAAGTTAAAAATACAATGTTTAGATAACAAGATTCGTGAAACAAAGATTCTGTTAGCTTAAAAAGTCACAAATAGTGCAGCATAATTTTTCATAGTTCTTTAATTCTATTGTTCAAGTATCTTATTTTACTCGGGAATCCAAAGATATATCTAAGCGTCAAAAGTAGAATCCCTTATTTAAAATAAGCGTTTATGTGATTTCACCGAGTTGTACGAACTGTAGTATTTTGATTGGTTTTTATGAATATATTTATAAAATGTCTTCATTCAGAACTGTCACTGACCACTTTCTTTTCGGATAATATTTACAAACCATACGTTAACCTAACTGAACACTTAAAACATACACAACTTTGCCATCTTATCTTTTGTAGAATATGCCTTCCCGTATATTATAAAATGAAAATAACAATAAATAAATACGAAAAAATATTCAATTTAAAGGAATATTGTAGTTCAATGTTCTTCAGTATGGTATTTACATTGCGGCATCTTACACAAGAAGTTCTCTATACGATTGGTCATAATATTGTCATAGGATATTTCACCGTATATTGTCAGTTGATCTAAACTATGACAGGGATATTCAATACTGGTTTAGAAATACAAACGATTGTTTGCCAACGATTTGTGACATAAGCATATCATATTTATTATAGCAAAGTAGTTATGAATTCCATCTTTCTCGTCAAACAAATCGGCTTCTAAATAATCATCTACCCAAGTTTTTAGACCACAGAAATAAACTATTATTTCCTCTTTTATTTCATATTCATATGTCTATATATATATATAAATGTATATAGTGTGTGTGTATATGTATTTTGGATTTTTGAAGTATTTGAGTGCAGATTAAACTGGCTATATAAGCGCACACTATAAATCGAGTAACTTTAATTCGAGTTCAAAGAACGCGATCTAATGATTTCTAAAAAACTAGCAACCCTTTTTGTGTCAGATTTAACTTAATCTAAACTAGTATTCTTACCTTGAAAAATGGAGAAAGTCCTTCAGTGGTAGAGAGACAATTTTCCAGATGTTTCATAAACGACACAATTTATCTTTGCTGTTGATCTGTCTGTAATTATCCAGAGTATTGAAGTGGGTAGAGCACGCAACTAGAAGATTGAAAAAGATATCAGCATAAAAATACCCGCAACTCATGGCTTCCGAACACAACCGAAAAGCCAATTAATTTTAAACCGCGGAACAAACCTAAAAATCGAAAGAATGAAAATTAGATGAGAAAATGATTATTGAAATACGAAACGCATAATGGCGTCTTGCGAATTTATTCATTATTTTTAAGCAGTTTCAGACAAACTGGCTAAAGCCAAATTGATATCTTGTCTTGTGCGTTAAATTAAAATGATAGGTTATTAAAATTAATAATTGAGTTTACGATACATACAATCAATGTCGTTAATGTTGTCCACCAAAAATAGACATTTAGACCAAAAGAAATGTCACGTGATACCTAATACACTCGCTCTAAATGTTCGATGATACCAGCAGTCATTGTATACGTATAATTATTATTCTCTGTTCATTATTACTCATTATAGAGTTTGAAACCAGAATTTATATCGTTTAAAACAAATAAACAAATCATCACGTGATATTTCTTTTGGTCTTTAAGTCTTTTTTTCACAGGACAATCTTCTTGACAATGACTGTATATAGGCAGCCGCTTGCAACAACGGCAGTTGGTCAGCGGTTTGGTAACTTTGACAGTTTATTAACCCATTGGCCTCGTTTGCATTATTAGAAGATATTTGACTGTAGTCGAAAAAAAATATTTGACTTAACTGTATCATTACGGTTAGTCAGCGATGGGAAACTGTATTGACCCATTAGCCTCGCTTTCATGAATTAAGGGAAAAGCGATATTTGCCTGTAGGCTCAATTGTAATAGCATATAAAAACAACAAATAAGTATAAGAAATGATACCGGTTTTGCTTTTCCAATTTCATTCCACTTTCCCTTAAGTATTATTCTTTTCTTTTTTAATAACGTTTGAAAACTCATATTCATATCGTTTTAAGAGCTCTGGCGCCATGTTTCTTTTTTTTAATAAACTACTAGCAGGCAAGCTATCAACGAAATCTTCCATAATTAAACTTAGATTCGGTTCAAAATGTCGCTGGCTATCTTTTCCTCATATTCTGTTGTCTGACGTATCAAGCATGAAAGTGCCGACTTGAAACAAACACAGTATAAATCGAATGACAAAGATAATAGAACCACCATTCGAAGGATTAAATTAACGACAGATAGATTCATATATGATTAAGTTGACAAGATAATAATGCCGCTGGAAGAAAAAAGAGCAAAATGATTTACCGGTTTCCTGTTAGATTTGCATCTAAGATTTTCTTTCATGACAAAAAAATGTAATTTATAATAATATATATGCACACAAACTATTCAAGAAGTTAAACCTTGCTTAGTCCAAAACCTTTTAAGAAATTCTCTAGATATTCGAAATCGTTGAACGGTCTCTCCTTTTTGAAGCCAAATCTCATAGGTTAGTATACAGTAAACCCGGATATAAAAACCTGCATTTTTTTTCTTTTTTTTTTTTTTTTTTTTTTTTTCAAGTTAGCCTATACTAGATGGGTTCTTATATTATTGGTGTTTACTGGGAAATCAGGATATGTTGGATCATAAAAAGGATTTTCATCTTCACTAGGAAGAAAAGGTACTTGTTTCTGGTAGAATATTAGTGCAGTCTACTGTTTGCCGGTATAAAATATGAATAAACTTATGATGGAAATTCTCAGCCTAACAGGTTCTTAATCACTAGGTTCTTATTTGCGGGTTTTTACTGTATATGACGTATATACCCCAAGGCAAAATTCAATAAACTTGCTCTACATTAAATTTGAATACTATCTACTTCATGCTCAAGACAGATCATATTTTAACATATGCACGCTTGAAATCTTTGTGTAACTTGGTTAAAGTACCGTCTTACAGCACGTATATTGCACGTTACACACCCGTAACCTTGAAATGGCTTCCCATTGTTTTCAAGCAAATTATCCAATCACAACACGTACTTACGGTTACGGTAAGATACAGCACGGCTGTAGTACGACTACAAATTTCCCACTCGTACGAAAAGACTGCTCTATAAATTGAAATCTTACCCTCTTTTAAGTAGATGAATCGCTTACATTTTCATTGGATATCGAAAACTCGGGTCCCAGCGAATTTCAATGTGTTTATCATTCCGCAGACGCCATGGTTCACAATAGGATTGAAGCTTAATCATTCTTAGGTAAACAAAGAATATTTAGTGGCCACACAACAATACGAACGTAAGCCAATATTTGAATACGATTGAAAAAGATTATCTTTAGACTTCCATAGCAGATGTGGGAAACTGATCCGTAAAGACGAGGTAAGATTATGGAGATTTAAGAAAAAACATGTACAAAGGGAAAAGATAAGATGAATAAGAAATGAAATATATGGGAATATGGTGGAAAATATATGTTAATGAAATATGAAATGAATGGGATATAAGTTTAACTAGAAAATGAGACACACATTTTATAATTTTAAAATAAATAAGAGAAATGAAAAACTAATGTATTTGAATGATATATAAATTCATCCATAATGAATGCAAAATCTAAGAAAGACTATGAATTTGCTATGAATTTATAAAAATAACATAACTTTCTTTTTCATTTCATGAAAAGTTAGCTAAGGAAAAGTGTATCATATCAATGGCAATATTCAAGTTTACAGTCTATAGAAAACCTTTGAGAGGTTAGGTATTTTAGTTCGTTTAGATGAAGAGGGTAATATTTCAAAGACTGGTATAATCGAGAAGATATCTAATGTGGCCGCAACGTTGGCTCATCAGTGGCGTTCAAATTTCTCAAAGGAGAAGAAATCTTTGCTAAGAGATAAAAACAATTCTTCAAAACAAATCAATCGATGTAAGGCATCGACGGTAAGCTGTCATCCATTTTGAATATTTGCCAAGCGCAAAGAAACTTAGAAAAAAATCAAGTTACGTATCCTAGACTGTTCTCTAGACTGCTAGCAGTGGCTGTTGTCAAATACAGGATTCATTCGAATACAACTTACTCAGTTAGATACCTCATATTTCATTCTCTTCGATATTCAATCGTCTGGTTTTGAAGAGTTCTCTGACCTTTTCAAAGAAATTCTTTCCCACGTGGAAAACATGATTGAGCAGTATTTTCTATGCTTCATCATTCATTTGACTGACACGTAAAAAAAACTATTAATTCTTAATCATTTTTGACATTCTCGAGTCAGTTGTGACAACAAAGGAGCACACTTTTGCATTGAGACAAAATGGCTTCCAAGGATTATGTAAATGGAGTCCCTCACTTTCCCGCCAAAAGGCGCGCGTGCTGCTCCAGCCACAAGAGATTTTAGAAAACTTACTGAAATAGTTCAAATAAAAAGAAATAGAATAATATTATCGAATTAAAACTGATATTAAAGTGTGTTTGAATAATCACTGGGTGATGTCACCTATT
Organism: Anthopleura sola; assembly: GCA_023349425.1. NCBI lineage: Eukaryota > Metazoa > Cnidaria > Anthozoa > Actiniaria > Actiniidae > Anthopleura > Anthopleura sola. Next base: position 1,728,901 of record JALHLI010000013.1, read on the forward strand.
TTTAAAACAGTAAAACCATCTGCTACAGAAACTGCAATTATTGGCATAAACTCATCTTTGATAGTGAACACCAGGACCAGCTGATCGACAGCTGATCTGAAATAGTGACTTAAGATGACGTCACTTCAAAACTGAGGTGTTGTTTAGCATGCGAAAATTGTCTTGTAAAAAATTAGGTTTAGGTCTCGTAAAGGTTTGAGGAAAGGTTTTTGATATTTTTTATATATATTTACTATGATATTCTGATTATTGAGTGGGAAAATATAATAAAGAATTCGAAATAACTGTTACGCGAATCGCCGGGCCGTACTGAGGATGACAACTCAGTTTTGCACTGAATGTTGTCGATTCTTATTGGTTAATATTTTTTTTTCAGATCAGTTGGTGGTTGCCTGAATCATATCATGGATGCTTGACAAATCAATTGCCCACTGTTAGATATTTTCAGTGGGAGATTTGAAGCCGTGTTACGTTTCTTTCCACTGATTTCAGAAAACCTTACGTTTTTTCATTCGTTTATTCTGTTATATGTCTTTTTGTTTCATCTCATTTTCAATCTTACTGGGAGATTTTTATTGTTATTATTATTCCTGTTGTAAATAGTCTGATACAGCTTATTCCCTTCAAAGTTTTCTTTCTTTCTTTTTTCCATTATTTGCATCATTCTTTTCTTTTTCTTTCTTTATATCATTTACCTATAATATATTTCGGCTATGAAAAGCCATCTCCGAGAAATGTACAGGTGTCAATAATCTCCTTAATGAGTTGTACTTACCTCAGCAGGGCTTGAACCCTATTGTGTTAATTAAGCACACTAAGTATCCCTTACAGTTCTAGAAGATACTTCAAAACGTCCACAAAACAACTGAAGAACAGTGTTGATCCATTAGGAAACATTTCTTAAACTAGTATAACTGACATTATTGCTTTACTTTTCCGACACTTTACAAGTATCAACGCGGTTGGAAAGCAACGTTTGAAAAGTATAATATTTTGTTCCATTGTCCTTATTATATTATTGAGTCTTCAAAGGCTTCAGAGGATGCAATCTTAAACCGTGGGAACTTTTCTTACCTTGTTTCTGCATAAGTAGAAAAATAAAACACAACAAAATCCTTCATCCAGTAAGTATATGCACTTGAGCTCGATGAAGAGACATTATTCAAATCATCCTACTTAATTCATGCTAAGCTTTACAAATGACCATATTTGTTTTTCTATTGTGAGTATTTTTGATGAAATGTTTTCCCCTCGTAATGAAAAAAAAGCCGATTTACAATACTTTAAATATTCGCTTCGTAAAAATAAAATCATGGAAATTTCTTTTACATTTTAATTTGTTGTATTCGACATTAATCCCAAAAGTAAATTCTCTGTTATGAGGTTTGAGAATTATAAGATATTAAACTTAGTATTCTAGGAGTTTTACCTTTTTTTGTGTCCACACAGCTTTCGGAGTGATTTTGGTAGGATGCTAGTTACACAAATTGACAGTTGTCGACTTCATTATCCGGTACAAGAATAGGGTTATCGATGTGTAGGTAACAAAGGAGTTTAACAAATGTATTTTAAAATGTACACAGGGCTTGGAAACAGCGGCAACCATAACCAATGAAACATTGATAACTTATCTGTACAAAGCTAAGGCTTACTAGCTTTTGAATTGAATTGCTCGTTAAAATGTGTCAAATGCTATTGTCATGGTAACTAATCTTCTTTGATGTAACAATCTCTTTCTATTACTGGTAATCACAAATGGCGTGTTTTACAATGAATACAAGTGTATTTAGAAACAGAAATGTATTACATTGTTTTCTTTCTTTCTTTCTTTCTTTCTTTCTTTCTTTCTTCCTTCCTTCCTTTCTTTCTTTCTTTCTTTCTTTCTTCCTTCCTTCCTTTCTTTCTTTCTTTCTTTCTTCCTTTCTTTCTTTCTTCCTTCCTTTCTTTCTTTCTTTCTTTCTTTCTTTCTTTCTTTCTTCTTATCTTTCTTCCTTTCTTCCTGTTTTTTCCTTCTTTCTTTCTTTTTTTCTTTTCCTTTTTTTCTTCCTTTCTTTCATATTTTTTCTTTATTTCTTTTTGTAATTTTCTTTCTTTTTTCCTTCCTTTTTCTTAATTTTTTCTTTCTAGCTTTAGACACATAAGCATATTTACAATTTTGTAAAAAAAAAAAAAAATAGAATAAAATAAAAACATCTAAACAATTGGAGCAATTTCCATCAATTCTCACTTTTACAATGTGAATTGAAAAAACCGTGGGCACCCAGAAATAATTAAGAAATTGTTTATTGTTCATTGAACAATCAGAAACGACTTTCTAACTACAAGAAATTTATCTGACTCAGTACAAAGTCAGTCGAACTTCTTGTAGTTGGTATAGAGAGTTGTTCGTATTGTTCAACGAACGATACACGATTTCTGCACTATTTCTGGGTGCCCATGGTTTTTCGATTCGCACTGTAATTACTGATCGAAAGAGTTAATTTAAAATTTATTTCAAACATTGGAAAAGATTTAAATAAAATTTACATTGCGGACACACTAACCGGGACCACTAGACAGATATTGAACTGATAACCGTATTAGCCAATCAGATCATCAAGTTCACACGGGCATTTCGCATTAATTAGGTAGACACGGACAGTAGAACACAAAACAGCATCGACAATGAGCATAATTGACCTTTTTTACTTGGATTCTATTGTTTTAAGTAATTATGGGATGCCCAGGAGGCAAACGTAGAAATATTTATAAAGCATAGAGCGGCGGGGTTACTTTCTCAAGTAATTTTACGCTTTGATGTTTCACATATAGCTCCAACTACCAGCAAATTTAATTGGTTTTTAGATGTCTTTCTCACTGGGTAACGTTAAATTATATAAAAAGACACCCTGACAGCTGTGCATACCATAAATATTCCAATAATTGCTCCCTCAGCATCCCATAATATCTTAGAACAATAGAATTCAAGATGGCCGCCGTATTCGTAAAAAGGTTCTATTTTTGTCGAAAACGCAGCTGTGAAAGGTCTACTTATCCAAGGTTGACATAGGAAATATTTTTTGTCTTCGAAGAATTTCGAATTTCAAACGATAATATAGTAAATTCTAGACCAAAACTTTGTTTGAAAAGAAATACCAGTTTCGGCGAATTCTTAAAGCCTATTAGCCCAGACGGTTTTCGTTGGAATGTCATTGTTTTTAGGTGTTATCCAATTGGTCAGTTTTCGTTATAACACTGACACTTTGAGCTGGTCAGTATGACGTCACCCATCGCCATGTTATTATTATTATTATTATTATTATTATTATTTTTTTTTTTTTTTTGACCTGAGTGTGATATAGTAAATGTTAAAGTAATGATACACGAAGAATATTGCTTTACAATAAATATGAGTTGTATTGTCAGTATCAAATGTTATTAATGATATGGTTAATTATATTATTAGCTAGTTTGGTAATTATATTAAAGCTTGCAACATAATTTTTACTAATTATTGGGACTGATAAATTATTCAGTTTTGGGCACTCCCTTGACATTTGATTGGACCGTCTTCTTAAACGTAACTATCATTCCTTTATTTATCTGCAAAGTTGGTTTTAACGTATACGTACAGCGATAATAGACCATTTTACTGATACCGCGGCCATCTTGGATTCTATTGTTTTAAGTAAAACATTATGGGATGCTGGGGGGCAAACATCGAAATATTTATAAAGCATAGAGTGGCGGGGTTACTTTCTCAAGTAATTGTATGCTTTGATGTTTCACATATTGCTCCAACGACCATCAAATTCAATTGGTTTTTAGATGTGTTTCTCATTGGATAACGTTAAATTATAATTATATAAAAAAAGACGCCCTGAAAGCTGTGCATACTATAAATTTTCCAATAATTGCTCCCGAACTTAACATCGATCGACAAAAAAGAATCCCCCCCCCCCCCCCTCAATAATCTAGGAGAATTTTTTGCTAGAAACAGACATTACGAAAAAATATTTATGTAAATTCAATATTAATTTTAGTTTTCCTTATATGACAGAAAAACAGCCTACCGAAGGGCAAGAAAGCGTCGGTATTCGTCGAAATTATATACTCTTTCCTTCTATATCATGCACAAACATTTTTCATAGGATGGAATTAAATAGTTACGAGAAACATTGAAACATTGCTTTTTAGGATATCGTACACGTAGGATATTCCAAAGACGGTATTGGACTCAAAACGAATAAATTGTATGCTAATATATATATCGGTATTATTCCATTCACGCGAGAGATGTTCGTCAAAAGGCATGGACCTCATCGCTTATTTTCATGATAGTCGCCAGTTGTCAGCATTTATCGAAACGATATGTATTAATTTACTGTGGCAAATATTTTGAAAACGAAATCCAAAAAAATGTATATTAGTGGAACGTTTTAAAAATTTTCAAATTTTCTGTTTAAAAAGGGGAAAAATACTAAAGTGTTTTCAAAAATAAAACAGATAATCTAAAAACTATGATTTTTTGAAAATTGTTATAGTTAATAGATAGGAGTAATGGCAAAAGTTGATTAACCACCAATAATTCGTTTGCTGTTTTTCTGTTTAATTCTGATGGTTATTCCTTGGTCGATACGGCGACAAGCTTGTAATGGTGATCAGGTCGGGATCTGTATCCTGGGTACAGAAATCTTGGCTGTCATCTGTGTCCGTCTCTTGGTCAGGATTATTGCACCACAGTGGCAACAACATACCTTCCAAAAAGTCAGGGTCAGGTTGGTCTTGTTCTTCTTGATCCTTTTCTCGGTCGTCTTCTTGGTCGTGTTCTTCGCTTGATGCCCTCCTGCATACGTATTCCTCGTAATCATCCTCATCCTGGTCCTCGTCTGATGAAGAATCGTAACTCCTATCGTTCATTGCAAGATATTGCAGCTCAATATCAATATCTTCATCTGAATAAACCAATCTGTTGTCATCAGTTCTTGGTGACCCTTTATCTGGATAAAAAGAACGGAACTCGTTCTGAGAGGATCTTGGATTACTTGAGTCTCGAGATGCTGATTGCATCATGGCGTCTTTTAAAGAATTCTCCATCTCACGGATCGCAAGTAATGATTTCAGTACATCTTGGTTAAAATTTTCGAAAAAACCAAGTGACGATCCGATAGGAGGAATGATGCGATATGGATTCAGCCTTCCGTATGCTCGATACATTTTGGCAAAATAACTTCAGCTGAAAGTCAGTACCTACGAAATACAAACCTTCCTACGAATTGAAATGAGACTCAAGATTTTTGGCAGATTTATATTTCCCAAGAAGCCCTACGAGGGCCTCTTGCATAACAATTTAAAAGGGCGGTGTCTCAGATGTGATTGGTCAAGAGCTTTGAGACAAAGATGCCGTTTTCTTTTGTTGCTTGCGCTGCTAATTACCCGGACATGTAATTGCTTGGAAAAGTAATTATCTGAACAAAACAGAAAGAAACAGGAGATGTTATTTTCTTTCCCCGCCTTTATCATTAAATTCCGAGAATGAATTTTAAGCATTAATATCATTATTATCTGATCTGAGTAACGTATTTTGACACACCTTCCAAAGGGTATTTCGGAAAACGCGCGCAATGCATTATAGTTATTTTCATGGCGGTCCATAGGCCATTTTTGAAGTTCAAAACAATGAAATTTATCGGCAAAATAAAAGCTTTAACATATTGTAATTCAGCCTATTTTCCCAGAAAAACCTTCCAAGGAAAGAAAACAAAGTGTCATATCGTAGATTTTAATAGTTCTTATCGTACATGAATACGCCGCTCCGACGAACCAGCGGTATCGTGATGAGCGTTGCATCAAACAAGACTATCGGGTCGAGCGCTCAAGATCTTACAAAACAACTATGAGAGAAAAAGTTATCGTAGATTTATAAGTTATACACCGTAGTGAAAATGGAAACTGACGTTTCGGACGTTAGTCCTTCGTCGGAGTCAATCATGAAAATTCCATTTTCACTACGGTGTATAACTTATAAATCTACGATAACTGTTTCATTAGAAACACCGACGCAGTCCACGCTAGTGTTCACTAGCCATCATCCACATATGAGAGAAAAAGTTAATGGCCTCAGAAAATAAGACAAATTCATTACCTGCCGAATCTGCTTTTTTTCCCACGGAAGAGAAAGTTCAATTGCTCAGTAGTAATTGTCGTCACGCGTGAACAATAATTCGAATATTCTGATTAGAGTATCGGCGGCTTTCTGTAGTGCGGCGAACTTCGTGTAGTTTAATTTTCAGTAAATCATCCGTTCGAATAAAACCGCCGAACAAAGAATACAGCATCTTACAAGAAGACGTCCTAGCTACCAACTAATCAGCGCGCAATATTCGCGATATATTCAAATTTATTGGACTCTCCTATAGTAATTTTTCCCTGGTAAATTTATTATGGCGGCATCATCGTTCCTTTCGAAATTGCAATTTTTAGCTTACTCTAAGCCTAAAACGGCTATATTCTTCAGTTTGTTATTACATCGGTCGTGGATCACACTGATTGTTTTTACTTATTATTAGCATCAACATTGTTTTTTTAAAGTGTAAGTTGAAGTAGGAGTAAGAGGCACGACTTTGTGGTTCGGATTTTTGCCTTTGAAATCAAACACAACACATGCAATAGTCCCCCTCACAGTTCCCTGCGCCGTCTTGAAAGGTAGCCGTGCCTTTGTATCCAAGATATTTTCCCTTTTTTTACGGCACAGCAAAGCTGGACGGATATTAGAATGAAAGGTTATTATTTAATGCTTATCCGCCATTTTGGACATTCATAACAACAGGCAGCCCACTCAATAAAATGCATTACTTTTCTGGTAAGATGAAAATGAATGACCCGGGCCAAAAAACGTAGTCTACCATCTTCAGCCAAAGGAAGACAATCTAAGCGATTCTGTGGCCGGCTAGGCTACTGTTGTCTGATAATGAGCTTGATTATTAAGGTAGTGAAGACATTAGAACAAAGTTTAACTTCTTGATGTGTTCCCTTTATTCATTTCGGTCATGCTTGTTAAGTTTTACACAGCACTTACTTACTTACTTACTTACTAACTTACTTACTTACTTACTTACTTACTTACTTACTTACTTACTTACTTACTTACTTACTTACTTACTTACTTACTTACTTACTTACTTACTTACTGATATTTTTAACTTATTAATAGCATCAACTGTTGCTCATCATTGCTTCCCAAGTCTAAGATGAAGAAGAAGGTCCTGGTACGACTTTGTCGTTCGGGTTTTCGCCTTTGAAATCAAACACCATACAATTGGACGACTTCTCATACTTGTAGGATAGTCCAGATAACTTGTTACATAATCCTTCGCCATTTTTAAAAATCTTTGAGAAAGAGACAATAATATGTTAACTTTATGTTAACTAATATGCCACCTTAACGAGCTAGAATACCTTACCTCAGCAAAGGTGCGGCAAGGTCTGTTTGGTTTTATTGGACCCTTTTGGAAGCGATACAAAACGTAATCATCGAACCACTTCTCAGAATAAGTCTTGTCATTCTTGCAGGCCTCGAACCATCTGTCGCAGGTATCACTGCAGATGGGTGCCCTTCTAACATAACGATCCGATATTTGCCATTTGGACAGGTTTGGTTCACATAGGTAGAAACATGCAAGACTCATGACAAACTTTTTGCAAGGCTATATTAAGATATAATTTTCATATTAGTTGTGTGAAAATGGATGTGCAAACCTTTTTATGCCACTCTTCACTACTTTCATTCTATATTCGATATCGATTTAAAAAATTTGATTTTTTGCTTCATGAAAAAGGCCGTGTAAAATTAAATTTATGCAAATTCGGATACATTTCTTTTCGCACACATCCTTGTATATATCAGTCCATTCGTTCATAAATTCATAATTCATTACCTCGCTTAAAGCACCACAGTAGTCCCAGTCAAAGTGGGATATTTTCTTGATGCCACTTTCCTTCAGTTTCACTGTCGTCTCTGGTGAACAGCAAGATTTGCTTTGCCAGGGAAAACAAGCTGCAAAGCCTTTTTCCTCTCGCGAAGGAAACGTCTTATGAAGGCCGTCGGCTTCGAGACATTTCTCTACAGTACCTAAATGCACAGACACAAACTGGATGCTCAGAGTTGCTGCGATAACAATTGCAGTTAACATTCTCTTTGCTCCGTTGATATAAAGATTGGCTCTTATCTTGTTTGATGTCGTAACAAACTGGAGGTTTATCCGGCAGAGATGAAGCTTGCAAATACTATGTTGTGCTGTCTAGTCGTCTTTTTAAGTAACCTTTTGATATTCTTTCTTTTGTTAAACCAACGTAAATAGGCATTTTGTATGATGGCGTCATTTTACTGCTACTACCACAGTGCTTCTCGAATTTTCTTTCTTATTCAAATTTCATTGTGAGAATAGTAAGACAATTGGTGCTAACTAAACAAAAGAAAGTGTGCAAGGGATTCTGGTAGTTGTAGTCTGGCCGTTGAATAGTTTATTCAATTTTCGATTTCAAAGTTCAAGGTCTTCAAAATCATCAAATTGTCACCAATTTGAAAAAAGTGTTATTTTTTAACCCTGGTCGTGTGTAGCTTCGTGTCATCCCGTCCCTCCAAGGTAGTGTATTGTGTCGTTAAGACAAGGCAATCTAAGTGGTTGTGTCAGTCGGCTACTAATTTTTGGTAAGGAGCTCAGCTCTTATTCTGGTAAGAGTTACTGGATCAACGTATCTTGGTAAGGGGAATGTTGTCATTAACACCTAAGTGCTTTTTACTTATACTGGTTTTCAATCATTTCTATGAGAATGGAATAACGAAAGACAAGGCGCCCATGTTGGTTGATATGACAAAAGATACTAATAGGTTATATTCACGATAAACGCCACGATGTTTTCATATTGTAATGCAAATTAGTCATGCTTTCTTCCAGGGAACAAACATTGGGAGAAGAGAGCATATTTTAAAACGATTGGCTCATCCTAGTTTTTATGCCAAAAATTGCTACAAACTATCCTAAAAAATCTGCATGTAGTTTTGGAACTGTTACATTTGTCCCTGACTCGAGTAAGGACATTTTAAAGTTCTCAGCCGTTGAACCCCAGAGTACTCATTTCTGACGTCATGTAAAAACCAGTAATTGGAGAGCAATTTTAACACGTAGCCCACACAATGAGATACCAAAATTTGCTTCGTAGTGAGTTCACGCGCTTTAGTTTTATATCCAATCCTTTATTTTTTTATGACATTTTTAAATCAAAATTTGCCACAATTGTAGTGTTTAACGTACTCTTAGGATCCCATAAAGAATAGGTTTTTATTGCATCGGTCCTCGATCACTCTGATTATTTTTTTATTTTTTTATTTTTAGCCTGAACTGGGGCTCAACACTGTTTACGTTGAAGAACGAGTTGGCAGGACTTCGCCATTTTTCCATATTTTTATCATTACTTATATACCTCACTTAAACCACCACAGTAGTTCAAATCAAAGTGGGCCAGATTCTTCCCACCATTTTCCTTCAGATTCACCGTTATTTCAGGTGAACAGCAATTCTTGTTTTGCCAGGGAAAACAAGTCGCAAAACCTTATTCCTCTCGAAACTTCTTGTGATGATCGTCTTCCAGACACTTCTCTACAGTACTTGAATGAACAGACACCAGCTGGATACACAGAATATTCGCTGTGATGACAATCGATCGAAGATAACATTTTTCTTTCCTTTGTTAATAGCTGGGCTGTTATCAGATCCCTCAGTAGAAGAGCATCAACCATGCAACACGTACTACCTATCATTAGATTTTAATAGTTTTAGAATAGGGGACCTATATAGGGCTAACCTCATGGTCTTCCTTTTCAAATCATATTGTAAACCTTCTATATTGAATTTGAATAAAGTATTATTATTATAATATTATTAGACAAATGAAAGTTGCCAAGGTGTTATGATGCTCTCTAGTTTGTTCTTCTAAGGATCCCTTAGAAATATTTTGAGTGTTCGCACTACTAAACCCGTGAAACAAAGTCTAATTTAGTGCTAAATAGCACTAATTAAACAATAGAAAACAAAGGCTTTTGTGCTATTTATATTTTCGTACCAAGAGCCTTCTCAGCTTTCTAACGAAAAATCGTAGGTAATGGGTAATGAGTATAGGGTCTGGGAACGATAATGTTATTTAGTTCTAATGCTAATGAATAAGCAGGGAGGATCATCTACTATTTAGCTATGTTCACGGGTTTAGTGCTAGACTCTAAACCACTTCGCTCTAGAGAATCATAGTAATAATATACAAGTGCTCAATTTGGATGTCAATCTTGATAGATGTTAACTGAACTTCGTATTCTCTTTTCATTCAAGTTGTTTAAGAATGGCGAAGGATTGTGTAACAAGATATATGGATCATCCTACAAGTATGAGAAGTCATCCAACTGTATGGTGTTTGATTTCAAAGGCGAGAACCCGAACGACAAAGTTGTACCAGCCCCTGAACAACAGTCAAAGCTCAATAATGTGTCATCGAGAACCGATGTGATAAAAAATCTCATGTGTATGCTAGCAACTTTGAGTTCCGTAACCTATATTAGTTTAAGAGAACGCTAAACATTAAAATCACGTGCAAAAATAAATGTGATAATGGCATAAACAAAGGACATGAAACTGACAAACGATTGATGTGAATTCACTTCCAAGGTACGTCAGAAGAATACACGTGCTAATGCAGGTAATACGCTTCGATGTCACTAACCAGATAGTACGGTTAGTTCAAATGCTAACAAATGAATAAAATAATGAAAAATGAAAAAAACGTGGCACGAAATGCCATGTAATCATTAGAAACTTGACAATTTCATTCCAGTCTTTCCTCATAATCTTTACCATTAGAGAGACATATTCAGTATCCTGGGTCAGTAGTCTGCGTAATCACTCCTTTAGATGCTCATCGACGCAAAAATATATAATTCTTTCCATCATTTCATTGAAAGTCTTATCAAATGAATTGGAAGCGTCTTTGATTTCATGCGCGACGTAACGATAGAACGATTCACTTCTAACCACCGCAGGCATTCAATAGAATCTGACACACCTCCAGGTGAGCGAACTAATCGCGCAAAGCATTGATGATCAAAACCTGGGGAACTTCACTCTGTTTTGAAAATCATTTCTCGAGTGATCTTCAGATACATCACAAATGAAATATCACTTTGATAGATATTTCTGATAGATATATCTGACAGAAGGCTCAGCTTTAGCACCGGACAGAGGCTAACCCTGTATAGGTGTGAGCTTTCCACTCACTTTTGCTAATAAATGTAGGAAGATTTTAATATTGTGAAAAATGGAGCCAGAAAAAGAAGTCAAAAAGCCGTGGAAAGGAATGTTGCGCAGTGGGTTGCAATAATGTTGAGTATCAGAATAATGGAAGTTCAATAAGCTTCATGAGAAGCTCACATGGCACAATGATTGTCACGTGATTTATTATACAATGTCCCCAACTGCTAGGCCAGAATGTCACGTGAAGCAGGTCACGAGGCAAAGGACACGAGATGTGTTAGCTTCGAAAGATTTGATCCAAGAGTTGCATGACAACAGCGTCTCTTAATGTCACGTGACTCGATCTTCTTGTGCAATGTATTCAACTGATAGGTCAGACTGTCACATAAGATAAGTTGTCTTTGGAAAATTTGATCCAATAAATGCATGACAACGTATTTTAAAAAGATGTAAAGGTCACGTGTTGAGTTTGCTTTGAAAAATGTTGGTCATGTGACGCAATGAATGCCACGTGGCTTGATTTCCTCAACTGATAGGCCAGATTGTCACGTAAGATGATAAATGTAAAATTTGATCCAATGAGAGGTTAACATAAAATGTGACTCAAGAGTTGCGTGACAGTAGCCAAAAGACAAGATTCGGAGAATTAATTTCACGTGATGCAGGTCACATGATACGGATCACGCGACATTGTGACTGAGTCGTGACATTGTTTACGACTCGTAAACAAGCAGGACCCAACGACATATCCACAAAATACAGAACGTACTTGCTATACTACTGGACCACTTGAAGAATGCAGGATCCTCTCAGTGATGATACTCGATCCACCACCATCGTGTTTCTTTTTCTTGGCGATAAAATGACCAATAAAGATAGCAATACCTTGACGTAGGTGTGCCAAGTCTTTCAAGGTGGCAATTCTCTCGAATGATTTCCTGAAAACAGAAGAAAAATGGGTTAAGTTTTAGTCAAAAACGCATTCACCATAAACGATTTTTAGTGTCAACATTAGCTGTTCCGTCCAATGGGATTTTTTCTTGGTCAGTAACTTTTTTTAACTAAAACGGCTATATTCTTCAGTTTGTTATTACATCGGTTCATCGATCACACTGATTATTTTTACTTATTATTAGCATCAACATTTTTTTTAAAGTGTAAGTTGAAGTAGGAGTAAGAGGCACGACTTGGTGGTACGGATTTTCGTCTTTGAAATCAAACACAACACATACAATAGTCCCCCTCACAGTTCCCTGCGCCATCTTGAAAGGTAGCTGTGCCTTTGTATCCAAGATATCTTCCCTTTTTTTACGGCACAGCAAAGCTGGACGGATATTAGAATGAAAGGTTATTATTTAAAGTTTATCCACCATTTTGGACATTCATAACAACAGGCAGCCCACTCAACAAAATGCCAACATTTGCTTCGTCGTGAAGTCAGTCACATCTCCTGTATTTATTCACCTGCTTTATTTAATTGTTTTATTGTGACATTTATTTTGACTTGCACGAATCTAGTGGATGATAATCACTATATAAAGCGAACTCCATGCGGCTGGTATACTAGATATCAGTCCTGGTGTCAGTATTTTTTTTTCATAGCATTAACTGTTGTTTAACATTGCTTTTCTGGTAAGATGAAAATGAATGACCCGGGCCAAAAAACGTAGTCTATCATCTTCAGCCAAAGGAAGACAATCTAAGCGATTCTGTGGCCGGCTAGGCTACTGTTGTCTGATAATGAGCTTGATTATTAAGGTAGTGAAGACATTAGAACAAACTTCTTGATGTGTTCCCTTTATTCATTTCGGTCATGCTTGTTAAGTTTTAAACAGCACTTCAGATATTTATTTATTTATTTCCTTCCTTCCTTCCTTCCTTCCTTCCTTCCTTCCTTCCTTCCTTCCTTCCTTCCTTCCTTCCTTCCTTCCTTCCTTCCTTCCTTCCTTCCTTCCTTCCTTCCTTCCTCCCTTCCTTCCTTCCTTCCTTCCTTATTTATTCATTCATTTATTTCGACTTAACGACGCCTTATGCTTTAATCAAACATACTGAGTCCCAGGATGATAGTCATCATACAAAGGGAACTCGTCAATGCTGCTGGCCAGGTATACTATTTATAGGTTTTTATTACATTGTTTTCGATTACACTGATATTTTTAACTTATTAATAGCATCAACTGTTGCTCATCATTGCTTCCCAAGTCTAAGATGAAGAAGAAGGTCCTGGTACGACTTTGTCGTTCGGGTTTTCGCCTTTGAAATCAAACACCATACAATTGGACGACTTCTCATACTTGTAGGATAGTCCAGCTAACTTGCTACATATTCCTTTGCCATTTTTAAAAACCTTTGAGGAAGAGACAATAATATGTTAACTTTACTGAATTATCAAGCATCCCATCCAGAACATGACTCGTGATATCCGTTAACAAAAACAATTCAAAACCGCATAATAACATTACAACTTAACAACTTAAAATATAAAATCTTATTATTTTCTATCGCTACAGCCAGATTCTTTTATTGCTTACAAAGAGGGGGGGTCACGGGCACCCTGAGCCACCTGAGCTAGAATACCTTACCTCAGCAAAGGTGCGGCAAAGTCTGTTTGGTTTTATTGGACCCTTTTGGAAGCGATACAAAACGTAATCATCGAACCAGTTCTCAGAATAAGTCTTGTCATTCTTGCAGGCCTCGAACCATCTGTCGCAGGTATCACTGCAGATGGGTACTCTTCTAACATAACGATCCGATATTTGCCATTTGGACAGGTTTGGTTCACATAGGTAGAAACATGTAAGACTCATGAAAAACTTTTTGCAAGGCTATATTAAAATATAATTTTCATATTAGTTGTGTGAACATGGATGTACAAACTTTATGCCACTCTTCACTACTTTCATTCTATATTCGATAACGGTTAAAAAAATTTGATTTTTTGCTTCATGAAAAAGGCCGTGTAAAATTAAATTGATGCAAATTCAGATACATTTGTTTTCGCACACATCCTTGTATATATCAGTCCATTCGTTCATAAATTCATAATTCATTACCTCGCTTAAAGCACCACAGTAGTCCCAGTCAAAGTGGGATATTTTCTTGATGCCATTTTCCTTCAGTTTCACTGTCATCTCTGGTGAACAGCAAGATTTGCTTTGCCAGGGAAAACAAGCTGCAAAGCCTTTTTCCTCTCGCGAAGGAAACGTCTTATGAAGGCCGTCGGCTTCGAGACATTTCTCTACAGTACCTAAATGCACAGACGCAAGCTGGATGCTCAGAGTTGCTGCGATAACAATTGCAGTTAACATTCTCTTTGCTCCGTCGATATAAAGATTGGCTCTTATCTTGTTTGATGTCGTAACAAACTGGAAGTTTATCCGGCAGAGATGAAGCTTACAAATACTATGTTGTGCTGTCTAGTCGTCTTTTTAAGTAACCTTTTGATATTCTTTCTTTTTTTAAACCAACGTAAATAGGCATTTTGTATGATGGCGTCATTTTACTGCTACTACCACAGTGCTTCTCGAATTTTCTTTCTTATTCAAATTTCATTGTGAGAATAGTAAGACAATTGGTGCTAACTAAACAAAAGAAAGTGTGCAAGGGATTCTGGTAGTTGTAGTCTGGCCGTTGAATAGTTTATTCAATTTTCGATTTCAAAGTTCAAGGTCTTCAAAATCATCAAATTGTCACCAATTTGAAAAAAGTGTTATTTTTTAACCCTGGTCGTGTGTAGCTTCGTGTCATCCCGTCCCTCCAAGGTAGTGTTTGCGTCGTTAAGACAAGGCAATCTAAATGCTTGTGTCAGTCGGCTACTAATTTTTGGTAAGGAGCTCAGCTCTTATTCTGGTAAGAGTTACTGGAACAACGTATCTTGGTAAGGGGAATGTTGTCATTAAAATTTATTAAAGTGCTTTTTACGTATACTGGTTTTCAATCATTTCCATGAGAATGGAAAGACGAAAGACAAGACGCCCATGTTGGTTGATATGACAAAAGAGACTAATAGGTTATATTCACGATAAACGCCACGATGTTTTCATATTGTAATGCAAATTAGTCATGCTTTCTTCCAGGGAACAAACATTGGGAGAAGAGAGCATATTTTAAAACGATTGGCTCATCCTAGTTTTTATGCCAAAAATTGCTACAAACTATCCTAAAAAATCTGCATGTAGTTTTGGAACTGTTACATTTGTCCCTGACTCAGAAAATCGAGTAAGGACATTTTAAAGTTCTCAGCCGTTGAACCCCAGAGTACTCATTTCTGGCGTCATGTAAAAACCAGTAATTGGAGAGCAATTTTAACACGTAGCCCACACAATGAGATACCAAAATTTGCTTCGTAGTGAGTTCACGCGCTTTAGTTTTATATCCAATCCTTTATTTTTTTATGACATTTTTAAATCAAAATTTGCCACAATTGTAGTGTTTAACGTACTCTTAGGATCCCATAAAGAATAGGTTTTTATTGCATCGGTCCTCGATCACTCTGATTATTTTTTTTATTTTTTTATTTTTAGCCTGAACTGGGGCTCAACACTGTTTACGTTGAAGAACGAGTTGGCAGGACTTCGCCATTTTTCCATATTTTTATCATTACTTATATACCTCACTTAAACCACCACAGTAGTTCAAATCAAAGTGGGCCAGATTCTTCCCACCATTTTCCTTCAGATTCACCGTTATTTCAGGTGAACAGCAATTCTTGTTTTGCCAGGGAAAACAAGTCGCAAAACCTTTTTCCTCTCGCGAAGGAAACTTCTTGTGATGATCGTCTTCCAGACACTTCTCTACAATACTTGAATGAACAGACACCAGCTGGATACACAGAATATTCGCTGTGATGACAATCGATCGAAGATAACATTTTTCTTTCCTTCGTCAATGGCTGGGCTGTTATCAGATCCCTTAGTAGAGGAGCATCAACCATGCAACACGTACTACCTATCATTAGATTTTAATAGTTTTAGAATGGGGGACCTATATAGGGCTAACCTCATGGTCTTCCTTTTCAAAACATATTGTAAACCTTCTATATTGAATTTGAATAAAGTATTATTATTATAATATTATTAGACAAATGAAAGTTGCCAAGGTGTTATGATGCTCTCTAGTTTGTTCTTCTAAGGATCCCTTAGAAATATTTTGAGTGTTCGCACTACTAAACCCGTGAAACAAAGTCTGATTTAGTGCTAAATAGCACTAATTAAACAATAGAAAACAAACTTTTGTGCTATTTATATTCTCGTACCCAGAGCCTTCTCAGCTTTCTAACGAAAAATCGTAGGTAATGGGTAATGAGTATAGGGTCTGGGAACGAGAATGCTATTTAGTTCTATTTAGCTCCGTTCACGGGTTTAGTGCTAGACTCTAAACCACTTCGCTCTAGAGAATCATAGTAATAATATACAATAATAATAATATAAGTCGTCCAACTGTATGGTGTTTGATTTCAAAGGCGAGAACCCGAACGACAAAGTTGTACCAGCCCCTGAACAACAGTCAAAGCTCAATAATGTGTCATCGAGAACCGATGTGATAAAAATCTAAAGTGTATGCTAGTAACATTGAGTTCAATAACTTATATTAGTTTAAGAGAACGCTAAACATTAAAATCGCGTGCAAAAATAAATGTGATAATGGCATAAACAAAGGACATGAAACTGACAAACGATTGATGTGAATTCACTTCCAAGGTACGTGATCAGAGGAATACACGTGCTAATGCAGATAATACGCTTCAATGTCACTAACCAGATAGTACGGTTAGTTCAAATGCTAACAAATGAATAAAATAATGAAAAATGAAAACAAACGTGGCACGAAATGCCACGTAATCATTAGAAACTTGACAATTTCATTCCGGTCTTTCCTCATAATCTTTACCATTAGAGAGACATATTCAGTATCCTGGGTCAGTAGTCTGCATAATCACTCCTTTAGATGCTCATCGACGCAAAAATATATAATTCTTTCCATCGTTTCATTGAAAGTCTTATCAAATGAATTGGAAGCGTCTTTGATTTCATGCGCGACGTAACGATAGAACGATTCACTTCTAACCACCGCAGGCATTCAATAGAATCTGACACACCTCGGTGAGCGAACTAATCGCGCAAAGCATTGATGATCAAAACCTGGGGCACTTCACTCTGTTTTGAAAATCATTTCTCGAGTGATCTTCAGATACATCACAAATTTAAGAGCTTCGAACTTTTATGAGACTTCAAATGTATTGGATTCAATAGCTGTCATTATGGATGCATGCAAATGAGATGCAAATGAGACAACGATTATATCGAACCGATAGCATCACTTGTATGTTTCTAAAATACCAAAGAATATGTTATTTGCAAGCACCCATAATAACAGCTGTTGTCAATAATTCTCAGGTAAAAGAAAGTGCTTGAACACAGGACCGGCCGTCACAAAGGACTGTGATTGATTAGAAAATTTAATGCCGCTCAGCTGGATTGGATTATCGCTATACTAGATCTAGCTAGCATAGTAGGATTAGCGATAGCCCACTAGTACGCACAGACCAAAAGGACCAGGAGAAATTTCAACAGACAACGTCAAAGTCTATGAGCAGTTGTGGATCTCGTAAATGAAAGAAAAAAATCCCAGGCGTTTTATGCAAAGAAAAAAGGCTCATTTATTAAAATTACATGTTACTAATATTTGTAAAGAACATGATTCAGGCCTCTGATCTTTTTTAGGTTATTATATCCATCGCAAACCAATAGTCCCTTTTCAATATTCCGAACTACCGCTGGGAAAATAGCACAGAAGGCTCAGCTTTAGCACCGGACAGAGGCTAACCCTGTATAGGTGTGAGCTTTCCACTCACTTTTGCTAATAAATGTAGAAAGATTGTAATATTGTGAAAAATGGAGCCAGAAAAAGAAGTCAAAAAGCCGTGGAAAGGAATGTTGCGCAGTGGGTTGCAATGATGTTGAGTATCAGAATAATGGAAGTTCAATAACCTTCACGAGAAGCTCACATGGCACAATGAATGTCACGTAATTTATTATACAATGTCCCCAACTGCTAGGCCAGAATGTCACGTGAAGCAGGTCACGAGGCAAAGGACACGAGATGTGTTAGCTTCGAAAGATTTGATCCAAGAGTTGCATGACAACAGCGTCTCTTAAATGCCATGTGACGTTACGTGACTCGATCTTCTTGTGCAATGTATTCAACTGATAGGTCAGACTGTCACATAAGAAGTTGTCTTTGTAAAATTTGATCCAATAAATGCATGACAACGTATTAAATATGTAACTGTCACGTGTTAGGTTTGCTTTGTAAAATGTTGGTCATGCGACGCAATGAATGCCACGTGACTTGATTTCCTCAACTGATAGGCCAGATTGTCACGTAAGATGATAAATGTAAAATTGATCCAATGAGAGGTTAACATAAAATGAGACTCAAGAGTTGCGTGACAGTAGCCAAAAGACACCAAGATTCGGAGAATTAATTTCACGTGATGCAGGTCACATGATACGGATCACGCGACCTGACAGTGTGACTGAGTCGTGACATTGTTTACGACTCGTAAACAAGCAGGACCCAACGACATATCCACAAAATACAGAAAACGTACTTGGAAGCTATACTACTGGACCACTTGAAGAATGCAGGATATCGATGACACCTTGGATCCTCTCAGTGATGATACTCGATCCACCACCATCGTGTTTCTTTTTCTTGGCAATAAAATGACCAATAAAGATAGCAATACCTTGACGTAGGTGTGCCAAGTCTTTCAAGGTGGCAATTCTCTCGAATGATTTCCTGAAAACAGAAGAAAAATGGGATAAGTTTTAGTCAAAAACGCATTGACCATAAACGATTTTAGTGTCAACATTAGCTGTTTCGTCCAATGGGATTTTTTCTTGGTCAGTAACTTTTTTTAACTAAAACGGCTATATTCTTCAGTTTGTTATTACATCGGTTCATCGATCACACTGATTATTTTTACTTATTATTAGCATCAACATTTTTTTTAAAGTGTAAGTTGAAGTAGGAGTAAGAGGCACGACTTGGTGGTACGGATTTTCGTCTTTGAAATCAAACACAACACATACAATAGTCCCCCTCACAGTTCCCTGCGCCATCTTGAAACGTAGCTGTGCCTTTGTATCCAAGATATCTTCCTTTTTTTACGGCACAGCAAAGCTGGACGGATATTAGAATGAAAGGTTATTATTTAATGCTTATCCCGCCATTTTGGACATTCATAACAACAGGCAGCCCACTCAACAAAATGCCAACATTTGCTTCGTCGTGAATTCAGTCACATCTCCTGTATTTATTCACCTGCTTTATTTAATTGTTTTATTGTGACATTTATTTTGACTTTTTTTTTAAATAGCATTAACTGTTGTTTAACATTGCTTTTCTGGTAAGATGAAAATGAATGACCCGGGCCAAAAAACGTAGTCTATCATCTTCAGCCAAAGGAAGACAATCTAAGCGATTCTGTGGCCGGCTAGGCTACTGTTGTCTGATAATGAGCTTGATTATTAAGGTAGTGAAGACATTAGAACAAACTTCTTGATGTGTTCCCTTTATTCATTTCGGTCAAGCTTGTTAAGTTTTAAACAGCACTTCAGATATTTATTTATTTCCTTCCTTCCTTCCTTCCTTCCTTCCTTCCTTCCTTCCTTCCTTCCTTCCTTCCTTCCTTCCTTCCTTCCTTCCTTCCTTCCTTCCTTCCTTCCTTCCTTCCTTCCTTCTTTCCTTCCTTCCTTCCTTCCTTCCTTCCTTCCTTATTTATTCATTCATTTATTTCGACTTAACGACGCCTAATGCTTTAATCAAACATACTGAGTCCCAGGATGATAGTCATCATACAAAGGGAACTCGTCACTGCTGCTGGCCAGGTATACTATTTATAGGTTTTTTATTACAATGTTTTCGATTACACTGATATTTTTATTATTAGCATCAACTGTTGCTCATCATTGCTTCCCAAGTCTAAGATGAAGAAGAAGGTCCTGGTACGACTTTGTCGTTCGGGTTTTCGCCTTTGAAATCAAACACCATACAATTGGACGACTTCTCATACTTGAAGGATAGTCCAGCTAATTTGTTACATATTCCTTTGCCATTTTTAAAAACCTTTGAGGAAGAGACAATAATATGTTAACTTTACTGAATTATCAAGCATCCCATCCAGAACATGACTCGTTATATCCGTGAACAAAAACAATTCAAAACCGCATAATAACATACACGTTTAGAACTTGGACTGGGCAAAACTCTAAAATTTTGCACGAGACTATATATATTTTTCTTCGAGTTTCCTAAAACAACAGGTAGAAAAATCCATCTTTTGTCAAAAGTTTGCAAAAACTATAACTTATAGAAAAAGCACATTTCGAGAGTTAAGAATTTTTCGTGTGCAAAGCTTGGTTTCCGCCATTCTCCTTTCGAAAATTAAATTAACGTTCAATATCTCAAACTAAAACTCGGGACACCCCATTTTTCCTTTGAATTAGCGTAAAATACTGTACAACTTGACTTTCTAAGAAAGTTTTCTAGTTGGTTTTTGCTAAAGTAGTTAGTCACAGAGGCGTAGCCAGGATTGCACAAATGGGTTGCACAAATCCTAAAAGCCGCCATTATTTTTGTCTCCTCCAAAATGCCGAAGCAAAAAAATACAGCTTGTTATTGCTAGTTTGCCTGTTCAGGAGATGCTCCTAGACGTTAAAATATAAAATCTTATTATTTTCTATCGCTACAACCAGATTCTGTTATTGCTTACAAAGAGGGGGGTCACGGGCACCCCGAGACCCCCTAGACACGCCCCTGAGCCACCTTAAGGAGATAGAATACCTTACCTCAGTAAAGGTGTGGCAAGGCCTGTTTGGTTTTACTTGACCCTTTTCGAAGCGATACAAAACGTAATCATCGAACCAGTTATCAGAATAAGTCTTGTCATTCTTGCAGGCCTCGAACCATCTGTCGCAGGTATCACTGCAGATGGGTACTCTTCTAACATAACGACCCGATATTTGCCATTTGGACAGGTTTGGTTCACATAGGTAGAAGCATGTAAGACTCATGAGAAACTTTTTGCAAGGCTATATTAAGATAATTTTCATATTAGTTGTGTGAACATGGATGTGCAAACTTTTTTATGCCACTCTTCACTACTTTCATTCTATATTCGATAACGATTAAAAAAATTTGATTTTTTGCTTCATGAAAAAGGCCATGTAAAATTACATTGATGCAAATTCGGATACATTTCTTTTCGCACACATCCTTGTATATATCAGTCCATTCGTTCATAAATTCATTACCTCGCTTAAAGCACCACAGTAGTCCCAGTCAAAGTGGGATATTTTCTTGATGCCACTTTCCTTCAGTTTCACTGTCGTCTCTGGTGAACAGCAAGATTTGCTTTGCCAGGGAAAACAAGCTGCAAAGCCTTTTTCCTCTCGCGAAGGAAACGTCTTATGAAGGCCGTCGGCTTCGAGACATTTCTCTACAGTACCTAAATGCACAGACACAAGCTGGATGCTCAGAGTTGCTGCGATAACAATTGCAGTTAACATTCTCTTTGCTCCGTTGATATAAAGATTGGCTCTTATCTTGTTTGATGTCGTAACAAACTGGAGGTTTATCCGGCAGAGATGAAGCTTGCAAATACTATGTTGTGCTGTCTAGTCGTCTTTTTAAGTAACCTTTTGATATTCTTTCTTTTGTTAAACCAACGTAAATAGGCATTTTGTATGATGGCGTCATTTTACTGCTACTACCACAGTGCTTCTCGAATTTTCTTTCTTATTCAAATTTCATTGTGAGAATAGTAAGACAATTGGTGCTAACTAAACAAAAGAAAGTGTGCAAGGGATTCTGGTAGTTGTAGTCTGGCCGTTGAATAGTTTATTCAATTTTCGATTTCAAAGTTCAAGGTCTTCAAAATCATCAAATTGTCACCAATTTGAAAAAAGTGTTATCTTTTAACCCTGGTCGTGTGTAGCTTCGTGTCATCCCGTCCCTCCAAGGTAGTGTATTGCGTCGTTAAGACAAGGCAATCTAAGTGGTTGTGTCAGTCGGCTACTAATTTTTGGTAAGGAGCTCAGCTCTTATTCTGGTAAGAGTTACTGGAACAACGTATCTTGGTAAGGGGAATGTTGTCATTAACACCTAAGTGCTTTTTACTTATACTGGTTTTCAATCATTTCTATGAGAATGGAAAGACGAAAGACAAGGCGCCCATGTTGGTTGATATGACAAAAGAGACTAATAGGTTATATTCACGATAAACGCCACGATGTTTTCATATTGTAATTTCAAATTAGTCATGTTTTCTTCCAGGAAGCAAACATTGGGAGAAGAGAACATATTTTAAAACGATTGGCTCATCCTAGAGATTTTATTTTTATGCCAAAAATTGCTACAAACTATAATAAAAAATTTGCATGTAGTTTTGGAACTGTTACATTTGTCCCTGACTCAGAAAATCGAGTAAGGACATTTTAAATTTCTCAGCCGTAGAACCCCAGAGTACTCATTTCTGACGTCATGTGAAAACCAGTAATTGGAGAGCAATTTTAACACGTAGCCAACACAATGAGATACCAAAATTTGCTTCGTAGTGAGTTCACGCGCTTTAGTTTTATATCCAATCCTTTATTTTTTTATGACATTTTTAAATTAGAATTTGCCACAATTGTAGTGTTTAACGTACTCTTAGGATCCCATAAAGAATAGGTTTTTATTGCATCGGTCCTCGATCACTCTGATTATTTTATTATTATTATTTTTTTAGCCTGAACTGGGGCTCAACACTGTTTACGTTGAAGAACGAGTTGGCAGGACTTCGCCATTTTTCCATATTTTTATCATTACTTATATTACCTCACTTAAACCACCACAGTAGTTCAAATCAAAGTGGGCCAGATTCTTCCCACCATTTTCCTTCAGATTCACCGTTATTTCAGGGAAAACAAGTCGCAAAACCTTTTTCCTCTCGCGAAGGAAACTTCTTGTGATGATCGTCTTCCAGACACTTCTCTACAATACTTGAATGAACAGACACCAGCTGGATACACAGAATATTCGCTGTGATGACAATCGATCGAAGATAACATTTTTCTTTCCTTCGTCAATGGCTGGGCTGTTATCAGATCCCTTAGTAGAGGAGCATCAACCATGCAACACGTACTACCTATCATTAGATTTTAATAGTTTTAGAATGGGGGACCTATATAGGGCTAACCTCATGGTCTTCCTTTTCAAAACATATTGTAAACCTTCTATATTGAATTTGAATAAAGTATTATTATTATAATATTATTAGACAAATGAAAGTTGCCAAGGTGTTATGATGCTCTCTAGTTTGTTTTTCTAAGGATCCCTTAGAAATATTTTGAGTGTTCGCACTACTAAACCCGTGAAACAAAGTCTGATTTAGTGCTAAATAGCACTAATTAAACAATAGAAAACAAGCTTTTGTGCTATTTATATTCTCGTACCCAGAGCCTTCTCAGCTTTCTAACGAAAAATCGTAGGTAATGGGTAATGAGTATAGGGTCTGGGAACGAGAATGCTATTTAGTTCTATTTAGCTCCGTTCACGGGTTTAGTGCTAGACTCTAAACCACTTCGCTCTAGAGAATCATAGTAATAATATACAATAATAATAATATAAGTCGTCCAACTGTATGGTGTTTGATTTCAAAGGCGAGAACCCGAAAGACAAAGTTGTACCAGCCCCTGAACAACAGTCAAAACTCAATAATGTGTCATCGAGAACCGATGTGATAAAAATCTAAAGTGTATGCTAGTAACATTGAGTTCAATAACTTATATTAGTTTAAGAGAACGCTAAACATTAAAATCGCGTGCAAAAATAAATGTGATAAGGGAGCATTCATTTTTTAGGAGGGGGGGGGCGGAGGAATTAGGGGGGGGTCATTAAAAAAATACTAGATAAAAAGGGGGGGTCACATTCTTTTTAACGTTGAACCAGGGGGGGGTCATGAATAAAAATACAGTGTTTTTTTTTTTTTATTTTAGTCGTTTTCTGGGGGGGGGGGGGGCTAGAAAATTTTTATGTTTGGAAGTGGGGGGTTATCGAAATATTCAATTCCTTACCAAGGGGGCTAGCATTTTTTTTTCTATTTGATTCCTCCAATTCCTCCGGCCCCGCCCCCCCCCCCCCCCCTCCTAAAAAATGAATGCTCCCTAATGGCATAAACAAAGGACATGAAACTGACAAACGATTGATGTGAATTCACTTCCACGGTACGTCAGAGGAATACACGTGCTAATGCAGGTAATACGCTTCAATGTCACTAACCAGATAGTACGGTTAGTTCAAATGCTAACAAATGAATAAAATAATGAAAAATGAAAACAAACGTGGCACGAAATGCCACGTAATCATTAGAAACTTGACAATTTTATTCCGGTCTTTCCTCATAATCTTTACCATTAGAGAGACATATTCAGTATCCTGGGTCAGTAGTCTGCGTAATCACTCCTTTAGATGCTCATCGACGCAAAAATATATAATTCTTTCCATCGTTTCATTGAAAGTCTTATCAAATGAATTGGAAGCGTCTTTGATTTCATGCGCGACGTAACGATAGAACGATTCACTTCTAACCACCGCAGGCATTCAATAGAATCTGACACACCTCGGTGAGCGAACTAATCGCGCAAAGCATTGATGATCAAAACCTGGGGCACTTCACTCTGTTTTGAAAATCATTTCTCGAGTGATCTTCAGATACATCACAAATGAAATATCACTTTGATTAAGAGCTTCGAACTTTTATGAGACTTCAAATGTATTGGATTCAATAGCTGTCATTATGGATGCATGCAAATGAGATGCAAATGAGACAACGATTATATCGAACCGATAGCATCACTTGTATGTTTCTAAAATACCAAAGAATATGTTATTTGCAAGCACCCATAATAACAGCTGTTGTCAATAATTCTCAGGTAAAAGAAAGTGCTTGAACACAGGACCGGCCTTCACAAAGGACTGTGATTGATTAGAAAATTTAATGCCGCTCAGCTGGATTGGATTATCGCTATACTAGATCTAGCTAGCATAGTAGGATTAGCGATAGCCCACTAGTACGCACAGACCAAAAGGACCAGGAGAAATTTCAACAGACAACGTCAAAGTCTATGAGCAGTTGTGGATCTCGTAAATGAAAGAAAAAATCCCAGGCGTTTTAGGCAAAGAAAAAAAGCTCATTTATTAAAATTACATGTTACTAATATTTGTAAAGAACATGATTCAGGCATCTGATCTTTTTTAGGTTGTCATATCCATTGCAAACCAATAGTCCCTTATCAATATTCCGAACTACCGCTGGGAGAATAGCAATGAAGGCTCAGCTTTAGCACCGGACCGAGGCTAACCCTGTATAGGTGTGAGCTTTCCACTCACTTTTGCTAGTAAATGAAGAAAGATTGTAATATTGTGAAAAATGGAGCCAGAAAAAGAAGTCAAAAAGCCGTGGAAAGGAATGTTGCGCAGTGGGTTGCAATAATGTTGAGTATCAGAATAATGGAAGTTCAATAAGCTTCACGAGAAGCTCACATAGCACAATGATTGTCACGTGATTTATTATACAATATCCCCAACTGCTAGGCCAGAATGTCACGTGTAGCAGGTCACGAGGCAAAGGACACGAGATGTGTTAGCTTCGAAAGATTTGATCCAAGAGTTGCATGACAACAGCGTCTCTTAATGTCATGTGACGTCACGTGACTCGATCTTCTTGTGCAATGTATTCAACTGATAGGTCAGACTGTCACATAAGATAAGTTGTCTTTGTAAAATTTGATCCAATAAATGCATGACAACGTATTAAAGATGTAACTGTCACGTGTTAGGTTTGCTTTGTAAAATGTTGGTCATGTGACGCAATGAATGCCACGTGACTTGATTTCCTCAACTGATAGGCCAGATTGTCACGTAAGATGATAAATGTAAAATTTGATCCAATGAGAGGTTAACATAAAATGTGACTCAAGAGTTGCGTGACAGTAGCCAAAAGACACCAAGATTCGGAGAATTAATGTCACGTGATACAAGTCACATGATACGGGTCACGCGACCCGACAGTGTGACTGAGTCGTGACATTGTTTACGACTCGTAAACAAGCAGGACCCAACGACATATCCACAAAATACAGAAAACGTACTTGCTATACTACTGGACCACTTGAAGAATGCAGGATATCGATGACACTCTGGATCCTCTCAGTGATGATACTCGATCCACCACCATCGTGTTTCTTTTTCTTGGCGATAAAATGACGAATAAAGATAGCAATACCTTGACGTAGGTGTGCCAAGTCTTTCAAGGTGGCAATTCTCTCGAATGATTTCCTGGAAACAGAAGAAAAATGGGATAGGTTTTAGTCAAAAACGCATTGACCATAAACGATTTTTAGTGTCAACATTAGCTGTTTCGTTCAATGGCATTTTTTCTTGGTCAGTAACTTTTGACGGAAGTAGCGTGAAGAAAAACGTCTATAGTAGTTTTTGCCATCAACAGCAGCTTACCTGATGGTATCAGAAGGATATTCTGTCAGCAAATAGGAAAAGAAGTGCTTGAAAAATCGAACAGACGGCTTCTCCAACTCCATAAAATTCACCGCCTGAAAAATATATAAAACACAAGTTATTTTGGGTAGCTTTCTAGAAAACATTGAATTTGCTCCTCCTTCGAAATTGAACTGAAAACCAGTAGCAGCTGCAGTAGCATGATCGACAAAATCAGCAATATAATAACAGCAAGATGAACAAAAGCAGCGACATCAGAATGTGCTCCTTCAAATTTCAAAAGCAGCATCAACAACATTTTTCAAAATTTTCACTCACTGACCTTAAGGATAGAAAGTGAAAGTGCTTTGCATGCGATCAAGTGACTCAGAAGAAAAGACATGTTATGAACGCTGCTCTCAGACAGGCTGTCAATCACTTTGAACTTATCCCAGAATGTGTACTGAAATGTAACCTGAAAACAAAAAAATCAAAAAACATCAATATCAACAAAAACAACAAAAATAAAAAAAAATATTAAGCAGCATAGAGTTGTGAAAGTACCAAATAGTGCATTATATATTGCTTCCTATGTTTATCAATTCTACTTACAGTACTAGTTATATAATACTGTTTCGTGAATAAAGTGTTTGCACTATATATGAATTTTTGAAAGAATAGGAAATTTATACATGCACAAAAATTATGAAAAGTGTACATCTGCTTGTTGAACAATGCATGCTTGTTGCACCGGATAGATATGATGGTGTGGTTATAACGAATCTGATGCAAGGGCTGTTTTCTGGCATTTTAAAAGTTATTGTAATTCTTTATGCTACCTGATAAGACCGGTTATATTCACAGAATTTCTGTCCAAGATAGGCATAAAAAGGGTTGTAAGACTTCTCCTGAAAAGGAATAGACAGGACTTTAGCATGGATCCGACAGAGTGGATCTTCTTTCACTGAATAAAGATGGAGCTTGGAAGTTAATTTATCCGTCATTGTGGCGCAATGCGTACCCGTATTGGACCTCCCTCTCACCTCTCATCACCTCTGGGGGTCTCGGGTTCAATTCCTGGACTACAGTAGCATATGTCAGTAGAGTCTGTTTGAGGTCTCTCCCTTAATTCGAGGGCTTTTCTCCGAGTTCTCCGATGTTCCTCCCTCCACAAAAACCCAATATGCAAAATCTGAGTTAGCCGTGCCCTGACTTAGATCAGCCCAGAGGATGTTTCAGGGTTTAATCTGTGAGTTAGCCATGCCCTGACTTAGATCAACCCAGAGGTTGTTTCGGGGTTCAATCTGTGAGTTAGCCATGCCCTGACTTAGATCAGCACAGAGGTTGTTAAGGGTTCAATCTGTGAGTTAGCCATGCCCTGACTTAGACCAGCCCAGAGGTTGTTTCAGGGTTCAATCCGTGAGTTAGCCATGCCCTGACTTAGATCAGCCCAGAGGTTGTTTCAGGGTTCGATCTGTGAGTTAGCTATGCCCTGACTTTGATCAGCCCAGAGGTTGTTTCAGGGTTCGATCTGTGAGTTAGCCGTGCCCTGACTTAGATCACCCCAGGGTTCGTTCTAATCAGTAAGTATCAAAGTAAGATCGTAAAGAAAAAGGGCCCCACATACCTTCAAACAGCAGTCCACTATCACATGTACGATCTCACGAGCTTGAACATCCTTTAAATTCAACCGCAATAACTTTTCAAAGGCATCTACATAATCCTGAGTAAAAAAAATAGAAGAAAAAACAAATTAATTTACTTTTCCTCATAAGAAGTCAAATAAAATATTCGATGACATATTTAATGCCTTTACTCCTGCGTAACATGTTATGGGCTGAGCTGTCTTGGTAAATATTTACCGATATTCACTGAGCTTGAGGTGGTTTATTGTTAAATTTCCCGGTACATCTCAGGCCACGTCCTCACTAATGCGTTTTCAAAACGCTCCGTTTTCGTCTATAACCGAAAATGCTTTTGAAGGTTCTTCCTACTTTACTTTAAAGGAGCACTTGGACGAAAACGCGCAAGACCGAATATCTCAAATATTTGAGGATAATATGACGCAATTATCATTATGAAAACCAAATTTGCAAATAATTTAGCTTGAAGGCCGCTTGCAATTGAGAAATTTTGGTTTAAAAGCTAAAAAGAACAATAGGGTTGACTAAATGACATCATTTACTTACAATTTAGATGCTAAAAAATTGATATTTATCTGCCACCTTTTGAATCTGACGAAAATATAGTGCTTAGATTCAAGGCATTTCCAATTTTCATCGATTTTCATTTAAGCGCCTCTTTAAAAAGCACGGCAATGTCGTACAAAGCGCGGTTGTGTTGCCAAACTAAGAATCATATCTAACCTCACAAGTCATCATCACACAGAATATGTTCTTCTTGACATCAGTGTTCATGCGTTGTTTACGGGCTAGTTCCAGTAGCTGCGAATTCCATTTATGGGCAGATGACGTAACGGTGGTATCCTTAGACTCCTGACGTCCACTCCATGCTGATCCAACGATCCACCAACGACCTGGCAGAAAACAAAATCAAGTCTCTGAATTAATGTCTTTTACAGCGCTTTTCATAATTCTACGACCTTCTGACTTCGACTGGAGTAACTACGAACGGTAAGGAAATTTCCTTGACTAGCCAGCCATTTTCACACGGGTTTTTCTTTACCGCTCGCGATCGGAATGAACTCGGCCCTTCGTAAATTTGATTGACGGAACCCAAAACCCAGACTGCTGGAGTCGGTAGGTCGCAGAATTATGAAAGTGCTGTAAACGACCCTGATGTAATATCAGGAAAATCATAGGGTTTTCAATTTTGGTTTCGACAAACCCATTAATTGGGGTCCCAAGCATTGTGCGTTGGGTGCCAATCAATATTGAAGAATAAAACAAGTGAAATGACCCATGGGATACATTCATATTGTGCCTTTCATAAAGCATTTTCAGTCTTATTTTGAGAAAATGCATGATTTCTGCATTAATGTGACTTTTGCACTCAGAATGGGCTACAATATTTATGCAAAGAATTTCTCTCACAGAAAAACGATTTTTAACATTTCAGACAAATAAAACTGTTACCTTTTGTATCTGCTTCAAGGAGATCTTGCAAAGATATCTGCATTTGAGAGTTAGATGATCGATCTAACAAAAAAGAGATTGTACATACTATTATCCCTAATAACTGATCGTAGTAGTTTCCTAAGGTGTTGTACTTGTGATGGGGGGTCGTAGCCTGGTATACTACTATTCGTACTTACTATAATCCCTAATAACTGATCGTAGTAGTTTCCTAAGGTGTTGTACTTGTGATGGGTCATAGCCTGGTATCTTTCGTAGGTTGTTGTTACGCAGATTTGAGATGATTTCCAACATGAAGCGAACTCGGGAGCTGAAAGCAAATTTAAGGACATCTTACACCGTGGGAAAAACAGCACATACAAGTATCTATTTAGGTTTTGCACCATCACGTGATGCCAGCCATGACAGGAGGCAGGAACAATTGAATCTGGTCTAATCTGATTTACATGAGAAAGAATTCAGTTTCCCAGGGGGAAAGACTCTATTCATCCTGCGTCCTGTGATGGTGCAAAGCCTCTATTGTATGGAACCAAAATAATATGAAAGACTCTTGATGGAACTTACTCATTTGATAGATCAGAAGCAGAAGCTGCCTTGGCTTGGATTTGTAGAATAATGTCCTAAAAAGAATTATCAAACTCATGAATAATTCATAAGGTAAACACAATAGAAATCATGGACCGTGAAGGAGGCTATTGACCCCTTGCAGCACGTTGGAATGCAGTTCAATTTGGAGGGCAGAACAATTCATTCCCATTCTCAGGAGATTAAGATTCTTTGGTATTGCCCTCCAAATTGAGCTGCTATGACGTCATGTGCAAGGAGTCATCACTGATAAAACACTACTCAGCTCGTTTTAACATTACCAAACAAACTGTTGTCACAACGTATTTAGGAGGACTATATCAGGGACAGCGGAGCGGGGGGGGGGGGGGGTCTGGAGGGGCTTTAGCCCCCCCCCTCACATTTTTTTGCTTTTGCATACTTATCTTTTATATTTCCTAATCTTAGCCCCCTCCACTTTTTCCCCTTAATTTGCATAATCTAATTGTATTAATGAACTAATATTTGTATATTACCTTTAAAGACCCTGGGTCATCTCGACGAATTTCAGCTCCTGTGCCTGAAAAGTACAAGACCAGCACAGTTGAACCATTGATTTGAGCCAACGAAAGTGCGCGCTAAAAAACCGCTTGATTACCATGGCAACCCTCAAAAAATATTTTAGACCCATTTCAGACGTCCAACTTTTGCCGCAACGAATCTATTTGCCTTTGAGGCCAGCGACTAAGAAAACGCCGAGAACTACCATATAAGACATCAGCTCTTTTGCTTAGCGCCAGGAGACGATATGTGTTAAGTTTGGTCTACATACTTCTACTAGTTTCGAGGAAAACAGCGATCGACCTTGAAGGAAATTAGATTCGACGCGGCAAAAGTTATCCAATATGAACCAAGGGAAGTAGTTGACTTACTTTTTAATATCAACAGTAACAAGTCAATATCTTGTTCTTGGAATCCATCAGAGAGAAGACGAATAATGTCGTAAATAAGACCACAGTGAATTATCTAGAAAAAAGCATACAAACAAAAAGAGGTGTAATTAGTCAAAGACCAAAAGTTATTTCTCATGAAAGCACTTTTAAGCAGGCACCCCTTCCACTATAATTCTTAAAAGAATTTTGGTGGAGGGGGTGCCTGTGTAACTCCTGCTTACCTTAAAATTATACAAATGTGAAAATAACGACACAACATTGAAGATCTCCTTGCCACTGTTCTCACTTTTCTCAGCTTTATGAAGGCGATCAAACTTGACTGCCAATGTTTGAAGGAAGTGAGCCCCTAAAAACATATTTATATTGCTTGGTTAACGTTTCATTTGACTTCATTTCCTGTCTCGTGCAGAATCAGCTGAATCACAAGTTTTCAATACAATTCTTTCTGGCTGACAGCGAATGGTGGTTAGTATTTGACTACCATTTGGAGCAGAGAAAGAGAGTCCACTGAGACTCTTATTGGCTGATTGTAATCCTGGAATTCAAATTAGGCTACTTTGATTGGCGAATGTTTCCTGTTTCGCTCCTCTACAAAAAGGAAAGAAAACCTCTTCATGGATCTGCTCGATATTCTGTCAAGCACGTACAACCAGTTGTCAGTAGAGGAGAGGAACAGAAAACGTCTGCTAAGCAGAGTAAATAAGACCAGAAAGGTTTAAAAACCAAGTTCAATATAGATGTATAAAGTTGACCAAAAAAATTCCTTACCTACTTCCATTCCAATGTTGCTGTTAAGAACCGCTAGAAGCAAACAGTGTTCCATTAAAAGCTTTGGAGACATCAGTGATGAAGCGACACAAGATTCCAGTATAAGGCTAGTTAGCATGTCATTCATGTCTGGAGAGAAACAAAGAATATTTGGGTATAAATTAACCAAAAGACCTTTTTGATTTTCTCATTTTCTCATTTCAGACCACTTTTCATTCTCTTGAGAATAAGATTCTTTGTTTGAGTTGTATACATAACTATGAAATAAAGAAATGATACTCTAGGGAATGACATGAGGTCTGAAATGGGAAGACATTTATGCCAAAGAGCTGGGTATGTTACAGCAAAATGTGTTAGGTTTTTTTTTTAATTTTCATCCGCCTGCTTTGACTGGATTAAAAGAACAAATATTGGCAATGAGAAAGAGAATGTATAATTTGTATAGGAAATTACATCGTTCGAGAAGAATTAATGAAAAATACCGCGCGTATTTGATGAAAGTGAATTAATACCACGAGTGCGTAGCACGAGTGGTATTAATTCACTTTCATCAAATACAAGCGGTATTTTTCATTAATTCTTCGAGAACATAGGTGTAATTTCCTGTTAATACCAAATCTATAAAAAAATACGAAGTTTGTTTTTGTTCTTCAATGGATGTCAAGCATTCCGAAAGCAAAGTTCCCGGATGTGTGTAATTAATTACGCGCGAAGTTCCCGGATGTGTGCGATTAATTAATTGCACAGTATTAAGAAAAATTTCACAGTTCGTCAGCCAATCAGAATCGAGTATTTTTTATAGATGTGGTATTAGAACTAAAAATTAAATAGATAAAGTTAATAATAGAATAAGCAAGTGTATTGAGGGGGCAAACAAAAGGACACAAAGTCCCGGCAAGGTTAACACTGAGAAATTGTGCAAAAACATACGGTGTGAACACATGCTAAGAAGATCATGTAATGTGTTCGATGAAGCCATTTTTTTTTTCAGAACAAAGTTTAAACCCTGAAGTCCTTCTAAGACCTGTTACGCATTTTTGCTTCATCATCCTGTTTTACTTACCATTCCTACTATTATGATTAAAAAGTTCCTCTATTTCATTGCATACAACTTGTAGATTCCCTTCACTAAGTCTAGAAAAAAATGAAATAATTTCAGTCTCATCAAAATTAATAAATTTTATTTCATGGCATTTTGTGGCAAGTATTTATTTGACACAACAGAAATTGGAAATGTCATTTGTTCATTCCTTCCAACCTTTCTTCCATCCTTCATTCATTTATAATTGTCTTCATTCATTGTATATTGTAATACAGCTGTAGACCCCTAACCTCATGACGTTTCATACCTAAACTACCACAATCCTTTTCAAAACATTTTCATATTCAAAGGTTAAAATCTCCTTTGAGAATACCAAGACAATAGTGAAAATTGTTACCAAGAGGGATTCTGGAAGTGTAGGTATATAATGCCCATCATCAAGATTGAGGCCTGTTGTTCAGTCTATTCATGCACTGAGTGATTGATTTATTCCTTCCTTCCTTCCTTCCTTCCTTCCTTCCTTCCTTCCTTCCTTCCTTCCTTCCTTCCTTCCTTCCTTCCTTCCTTCCTTCCTTCCTTCCTTCCTTCCTTCCTTCCTTCCTTCCTTTCTTCCTTCCTTCCTTCCTTCCTTCCTTCATAGATTGAGGCCTATTGTTCAGTCTATTCATTCATTCATTCATTCATTCATTCATTCATTCATTCATTCATTCATTCATTCATTCATTCATTCATTCATTCATTCATTCATTCATTCATTCATTCATTCATTCATTCATTCATTCATTCATTCATTCATTCATTCACTCATTCGTTCGTTCGTTCGTTCATTCATTCATTCATTCATTCATTCATGTTTCTAAATACACTGTATGTATAGAACACACTAGTGCACTATTACAACCATTATTACTGATTATTAGTAATTATCAATAAATAAATAATATCTTACCTGTTCAATAGTCCTTTAAGCTGTCTTCTCACTTTATTCAAATGTTCTTTATTCGACTTACAACTGTCTGTGCCTCTCAGATGTGGAGGAACATATTTATTTGGATTTTCTTGAACTTCTTTTTCACCAGAAGGAGTACTCGGCTCACATTTATCAGTAATTGATTTTAAATTAGAATTATTTTTGTTTGTAATATCTTTTTTGGTGATGTCTTCATCACTTTCATTGTCATAATCTTCGTCATCAGTATTATCATTATCATCTACATCATCTTCATCATAATCATCACTGCTTTCACCTTGATCATCGCTTGTGTCATTGTTATCATCAATATTGTCACTTTCATCAGCATTCAAAGAATGTTCATCATTTTCTATGTCACTAGTGTTACCATTGATAGATTTGTCGTCATCATCATCTTCATTACTATCTGAAATGTTTTCACTATCATTCTCAGCTGTTTCAGAATCACTTTCATTAACAAATGATTCTCCAGTGATTGATTCATCATCATCATTGTCGTCGTTGTCGTCATCATCATCGTCATCATCATCATCATCATCATCAGTCAAACCCAAGTCACTTTCTTCATCAAGAGCATTACTTCCTTTTCTTTTTCCTTTGGCTTTTTCTTCTTTTTTGGTATCAAATACTTTGCTTTTATCCTGCAACAAAGAAAAGTGATTAAATCAACAACTTAAAGCATGTCATAAAAAATTATGACAGGTCCTACTCTAGGAACCCAACCACAACCACAGATTCAGTAAAACATTTACTTCAGTCTCAGGGTTGTAGCTTGAAAAACTGGGGGGAGGGCACAATAAAGTCACTTCCCAACATGTAATCATGAAAACTGAACATTTAATTCTATAGCAAACGGCAAACGTGACCAAGTTTTCTTCGTTTTCCTGTATTTCACTTTACCTTTTGCAAACTTTCTTAACAAAAAGAAATATTATTTTGTTTATCTACGACTTGGAGATTTTTGCGATTCCTTTTTACTAATTTTAAAGAACTTTTCATTGGTCAACTGACGTTTCATGTTTGCCGTAAATGGGATTCTTAAACTCTCTAACAATAGCTCAATAAACCTACCTTTTTATTCCTAGAGAATGCTTGTAGGTATTTTTCAAGCCCAGCATCATTCTCGTTGTCACTAGCATCTTCAAGATTATACCTCTGATGATCACAAACCTCAAACAGATCTTAACCAATCAGTCAAGGATAAATAAATGGAATTAGTTGTACACATGGAAACCATAAAAAGTCACATATTACTTAGTATGAATCACAAGTTACCCAAAATACAGCGGTACCTCTATTAAGCAGACCCCTTATTAAGGGGACATCCTTTATTAACCCAATAATAGCTTGGGTACCCAAAATCCCCATATTTACAGTAAAGTGAACCTTTAAAAAAACAGTGAAAACAGCAGACACCTCTACTGTATTAAACAGATGTGGAAACTAAAATAGAAGCCTATCTGGTCATTTCTGTTGTTAAGAACAACAGATGTTAGATTTACATTGATGACTGCTTACTCGCACTTTGTTTGAGTTCCATACCATAACAATAGCATCATTCTGTGAATCAAATTTGTTCTGAGGTTCCCATATTAAATTGGATTCTTCACCAATTTTTGGAATTAAACAAGCAAAGGTTAACCTTCAACCGATATTGTGTGAATTCAGCAAACCTCTGTTACAGCCATTATCAGACACACGCGCACTGTTGCGATTTTTTCTGTCGCAACAAAGCAGGGTTTGTTGGACATCAATCAAAGCGTTTCCATGACATTCCATATGCACATGCCTTTGTAGCTTTGTGTTTTCCGACAGTGCTATGGAAACATTTTGATTGACGTCCACCAAAAACCAACTGGTCGTGACAGAAAAATTTGCAAGAGTGTGTGTGTGTCTGAGAATGTCTGTAAGCAGACACCCCTCTATTAAGTGGACGCCAGCAAAGGAGCCAAGGATATCGGCATAATAAAGGTACCACTGTATTGTCATTGACTAGCAGTTACTATAGTTTAATTGGAAAAAGTAAAAAAGAAAGGATACAGTCCAAGCCATCAGCTTTAAACTGAGTTGGCAAATTCTTTTTGTTTTTCATGTTGAGTAGTTTTTCTAGCCTCTTTATTTGCTTATCTTCCTTCTCATTTTCCCCTTTCAACCTCTGGATTTCCAGGTCTCTTTCAGTTGGAGTAGAATTCTGTAAGAGAACAGAGATCTCTTAATAAATCTTTGTAAGAGTTTGTAAAGCAGGCTTATTATCTAGATTTGAATCGCACAACATTAATAGTACATACAACTGATCGGCTACTGAAGCATATTATTTATTTACCATGTAACATCTTTTTAGCATGGGAATAATGTTTTCCCATTACAGACCCAGGGGTGTACATGTAGCTTCCTTTATGCAAATACGCATGTGTGTACTTGAGAACTTCACAAATTTTTCAGATTTGCTTCTTTTTTTCATATGGAAAGCAAAAACTTTACTTTTGGGGTGGGAGTGTTTGAGGCCATGCAGACCTGTGTGTACTTGCCAAAATGTCATGCCCCTGAGACCCTGTGTCATTCCCTAGATTATTTATAATTTCTTTGTTTAATGGTTGCAAAGGTGAAGACACATGAATATGGATACAACTCAAACAAAGAATCTTATATATTCTCAAGACAATATGACGACTGGTCTGAAATGGGAAAACATTATGCTCTTGATAAAGGGGTCTATTAGATTTCTACCTTCCGTTTCCTCTTTCGCTTCTTTCTCTTTGTAGGTTTTTCCACATCCATTAATTCAGGTGTTTCTTCAGATGTATTTTGTTTTTGACCCTAAAATCAAACAACATGAATGACTTGTGAAAAATAACATTGAATGTTTAAAAAACAGCATTAAAAGGAATCTTGACTTCAGATCCCTGCATTCTTAGTGTGATTGCTCTACAAAATACCAGAGACTCTAGGAAACCCTAGTGTGCAGTAGCCAAAAATCTGGCTACCTGGTATGATTATGTAATGCGCATGCTCAAATTTGAATTGTTAGAGTGGGCACTCCCAAAATCAATACTCATTTTATACAGTATTATCATTTAATGATAGAGAGACGCAGTCACTAGAGAACTACAGGAGACCGATATCTCCTTCGAGGAGGCAGTGATGGCAGCTCAAGACAGAAAAAGTTGGTGATGATGATGACAATGATTATCAATTAATGGCTTTTGTTCTGAGCTCTAGGAGTAAATTGTAACATTTTCTATATGAAGACTAAGTTATCCAGATGGTATTTTATAGCTTTGTATTTTGTTCATTTTTCCATAAGTACCTTTATGTTTCACCTGTTTTATCCCTTGCACAATTTTTTGACCAATCATCACAAAATTTTTAATTTTGTCACAGCGCTTGAATTTCTGGGGTTTCCCAGAGTATCTGACATTTTGTTGTGCATGTGCAGAAAGAATGGCAGAGCTCTGGGGTCAAGACTGCGTTCGAAGTAGGGAATAGACCATTTTCGAATTCGTACAATACCGCTGTGTTTCTTGACTGCAGATTCATTTACGCAGGGTTAGCCTCGAGTTTGTGTAGAATATTCACGTGCTCCAGTGATGGTTCGTGGAATTTCAAAGTGTTTGTATTGTTGAAGTTGTGCATTCTTTACTTTACCGTTGGTATTTGTGAATGTTCTGACGCTGAAATGAGGCTAAACCTGCGTAAATGAGTCTGTAATCAAGGAACAGAGTGGTTTTTACGAATTCGAAAAAGGGTTATTAACACGCTGCAAAGTGGAAAGTGGAGCATGTTGGGTTACCTGTGGTTTCTGTTTCGTAGTAGTTTCTGACTTTACATTCTTGAAATAAAAGTTCTTCTTCTTCGTCTTCTTTTCATCCCTGCGCATTTTTCTTTGCACTCTTCTTGAGACGACTTTCTTTCTTTTCTTCGGCTTTACTAAATTATCTGCAAGAAAGATTCGAAAATCGCGATTGCTCAAATATAACTTTAAAAATATTTGGTATGAAACACTAAACTTCCTTATAATACACAACTTTAACTTTAGAAACAGATAAAACTACCGTACGGAACAAGGATTCAATTATATTTGAGTTTTTGTCTCTAAAACCAGAACGCACATCTAAGCACGTTGCTATCACGATTGACATAAAACTTCATATAGTTACCTGCTCCACTTGAAATAGAAATGCCTTCATGTTCTTGATCCTTGGGAACTTTCAAATACTGTCCTTTAGCTCTTATAAGCAAGAAATCTTCCTCGTTATCTCGTGTTCTTTTTCTGTCCATTTTGTTGCCTTTGGTAGTCGCCATCTTGGATTTGGACTCGGAAGGGGAGACTGGTGATTAGTTAGGTAACACTAAGTTTTTGGGATCCCTGTGTGTTTTCGTGTTTGTTTACCTACTGAAAGAGATATCAGCTTTCAAAGGGGCAAAAGTAGTCCTCGAGTCCGAATGGTCTACGAGTCAATAGCCCATGAGGCCGAAGGCCGAATGGGCTATTGACTTGTAGGCCATGAGGGCGAGAGGTCTAATTGTTTTAGTAAAAACTTACTAATCGGTCCAATAAAAGGATGCAAAAAGTTTTGGATTTTGCTTTAAATATATATTTTTTGGTTTTCAAAACCAGCGCTTTTCGCTACTAGAGGTCTATCACTAATAGACCCCTAGTAGCTCAGCCAATCACAGGGCTCGATTGGTGATAGACCATTAGTAGTTTTTTTCTAATGAGGCATAGTTCTATGTAAAATGCACAGGGAGCCCACAGGCACTGGTAGAATCAGTGATTAGAATAAAATCTATCATGCGTAAATGCACGTGCGAAAGCTAGCACGTGCATTTACGCACGATAGTTTTATTCTAATCACTGATTCTACCAGTGCCTGTGGGCTCCCTGTGTAAAATGTAAGAATTTTAAAGCTGCCTCCATCGTGGTCAAAATTAAAAGGTGTATGCTACAAATAGCAAAATTTAAAAATGACCTTAGCAAGCATCAAAATTTGAACGTGAAACTCATTTCTTGAATTCCATATATTTCTTGAGTTTCGTTTATGTTGTTGGATTAAAAGTTTTGATTCCGCTTTAAAAATAAACAAGCGTAACGTAACGTGACGTGAATAACATAACGTGACGTAACTCAGAGGTACGTGATTTTCTCCTCGGAATACAAATAACAACTCTCAAAACACGCATAGAGACAAACCCTTAACTAAAATGATGAAGAAATTGAGAAGCAGCGAAACCTCAAGCAAAATGTTATTTCAAATAGCAGAACAGAAAACATGTCGCTGATAAACTGGCTAAGATCAGGTATTACTGCACGTACACGGCTCAAATGTCGTGACTTTAATAGCGTCACAAACACTTGACCCCCTAAATCCTAAGATATTCGATCTTTTGAATTCGATAAAACCCCTCGGTCAGATGCCAAAACCCTGTATAATGAATAACATCTATTATAAAAAGTTTTTATAAAATGCCTATAAATTTACCTTAACTCTGCTTCCGATATGTTCATGCGTTTCTCCTCTCCTTCCCCCTTCATGGGCCTCCTGTGTTTTTGAAATGTTTATTGACAGGTGTCATTTACTATGTTTAGCAAACTAGTCAAAAAAAGCTTCGACTTACCTCATTATGCGATATTTTAAATACGTTTTATCGTTCAATAAAATTGCATTGGCTTCCTGTGTTTTTTCCGGATGTTTTTCCACAATGGTCATTTACTATTTTTAGCAACTGAGTACCATAAAAGATATAGTGCAGATACAATATCAATCCTCATACCCAAAGTCTGAGAAGAAACAAGCCATGCGTCGGGCTAAATCGACAAAACGTTTTACGAAAAAATGGTGACACTAAAGTCAGTCAGTTTCAAGAAAATCATTGGCTACGTATTTCTATCGACGCTGTTGTTTGTTTTCAGCACATTTGTGTTTTATACAGGACAGCGCCACGCAGACTACGTGCGTGACCCAAATCTAAAATGCAGCCATTCAGTGGAAGAAATGGAACAGCTCCTTAACTTAACACACGAAGTACACACAATTTTAGATTCGCTCCAGATTGATCACTGGCTGATGTATGGGTCGGTATTTGGCGCCATTCGAGTAAAGGGACCGCTTCCTTGGGATTATGACGTCGATATTGGGATTCGAGGTGCGCAGTTCCTCGAGATAAAAAGGTCCGCTTTTTTTGATGCGTTTATAACGGCTGGGTTGAAGTGTACCAACCACCTTGATCGCAATGGACTTATAGGAGTAAGCAAGCCTGGATGGAATCTTGGAGTAGATATTTTTACTTTTTACGACTACGATGGAATTATGAAAAGACCTGGCTGGGCTGCTTGGTTGTTATTTGTGAATTACGAATTACATCACTCATTTCCTTCTCGTTTGGTGAAGTCACCCATGCCTAGAACCCAGTTTGGTTTCTTCAATATCTCAGTTCCTCGAGAAGGAAATGAAATCTTAAAATATTTGTACAGATTTGATTGGTGGAAAGAAGTAAAACCTTTAAGTTGCTAGGGCTTTCCTCACCGCCAAAACTCCGAAAAATGAGGCAATCGAGCTTGATTCTGCCCGACCCAAAATAAGCCCACAATATTTGTAATATAATAATATAATAATAATATTTTTAAATAAATATATGTATAAAAATATCATAATGTTTGAGTTGTTAAATTAATTAAATTTTTGAAGGTCAAATTTTTAAAAAATTCTCAACTTAACGTTGGTATTATTAAGCTTTTTTTATTTAAATTGTTCAATGTACTTATTTTTATTTATGATTTACCGAAGCCGATTTGTGTTAGGAATAAATATATGATTTTATTGTGTTTAACTGAGGACATTATATTTCATTCTATCGACTTCAACAATTTCACCATCATAAATGCTTTTGTCTTTTTTTTTTTTTTTTTTTTGGTTTCGCTTCATTCTTTTCATTCGGTTCTTTTTTAGCACTACATTCCTCAATGAAACGTCTTGGTGGACGAGAAACACGTTTTACACGGTGCGCCATCTTATTTCCGGTCATTACAGAGCATGCGCACAAGTACTGCACTAGTGTTATTGCACTAATATCAAATATCATGTCAATGTATGAAATAATTTTCATATGGTTAATGAGAAACTTTTTGGTTGAAAATAAATGCGACGACTTTGTGACTAAAGTATCTCCAAAGACAATAACGTAACCAGGAGGGAGGTAACATGACTGTACCAGCTCACTTCACGGAAAACCATGCCTTCTCCCTCCTGAACATAAGCTATAATAAGTACTTTTTGCACTCTACATGTCAAAAAGATTAATTTCAACAGAGGTCTCGCTTATATTAAGGTTTTGGTAACATTCCGGGCTGAACCTGCTTGAATGACCATTACTGAAGTATTAGTTCCAAGTACTGAGGTTAAAATTGATGTGTCCATGCATTGACTGTATATTTTAAGTAATTCTATCAAATCCACCCTCCCTCGACTTGCAATTCGAACCATTGGTTTGGTGGTCATTCAAGAGAATTCGGGAAAAGTTTGTTATGTTATCCAATTTGTTTCAGTTACATTAATATGAAATGCGCGATGCTGTTCGAATATGCAAATCCTAAAAAACATGTAAAATTCTAGACAGTTTCTCCTTGACACGTATAGTATTGATCTGGTGTCCAAGTCTTTGACGATCAATCTTACTAATGGTGTATTTGAATAGATGATTTATAAACGAGGCTAAGCCTGTGCAAACGAGTCTGTGGTCTTCAAAAACAGCGGTTTGCATTGAATGCGAAACTGGTGTATTTGGAGGACAAAACAAAAGAGTTTCAATCTCCTGAGAATTCGAATTGAGTACCAAAACCAATATTCGTGAGCAGTGATATTTTTGCCATGGATTATTAACGTCAATTCAAACCGTTCAAAGAACACACTGGGTCTTATGTTCATAAGTTTTGTTTTCTGTGAGGTTGAGCGGCAGGCTCCTCGAAAGAAAACTTAATATACCCAAGGTCTTTGCCCACGAAATAAAGCCAGAACAAAGGGCAGGAAAAA
Organism: Anthopleura sola; assembly: GCA_023349425.1. Taxonomy (NCBI): domain Eukaryota; kingdom Metazoa; phylum Cnidaria; class Anthozoa; order Actiniaria; family Actiniidae; genus Anthopleura; species Anthopleura sola. The sequence continues at coordinate 1,771,118 of JALHLI010000013.1, forward strand.
ACCTCTGCAAGGCAGGGTATTGCAAAGATCATCTTGCATAGCTTCCAAGCATAACATTACACCTTTTTCTTTTTTACTTCGCAGCTCAAAAGTATTCAAAATGAAGATTCAGATTATTTTGGTTATCTGCTCTCGATCACTCAGGCCGGAAACGAAGCTGGAAACGAAGCTGGAAAGGAAGCTGAGGGTAAAGATTATCTTAACTTGATTCAAATTCCTATATTTTATAGCGATACTTCATGTGACGTAAGGCGTTGTCATTCATGTGCCACGCAACCAGAAATAACTGGTAAAACCAGGCAACTTGTGAAGATCTTTGTGAAAATTGTTAGTATCCGGCTATAAGTTGCTATAAGTAGGAAACGCATATTTATATAGCGGATTTCGTATGATTGGGAAACGGTACGGCAAATTCGTAGCCATATCTACACACAGCGATTAGGATGAATTAGTGCAAGACAATGGGAAACCATTTCAATGTTATGGCATGTCGTACCGTATACGACACTAGAGAAAAACCTTTGCGCACGATTTCCAAGAATTTCCAAGAGTTTGAGTGAGAAAATAAATGTTCGTTTTCTCCGAGTATACAAAAAATTTCGTGGGTTTACTTTTGTGGGACTAAGATACTGTATTGATAAAGACAATATGAAAGAATTAGCCTTAAGTTTCAAGAACTGACTTTAAATTTTGGCATTTTGTAAAGACTATTATTCACGCAGGTGTGAAAGTCAAAGTTGCACATTTTTACAAAAGCACGAAGACGCTTTTTACTAATTTCCATGCGGACTTAGAGCATGCGCAGACGTTTTTCACGCGTGTCACCGTATACATGCTGTAAGTCATGACCAATCAGTGCGGCTGCTGCAGTGCAGCATGCAGAAGGGCGACTTGCCTTATTGTTTCGCAATCATTCACTCACACCATATGTTAATAAAAACAAATCGTTTTTTTCGTAACCAAAACGGAGCAAATTGCTGCTTGTACAATTTTTTGTACACAACGCATACCAGACTGTGCTTTTCCACTCGTACGTACTGAACTCCCTATTTTCTATCTTTTTTTCCATGGTATTTCTGAAATACAATGAGAAATTAAAATATCATCAATCAGATTTGTTAAGGCCCGTTTACACTGGCGATTATTGCGGACTGATTTAAGGTACAGTTTTTGCGGCGATTTTAGTCATAGTCAAGAATGGTATAAAGGATTCACTGGTAAAGTTTTATTCAGGACACCAAGTTTGCCTGGACAAACCACGAGCACAGCTCAGATCGACTGATTAGGATTGATTTTTGAGGAGGGAGGAAAACCGGAGAACCTGGAGAAAAACTCTCAAAGAAAGGGAGAGAACCAACAAACTCAACTCCCTTAAAAGGCCGAGTCCGGGGATCGAACCTGGGACCATAGCGGTGAGAGGCAAGAACCTACACCCTACGCCACCCATTCCATCCTTTTTTTTGATCTCCCCTACTAGCGGTTGCTACTTTACTCATCTTTGTGTCACCCCTCTTGATACCTGTCAATCCATGCAGTTGTCTAAAAACCATGTGGTCCCCTATAAAAGATATTTGTATACCATTCAGATGAGGAATCACCATCATCAGTGCGTTATTATCAACCCCCCTCCAGGCCATAAATAATGACCGGTCCCTATAAATCTCTTTTTTTTTTTTCCTTCTTGAAGTTGATATACTACCAACGACATCGATGCCATGAAGACACCATCAAGTGGACATAAATCCCCTAGTATAAAAAAAAACAAATAAAAAAAAAGAATAAAAAAATATAAATAAAATGAGAGCACCTCAAAATTGTTATGGAATATTCTTTTTGAGCCCACGAGCATGCGCCCGCACAAATACCGCTAATATTTAAATAAAAATAAAAATGATAAAAAAGTGTCTCCCAACACTTTAAGAGCGCAAAGGAAAAAAATCGATTTTGATAAATTCCTGATTTTCTGTGCGTCTTCAAAGTTGTTGAAAATGGACTATAAAACTACTTGTGCTTGCCCACCCCCGAGCAAATGAGGAGAATGAGTCTAGTCGGATAGAGATTCCTGGATACATGTCACACTAGAACCCAGTTCCCTTGGTCCTGAACTCGGTCGTGAATACGGCTGTCCACAAGTTGCTCGGCAACTTTTGGGCAACTTTTCCGATTTCGAGCAACTTTTCCACTTGAAAGCAACTTTTTCATTTTTGAACAACTTTTGTTTTCTTTTTTACTCCTACATGAGTTCAAACCCATCAGCAGGTCGAATAAGAGCAGAACAAGAGTGTTTTTTAAACTGTGTATACTGATTTGTAATTTTTGTTTGATATTATACACCGAAGTAATGGTCTTCCTGTGGTAAATTGACTACGCATGTGCTGGTCAGCGGTTGGAAAATTTAAAATAGAAAACAAAATGGCCGACGAAACTCACGAACATAGAAATAATGATGATAATGGGGAATGGTAATAATAACTATTAAAGCTGACCCAATTCTATGATATGAAATCATTAAATAGATTGCAAATTTGAATTTTTTTGGAGCAACTTTTGAGCAACTTTTAGACTTTTGAGATACTTTTGAACTACTTTTTAATTTTTTGAGCAACTTTTGAGCGACTTTTTAAGAAATTATGAGCAACTTTTTGGACTTTTTGGAGCAACTTGTGGACAGCTCTACTCGTGAATCAAAACTTTAAAATTAAATTAAAAATCAGGAATTAATTAAAATCGATTTTTTTCTTCACAGAAGTGCTTCACAACATAATAGGTCACGGTTTAATATGAAATTGGAAGTCAGATAGGGGTTAGGTGCACTTTAACAGATTTTGATTGAGTGCTTTTTTCACACCTGGTTGCTGATATTTTTATCTGTTTGAGTTCAGCAATCGAACCCAAGTGATAGTCGAGTGAATTCTCCCTTTAGCCAACCTTGATCCCCTTCAGTTAAAGTGCCTATAAACCCTAACTCAATATTTTCAGTATTGATTCTACATGAAAAGAATAATTGAATGGTAAAATATTTTCATATGATTTGAGTGATGCATCTATTACGGGGGTGTTTGCTCGGTAGAGGAACAACCAAGGAGGAACAACTGACAGAGTTTTGGCTGGTAAATCTTTTATTCTTGCATTCGCTTTGATCCAACTCTCTTCTTAACTCTTAACTCTTCTATAACTCTTTTTCAACTCTTACTTAACTGCTCTGTTCTTCCCTCTTGAATAGTTTTCATGCATCCCTTTATATAGGGATTTTACAAGGATCAAATTGAATGACAGGTTGTCAGAATTATCCGTTATTAACTAGTGAATTTCAGGAGGCGTTGCCTCTAAATCAAATTGGTAAAACCTAGAACATTTAGATGGAGAATGAATGATTCTAAAATAAGTTTGCATATGAATAGGCTGCGACCTACAAGGAAGCGTTTGGTCATAGAAAGGTCAATTGTTACAACGGTTTAAACGGTATTTAGGGCACGGATTAAGTACCCGATTTACTTAATAAACATCAGGGGGCAAGTAGTCATAAGTCGTAGGGCAAGTTCAGGCCAAACCAAGAAGGTTACATAAGACCAAGGTAGTTCAAGGTCAGATCCTGGCCGTACGTGCCACTCGTGAAAGGCACATGATTTACAGGTTACAACTTGCCTTTTTGACCAACGCGGGCTTGTATATCGTATTTAAGACATGCGTGAACAATAGTTAATGAATATCTAATCGAATAATAAACATATATTTGTAGTGAAAGATCTTTGATTAATTCTTGTCCTGTAACACATCTAGGAGATATCAAAGTATATGCTTCCAATATGTTCATGCGTTTCTCTTCTCCTTCCCCTTTCATGGGCCTCCTGTGTTTTTGAAATGTTTATCGACAGGTGTCATTTACTATTTTTAGCAAACTAGTCAAAAAAAGCTTGGACTTGTCTCACTATGCGATATTTTAAATACGTTTTATCGTTCAATAAAATTGCATGGGCTTCCTGTGTTTTTCCTGATGTTTTTCCACAATGGTCATTTACTATTTTTAGCAACTGAGTACCATAAAAGATATAGTGCAGATACAATATCAATCCTCATACCCAAAGTCTGAGAAGAAACAAGCCATGCGTCAGGCTAGATGGACAACACGGTTTAAGGAAATTACTGCGTATACGAAACAATGGTGACCCTAAAGTCAGTCACTTTCAAGAAAATCATTGGCTACGTATTTCTATCAACACTGTTGTTTGTTTTCATCATATATGTGTTTTATACAGGACAGCGCTACGCAGGCTACGTGCGTGACCCAAGTCTAAAATGCAGCCATTCAGTGGAAGAAATGGAACAGCTCCTTAACTTAACCTACGAAGTACACACAATTTTAGATTCGCTCCAGATTGATCACTGGCTGATGTATGGGTCGGTATTTGGCGCCATTCGAGTAAAGGGACCGCTTCCTTGGGATTATGACGTCGATATTGGGATTCGAGGTGCGCAGTTTCTCAAAATAAAAAGGACCGCTTTTTTTGATGCGTTTATAACGGCTGGGTTGAAGTGTACCAACCACCTTGATCGCGATGGACTTATAGAAGTAAGCAAGCCTGGATGGAATCTTGGAGTAGATATTTTTACTTTTTACGACTACGATGGAATTATGAAAAGACCTGGCTGGGCTGCTTGGTTGTTATTTGTGAATTACGAATTACATCACTCGTTTCCTTCTCGTTTGGTGAAGTCACCCATGCCTAGAACCCAGTTTGGTTTCTTCAATATCTCAGTTCCTCGAGAAGGAAATGAAATCTTAAAATATTTGTACAGATTTGATTGGTGGAAAGAAGTAAAACCTTTAAGATGCTAGGGCTTTCCTCACCGCCAATACTCCGAAAAATGAGGCAATCGAGCTTGATTCTGCCCGACCCAAAATAAGCCCCCAATATTTGTAATATAATAATATAATAATAATATTTTTAAATAAATATATGTATAAAAATATCATAATGTTTGAGTTGTTAAGTTAATTAAATTTTTGAAGGTCAAATTTTAAAAAACATTCTCAACGTTTTTGATTTTCATATGGTTAATGAGAAACTTTTTGGTTGAAAATAAGTGCGACGACTTTGTGACTAAAGTATCTCCAAAGACAATAACGTAACCAGGAGGGAGGTAACATGACTGTATGTACCAGCTCGCTTCACAGAAAACCATGCCTTCTCCCTCCTGAACATAACCTATAGTAACTACTTTTTGCACTCTACATGTCAAAAAGATTGATTTCAACAGAGGTCTCGCTCATATAAAGGTTTTGGTAACATTCCGGGCTGAGCTTGCTTGAATGACCATCACTGAAGTATTAGTTCCAAGTACTGAGGTTAAGATTGATGCGTTCATACATTGACTGTATATTTTAAGTAATTCTATCAAATCCAACCTCCCTCAACTTGCCATTGGAACCATTGGTTCGGTGGTCATTCAAGAGAATTCGGGAAAAGTTTGTTATGTTATCCAATTTGTTTCAGTTACATTAATATGAAATGCGCGATGCGGTTCGAATATGCAAATCCTAAAAAACATGCACAGTTCTAGACAGTTTCTCCTTGACATGTCACATTCACAATATCGTCGTCAACATTTCTAGATATGTACAGTTAATTATTGATCTGATGTCCAAAACGTTCTAATTTAACGGCTTTGACGATCAATCTTACTAAGAAATCTCTCTTTTTCTTTGTACCTTTTTGATCTTTTCTTCTCTCGGCTTTCATTGTCAGTCCCTCTCGACCAATATAGTGTAGACTCGGAGGCCACTCGTAGGAAATGATAACGATACCAAAAATGCCTGGTTTGCATTTGATCGCTGGCTATACGATCGCCCGAAACGGTTTTTCTGATATCGCAACGATCAATTTCAACGATCCTAGCATATCACCATCGTGATGTTTACATTTGATCGCTCGATCCCTGGAACAAGTCACGTCCAATATCATCATTTATCGTTTCCTTCTCGTTTGGTGAAGTCACCCATGCCTAGAACCCAGTTTGGTTTCTTCAATATCTCAGTTCCTCGAGAAGGAAATGAAATCTTAAAATATTTGTACAGATTTGATTGGTGGAAAGAAGTAAAACCTTTAAGATGCTAGGGCTTTCCTCACCGCCAATACTCCTAAAAATGAGGCAATCGAGATTGATTCTGCCCGACCCAAAATAAGCCCCCAATATTCGTAATATAATAATATGATAATACTGTTTTTAAATAAATATAAGTATAAAAATATCATAATGTTTAAATTGTTAAGTTAATTAAGTTTTTTGAAGGTCAAATTAAAAAAAAAAAAATTCTCAATGTTTTTGATTTTCATATGGTTAATGAGAAGCTTTTTGGTTGAAAATAAATGGGACGACATTGTGACTAAAGTATCTCCAAAGACAATAATGTAACCAGGAGGGAGGTAACATGACTGTATGTACCAGCTCGCTTCACAGAAAACCATGCCTTCTCCCTCCTGAACATAACCTATAATAACTACTTTTTGCACTCTACATGTCAAAAAGATTGATTTCAACAGAGGTCTGGCTCATATAACTGTATAAAGGTTTTGGTAACATTCCGGGCTGAGCTTGCTTGAATGACCATCACTGAGGTATTAGTTCCAAGTACTGAGGTTAAGATTGATGCGTTCATACATTGACTGTATATTTTAAGTAATTCTATCAAAGCCAATCTCACTAGAATTGCCATTGGAACCATTGGTTCGGTGGTCATTCAAGAGAATTCGGGAAAAGTTTGTTATGTTATCAAATTTGTTTCAGTTACATTAATATGAAATGCGCGATGCGGTTCGAATATGCAAATCCTAAAAAACATGCACAGTTCTAGACAGTTTCTCCTTGACATGTCACATTCACAATATCGTCGTCAACATTTCTTGGTATATACAGTTAATTATTGATCTGATGTCCAAAACGTTCTAATTTCATGTCTTTGACGATCAATCTTACTAAGAAATATCTCTTTTTCTTTGTACCTTTTTGATCTTTTCTTCTCTCGGCTTTCATTCGCAGTCCCTCTCGACCAATATAGTGTAGACTCGGAGGCCACTCGTAGGAAATGATAACGATACAAAAAATGCCTGGTTTACATTTGATCGCTGGCTATACGATCGCCCGAAACGGTTTTTCTGATATCGCAACGATCAATTTCAACGATCCTAGCATATCACCATCGTGATGTTTCGATTTGATTGCTCGATCCCTGGAACAGGTTACGTCCAATATCTTATTATAAAAAAAATCAGACTTAATTGCGAGGTTGTAGTAAATACAGTAAAAACACGTGGGTTACCAAATACATTTGTTGGTTGATGAAATTAGTAAGTTTCAAAAGCTACTTAATGCTGGTTTGCTATCATTCCCAAGATGAAATAACAAGAGACATTGGCGGCTATGTTGGATGATATAACAAGCTCAAACAAAAATACTATTTTCTATTATAAGTTATCCGTTCCACTTGTGCTATGTAATCACTTAGTAATATGTAATTCTTTGTAATACTATGTAATCAATCAATCAAATCAACCAGACTAATATGACAAATCTTTTGTTAAATTCATCCAACATGGCGGCTATGAAAACCACATTTGAAGGCTTGTAACTCTGCTTCTTTTTAACGAAACACATTCAAATTTCCCAGACTTACTAATCTCGAGATGCTTAATCAGAAGACATTTTTTTGGTAAGTAGATTTTAAAAAACTCAAAACTCGCCCCAGTCACTTGCTCGTTTCTAAAGCGGCCAATTGCAGAGATCCCAATACGTATACGTACGGATTGGAACTACAATCTCATCATCACTCGCCCTTACACATGGAATACCACAAGGTTCTATTTTCCATTCTTGTTCTCTATCGACACAGACTATCTGCCATCAGTCCCTAACATGCGCTGTGGAATCCTACGCAGACGATTCAAAGGTATTCTTTTCTTTTTATTGGAAAGTTTAGACACATCTTTATCATCCATAAAAGAAGATTTGCTTAGCATAGCTGAATGGTGTTGTCAAAACCGTCTTTTGATAAATCCAGATAAAACGAAAACGTTTTTTAGTGAGAACCCGTCAACTACTAAAACACTGAGTGAACAAGCTATCCATCCAGCAACCGATTTTCTTGGTGAGAGTTTAATCTAAATTAATATCGTTTCGGATTTCTTGTCAGGATTTCAAAAAGAACTTATCAATAGACTCAATAGGGGAGGACTTGTCAATAGAATAGAACTGATACGGAAATGTCAGAAATGGGTAATTTCCCAGAATTGTGAAATAGTTCAAGGCGCTTTACAAAAATATAGTAAAATATAGTATATAGTAAATATATCACAGGTGATTTTGCCGACCCCCCCCCCCCCCCATACACTGATAAATGACCCCCTCCCCCATACACTGATAAATGACCCCCTCCCCCATACACTGATAAATGACCCCCTCCCCCATACACTGATAAATGACCCCCTCCCCCATACACTGATAAATGACCCCCTCCCCCATACACTGATAAATGACCCCCTCCCCCATACACTGATAAATGACCCCCTCCCCCATACACTGATAAATGACCCCCTCCCCCATACACTGATAAATGGCCCACCCTCCCCCATACACTGATAAATGGCCCACCCTCCCCCATACACTGATAAATGGCCCACCCTCCCCCATACACTGATAAATGACCCACCCTCCCCCATACTCTGATAAATGGCCCACCCTCCCCCATACACTGATAAATGGCCCACCCTCCCCCATACACTGATAAATGACCCACCCTCCCCCATACACTGATAAATGACCCACCCTCCCCCATACTCTGATAAATGACCCCCCACCCTCCCCCATACTCTGATAAATGACCCCCCACCTCCCCCATACACTGATAAATGAAAGCCCCCTTAATGTCAATGGCAAACCATTCCACAATTTGGGTGCAACAACGCTAAAAGCCTTATCACCATACGTCACAAGGCGCGATCTTTTTTCTTGTAAAAACAAAACACATGGAATTCGATCTGAGAGTCCTTCGGCGGTTCTCGGCTTGATGGCATAAGCCAGGTACAAAGGCGCTATGCCACTGAAGGCACTTGAACACTAGAAGGATCTTGAACTTAATTACTTAGCATACAGGAAGCCAGTGCAACTTAACATTATAACAGCTAGGATGTGTTCAGACTTTCTCGTATGCATTATAATTCCTAGCTAGCCTAGCTGCAGAGTTTTGAACATGTTGGAGCCTCTTGATATGTTTTGGAAGGCCATAGAAATGTGAGATTTAATAGTTCAACTTTGAAGCTAGTTATAAAGGCTTTGACCACACTTTCAGCTAAAGAACCCGTGAGAAACCTTCTAGTCTTATATTCCAGATTTTATTTGCAGACTTGTTTGATTGATTTGATTGGTCTTCACAGCACAAATCCTCACCAATCTTACAAGTTCAGAAATTATTATCAACCTGTATGACCAAGCTAAGCCAAATTACTGAACCGTGCACGACACGCGTTTAACCAAGACACGCTGTCGACAGTCATCATTAATTCATTAGTGTAATGAGCAAAATCGATTATTGCTTTGCTGTTTAGTCAAGCACGATCGAAGGAAAACATCATCACGCCGAAAATACAATTGATACAAAACTATGCAGCTAGAACTATTTCTGGTAGACATAAGTACGATCATATCACTCCTGCTTTGCGTGAACTGGAGTCGCTTCCCATCAGACAACGTCTCGAGTTCAAAAATATTGTGGTGGCTTTCAAATGTGTAAATGAGCAAGCATTCTAAAATGTATGTACGAGGTCGAAGCCGTGTTACCGTGCGCGCGGTGCTAATTCATTTTAATTTATTAAAATTATTAATTTATTGAATTTAATTTATTAAGATTCATTAAATTATTTTTTGTTACACTGAGGACACTCGAACCATGAACACTTGATATTTTTTTTTTTTATGAACTTTCTACTGCTTCAAACCTTCTGAAAATGAAGCACTGAGCTCAAATAATCTTATTGTTCAAAATAAATCATATTTCCAATCGATTCGCACAAGGGATAAAGGAGAAAAAAGAACGAAAAAACCTCAAAATGTTCACGGTTCGAGTGTCCTCACTGTAATTGCTGCACGCAGTTTATACCATACCTTAAGCCTTGCGATGACTCTCGATTTTATATGAATGATAACTAATCGCCTATTGTCTCACAACAATCAACCGAACAAAAGAGCTTTGCTTGATGATGATGCGTAACAGACGTCTTTACCTTGGGCATAATGCTTTCCATCTTAGATCACGTGTCATTCCCTAGAGTATCCTTTCTTTATTGTAACGTTTGCGCACGAGAAGAAACGTGAATGTGGATACAACTGGAAAAAAGAATCTTATTAAGAGAATGACACTCAGTTTGAAATGGAAAAACCTTACACCCAAACCAAAGATATCTATAGATCTCTTTACGTGACATCAAAGCCGCTCAATTTGGAGGACAAAACAAAAGAATTTCAATCTCCTGAGAATTGAAACCTATTGTCTTGTCATTAACATTAAGCTGCATTCCGACGTACTTCAAGGAGTCTATTGAATGCAAGAACTGGGAGCTCTAGAAATAATCCTATATAAGACTGCATGTAACACCGACCCTCTATACAGAAGACACTCTTGGCAAGAAGTGAAGCACGCAAGAAGATTCAAAGCTAAAAAAGAGACAAACTCGAGATCAACTGTGGTAAGTTGCACACTAATTCTTCTGACCAACGAAGATTATTTTTACGTTCAGATATATAATTCATATTTCATCTCTTCGTATCGAGTTGCTTTGAATTTTTATAACTATCGTAAGTTGTAAAGTTGTACGTAACTAAAGTTAAAAGCGCGCCAAATTGAAAACCACTCAATCAGTGTTACATGCTGAAATTTTTCTAGCTTTTACAACGCAATTTGCGAAATAAATTGCTCTTGACTGTTAATTGCGTGCAGTATTCTCACAATAGTACAGAAAAAAGTTCAAACTTTTTAGTTTTCTGGAAATTTCTGTTGTTTCTAGATGCATGGTTTTGCACAGATTGGTCACTGTGGCGCTCGAGTAAATCATGCAGAAAATTCAAATGAGCGCCATGTACAGCGACCAAACATAAACTCGTTTATATTTGAGAGGTTAAAATAATCTGGAACCACAGATCTAGATAGCATTCAAGATGATACATAAAAGATAAGCTTTATTTTTGAGTAATATTGAGTACCGAAACCAATATTCTTGAGCAGTGATATTTTGCCATGGATTAGCGTTAATTCAAACCGGTTCAAAGAGTACACTGGGTCTTATGTTCATTAGTTTTGTTTTCTGTGAGGTTGAGCAGCAGGCTTCTCGGAAGAAAACTTAATATACCCAAGGTCTTTGCCCACGAAATAAAGCCAGCTAAAGCAGGGTATTGCCAAGATCATCTTGCATAGTTTTCAAGCATAACATTACACCTTTTTCTTTTTTACTTCACAGCTCAAAAGTATTCAAAATGAAGATTCAGATTATTTTGGTTATCTGTGTTATTGCTCTGCTCTCGATCACTCAGGCCGGAAAGGAAGCTGGAAAGGAAGCTGGAAAGGAAGCCGAGGGTAAAAATTATCTTAATTTGATCAGTTCAAATTCCTATATTTTATACCGATATTTCATGTGATGTAAGGCGTTGTCATACATGTGCCATGCAACCAGACATACCTGGTAAAACAAGGCAATTTAAGAAGATCTTTACGTAAATTGTATCAGGCTACAAGTTGCTATAAGTAGGAAACGCATATTTATAGAGCGGATTTCGTATGAGTGGGAAACGGTACGGCAAATTAGTAGCCATATCTACAGACAGCGATTAGGATGAATTAGTGCAAGACAATGGGAAACCATTTCAATGTTATGGCATGTCGTACCGTATACATGCTGCAAGTCGTGACCAATCAGTGCTGCTGCTGCAGTGCGGCATACAGAAGGGCGACTTGCCTTATTGTTTCGCAATCATTACAGTCGCACTATTAATATGTTAATTTAAAAAATTCAGTTTTTTCGTAACCAAAACGGAGCAAATTGCTGCTTGTACAATTCTTTTGTACACAACGCATACCAGACCGTGCTTTTTCACTCGTACGTACTGAACTCCCTATTTTCTATCTTTTTTTCAAATTTCTGAAATACATTGAGAAATTAAGATATCATCAATCAGATTTGCTAAGGCTCGTTTACACTGGCGATTATTGCGGATTTTAGGTGCAGTTTTTGCGGCGATTTTAGTCATAGTCAAGAATGGTATAAAGGATTAACTGGTAAAGTTTTATTCTGGACACCGAGATTACCTGGACAAATATCTCTGTATAGGCACAAGACAACATTTATTATATTTTCAAAAATCGCCGCAGAAATCGCAACAAAAATCACCTCAAAATCGCCAGTGTAAAAAGGCCTTTATTTATCTGTTCAAATTTTTATATTGAAATCGGTTGGTTTTCAGTTTGTAAAGACAATTTGTCTGCGGAAAAGTGCCAGTCCCTTAAGGATCTTGAATATTGTAAAAACTACCCATTACAAATGAAAAGATTATGCAAGAAGACCTGCGGGAATTGCTAAGGTAACTCAAAACTGATCTTCTTTATAAAAGATTATACACATTTTGGTGTTTTACTATGCTTTTTTAGTTTTTTTTTCTTTTCTTCCTTCCTTTGTTGATTTTTCCGCTTATTCATTCCATCTCGACTCATTTCTGACCACGGAGCACAGCTTAGATCGAATTAGGCGGTTGATTTTTGAGGAGGGAGGAAAACTGTAGAACCCGGAGAAAAACTCTCAAAGAAAGGGAGAGAACCAACAAACTCTACTCACTTAACGTGCCGAGTGTGGGGATCGAACCTGGGACCATAGCGGAGAGAGGCGACTTACGACTACGCCATTCGCTCCACCCTTTTTTATGATCTCCCCTACTAGCGGTTGCTACTTTACTCATCTTTGTGTCACCCCTCTTGATACCTGTCAATGTATTACTGACCCCCCCCCCCCCCTCCAGTTGTCTAAAAACTATGTGGTCCCCCATAAAATATATTTGTATATCATTCAGATGAGGAATCACCATCATCAGTGCGTTATTATCAACCCCCCTCCAGGCCATAAATAATGACCGGTCCCTATAAATCTCTTTTTTTCCTTCTTGAAGTTGATATACTACCAACGACATCGATGCCATGAAGACACCATCAAGTGGACATAAATCCCCTAGTATAAAAAACATACTTTCTACGGTGTTCGTTATTGTGTACTATGCAATAATCGGCAAATAAAATGAGAGCAGCTCAAAATTGTTATGGAATATCCTTTTTGAGCCCACGAGCATGCGCCCGCACAAATACCGCTAATATTCAAATAAAAATAAAAATAATAAAAAAGTGTCTCCCAACACTTTAAGAGCGCAAAGGAAAAAAATCGATTTTGATAAATTCCTGATTTTCTGTGCGTCTTCAAAGTTGTTGAAAATGGACTATAAAACTACCTGTGCTTGCCCACCCCCGAGCAAATGAGGAGAATGAGTCTAGTCGGCTGTGACGTACACCCAGGTACACCCACGTAAACAAGTCGAAGGTATCCCCATACAAACCGCAAGTTGAAGCAAGTTTTTGTGCAGAAAAATGTATGTGTCGTTGCAACTAGTTTAAGAAGAAATGTATGCTTATTTCTCGCATGCGCGAGATTCCTTGATATATGTCACACTAGAACCCAGTTCCCTAGGTCGTGAACTCGGTCGTGAACCACAACTATCAAAATTTAAATTTAAATTAAAAATCAGGAATTTATCAAAATCAATTTTTTTTCTTCACAGAAGTGCTTCACAACATAATAGGTTTAATATGAAATTGGAAGTCAGATAGGGGTTAGGTGCACTTTAACAGATTTTGATTGAGTGCTTTTTTCACACCTGGTTGCTGATATGATAATTTTTCTGTTTGAGTTCAGCAATCGAACCCGAGTGATAGTCGAGTGAATTCTCCCTTTAGCCAACCTTGATCCCCTTCAGTTAAAGTGCCTGTAAACCCTAACTCAATATTTTCAGTATTGATTCTACATGAAGTTTGGTGAATAGTTGAATGGTAAAATATTTCCATATGATTTGAGTGATGCATCTAGGAGATATCAAAGTTGATACTTCCAATATGTTCATGCTGCTATTTATTTTTTATTTTATATTTTACCATTGAAACTTTTCACTTCAGTAATGTAGAATTAATACTGAAAATGTTTAGTTAAGAATTATAAGACTCTTAGATCAAACATGACAACCTGAGGGGCTCCTTAGAATTCTATACCCTGTTAAAAAACTCATGAATATTTAATGAGGAAAACACAATAGAAATTATTGTTCGTGGAAGAGGTTTTAAATCTGATAAAACATCCTCTTCATTTGCATAAACTTTAACTCGGATTTTCTCTGGTAAACTTGGTTCATTCGTCAAAAATTCAGTAGAAAATGCGAAGATACACCTCGAGGTTTTTTAAGCTGTTCAATAAACTCGCAGATCGTGTTTTATCGGGCTTAAAACCACTCGGCTTCGCCTCGTGTTTTAAATCCCCATAAAACACTCCTGCTCGTTTATTAAACAGTACATAATGACCTCTATTATTCTGCTATACCACTTATTCCCAATAATACACTTGATGTTTTCCCTCGACATAAATGCAAAGCTACAATAGTTGTCAGCCACGTTTTGTCAGTTGAGACATGCCCCAAACTAAGGAGTCTGGACTCCTATTCTCTTGTGACTATGATGAGCTCTATTATTCTGACACCAATTTTTCGAACAACAGCTAAGCACTTGACGCGGATAAATAAGGCGCTTGGCCGGGGGGATGAACACTTGTTTTCAGTATGATGCTGTGCCCGGAAGTAGTTGTAACAAAAGAATGAATATCAAAAGGAGTCCGAAATACAAACAACTTAAGTAGTAATGGTAAAAAGCTTCTTCTCTGACAATTAAACTTCCAGTTTGTTGTCAACTGAGTATCTGATAACAGCCCAGCTATCGACGGAGCAAAGAGAATGTTATCTGTAATCGTCATCACAGCAGTTTTGAGCATCCAGCTTGTGTCTGTGCATTCAGGAACTGTCGAAAAGTGTCTCGATGGTGGCCATCACAAGAAGTTTCCTTCAATAGAGGGAGCTGATTTTGCGACTTGTCTTCCTTGGCAAAATAAGCCCACTTGTTGCACGGCTGAAACAACTATGGACCTGAAGAAAAACGGCGTGAGAAATTTGTTCCGCTTTGACTGGGACCATTGTGGTACTGTAAGTGAGGTAAGGAATGAAGAAATGATAAATGAATGAAAGGAAAAGAGTGAAGAAACGATCAGTGAAGAAAGGAAGAGGTGGAGAATTATGTTGAACAAGCACAGCTAGTCCAGACAAATAAAAAGGGGAAAAAACTGACGAAAACTGATTAAGAAAAAGGAATGCCGCAATTAAACTCGAATTTTACTTAAAAATAAAAGAATTGTTGAATTGATGTCTTCCATCTGTTCCATCAAATTTCTTGAAATAGTAGTATGACCTTATTCTCTTATCCACGGCTTTATTCACTGTTATATCATCATTGAGTCAGTTTCTTTTGTTCACCGGCGGTCTTTATCCTTCATATTCACCCGTTGGCAATCGCGGCTTACCAGGTTGATATCTAGTTATTTAAGAAACTTCCCCAATGATGATATTTCGCCTCGGGTTGATATATCTCGTATCCACCACGGTAACCTTGTGTATAACCTTCACATAAATCTTTTTATCTATAACTTAATTTCAGTGCCAGTAAACCCATTGATTAGATGTTATCGCAATATTGTTTCTTCGCAAAACAACTCTTTTTCAAGGTTTTATGACCTTGGTAGTGAGTCTGAGGGGACTGTGAAGATCGATTCAAGTTCTATAGCTAAGGATCCATGTGCCAGACCATCTTTTTACCTTCCCTATGGTATTCCTACAGGGGCTAAGTTTGTTAGTACGGGTTATTTAATGTATACTTTTCATACATTCAATAACTAAAATCAATTGTATCTTAGCCTTGCAGAAAGTATCTGTTAGGTGAAGCATGTTTCTACTACTGTGATGCAAATTTGGTCAAATGGAGGGCAGAACGTGCGTTTATGAGTGACGTACCCATCTGCAGTGATACGTGCGACAAATGGTTCGAGGCCTGCAAGAATGACAAGACTTACTCTGACAACTGGCTGGAGGATTTTGCTTTGTATCGCAACAAAAAAGGTCCAATAAGACCTAACAGACCTTGCCGCACCTTTGGCGAGGTAAGTATATTGATTTCTATGTAATATATACAATATGAGTGGTCCTGTTGTATCAGATATACAACCAGGAGCCGAAGGCGAGTGATTGTATATCTAATACAACACGGACACGAATATTGTATATTACTTATGAAACGTCCAGGTGTGTACATGTTCTACTAAAATTTTAAAGATAAAATTGAATTTGGTTGAGAAAATTGGACTTAAAGTTTATGAAAATCCGGACGATTTTGTATCAGATACACAACCTCCTCCGCGGACAATAACATGATTTCTATGGTGTTTTCCTCATTAATTATTCATGAGTTTGATAAACATATTTCAAGCATTATAATGGCATGGGATGTGCTATCCCTATAGAGTACTATATTTTTGTTTTCTACATGAGAAGACTCATAAATAAGAATCCAACTCAAACAAAGAACTTCATTCTCAAGGAAATGACATGTGGTCTGAAATGGGAAAACATTTTGCCAAAAAGGTCTATTATTCAGTCTTCAGTTTAATAGTTCTGTGTGTTCTTCCACGGTGTTCATGACCAAATCAGTGTTCATACGTCTCATCTTGCCACATGATATTTTCTTTTCGTTTTAGATTTTTCAAAATGCTGAAGGATTATGCAACGAATTATACGGACCGGTGTACAAGTATGAGAAGTCTTCCAACTGTATACTGTTTGATTTTAAAGGCAAAAACCCGAACGACAAAGTCGTACCAGGACCTTCTTCTTCATCTTAGACTTGGACTGAAAGACAACGATGAGCAATATGGTATTGATGCTAATAACATAATAACATATCGATAAGGTTGAGAATAGATCAAATGCCAACAGCAATTAGATTTTTCTTCTTGGTCTTTGCTAGAGTATACTAAACAATTGTCTGACCCAAGTTGTTATGTTTTAAGAATAAAATAGCATAAAGAAAACAAGTTGTTGTTGTGTTGTTGTGTGCTAACAATTGCCCTGCGCGGGAAATACGGCAATAAATAACAAGGTATCTTTTTTGAATTTCAATCCAAATCTACGGTAAGAAAGATATTTTTACATACATTTGAGTGAAAACCGAAGCTTGTTTCAAATTATTTCCCATGCAAATCTATACGGTAAGAAAAAGATCTTTTTACATTTGAGTGAAAGTCGAAGCTTATTTTCCGTTGTTTGATAAAGAACTTCGTCCAGAGTCCTGTTCTTCTAACTTGTCCTGGCCGCAGTCTTCGTCAAAACCAGCGTTTGTGTGAGTATGAGAAATATTAAATGAATGTTGAGAAACGTTATCGCGGGAAAAGTTATCAAAATCTCGAAGCCTGAGTCCTCTGTTTATTTTATTTTGATCATCATCAATAACAAGGGAATTCCAAGGGCCACGCATGCTTGGTGTAACCCTACGTTCACTTAGACTCAACTCTAAGGGCGCTAAAGAGAATGCTTCTGATTGGTTCCCCAGTAATCCCTTCCGGTAAAGCTCTCTTGTAGAAGGCCAGGACCGATGAGGTTTGTTTGTCCAAATATGAGACAAAGGGAACCCAAACTTATCCACATAGACCTCAAAGGCTAAGACAAGAATCGAGACAACCACGCCAACAAGTACTATGATGTAGCCTCCTCCTACGTCATCTATAGTCATTCTTTTGAATGTCACTGTACCATCTTTATTTGCACCACAGGAACCCCGTAACCATCTATTTGTTAGCTTGCGGGAGGTATCTAGTTGTTCATACTGGATCAGAACTTTGGAGAATCTTTTAGTGAGCGTTGAGTTCTTGGGTAAAGCCAGGCCAAACCCAGACTGAAAGAATGACTTTCCTGCAAGGTTGAGGTTACAAGATTCTTGTCTTCCGATGTGATACAATAGGGTTGGTTCGTCTCCAATAAATGCCGTTAGTTCGCTTTTAATAAGAAAAAATAATCATTCTTAGTATTTCTGTGATTCCATGCATTGGGTTAGAAATTCGTTTGTTTATGGTAAGTGATTTTCTATTCTGATTTATAATTGCTGAACATTTTTTTTTAAAGTACCAAAAAAACTCCTCAGAACATTCGGTGAAGATCAGAGCTGCTGACGACCTTTTAAATGACACACGCGTCTATCACTCAAAAGAGCGGGAAATATTTCTTGATCCGGTATAAATGGTACGCGCGTCTGCCATCCGAAAAAAGCGGGTAATTTTGACTTCCGGTATATCGCTCGTACACGCGCGTCTGCTAACCAAAAAGAGCTGGAAAGTTTGACTTCTGGTAAATGGTCCGCAAATGGAAAACCTGAACAAGTAGGAATACGAATTAATTCCTCGAACGGCAAACCATGTTCTGTAGGACTTTTCCGACCAGAATGACTCAAGTTTGTCGATATTTCAAGTTTCTCCGTGTATAGAACCGCGAGATTATCTTTAAACCGTATCGATTCTATGCAATTACTATGCTTCTGTATACATATACGTTAGCCTTACCCTTTGATTACTTTCTGCACTCCTTCGGCAAATGTCTTGACGCTGTTTGCTTTCATATTTCTCCAGATTTGAGAATACTCCACTTCTTGGCTTCCTTTAAACAGCTTCTCCAGACTTGTGTCTGCAACGGTCCCCACTGTAAATCCTTTCGGAGGATTTTGAAGCTGTTTATAAAATTAATGAAAATATTATTGTGTTATTAAAAAGGTATGCCGGCAAAGTAGAGTCATCCTGCAACAAACAGAGCATGCACAGCTTCGTAAGAGTGTGAAAACCTAGGCTCAAGGTGCAGACGCGCCATGCCATAATTGTGACGGTGACTCGCCCAAAGTTTTCATTGCATTCGTAAAGTCCTTGTACAATGTCATTGGTTCAGCCACTCGCGCCATTTAGCTGTGTGTGCCCTGACTTGATTTTCACAATCATACGAAAACTATTCTATTTGCATCAATGGCACTATCCCTTACCCTAGGATCCTGTATCCCTGATAAAGGAAGTAGCTCTCCCTCAGACACAAGAACAGCAGCTAGATTAGCCGTGTAGGTGTTAGTCAACACCAGCATAGCAAAGGCAAACACCACAGTAATTAATCGACTGCTGTAACTTCTGGGTCTGGCTTCACATTCATCGATGTGTAATACAGTACCCCAGCTGAACCACAAGCTGGCAATCAGGTGGAACTTCTTTCTTTCTTTATAATTTTTTCCTTTCCTATAATGTCCGTATGGACTTTTTCTATCAATAAGCCACAAGAGAATAACAATTATGTTGATGGTAGCTATCGTAAGAATCCAAAGTTCGGTGGTAAAAGGTTCCAAAAACCTAAGAAGCCAGCCTGTACGGTTAATGCCCACTGCAACAAGAATATTCATTCCACTGTGAAGAAACGGCTGAGTGAAGTCAACTGCTCGGCTCCTTAAATCTGTGATTGTCAGGTCTGCAATTGCTAAGTCGGCTTCGCCTCGTACAAGTTCTCCTATCAGGCCATTCCACTTGCCTCGATCTAATGAGCCGTATTTACCATCTTTGACAACGTGGAGGTCAGCTTTGAAACCGAGGTCATTTTCTAGCATGCCGAGTAAATCGATAACAAGACCTTTGCAGCATTTCTGCTCGATTGTGTAAGAACCATTGGGTGTTAACTGGTAGACTTTACACGGAAATCCAGAGGCGCAAACAAATGTACCTCCTTTGTTATGGGGCTCCTTCAAAGCGCCGTAGAAAGCAAAGGGCTCCGTGATGGCTGTCGCTACACGTAGCACCCTAGTGTGTAGGATATTCGTTGGAGGTTCAACTCTGTTACCTGGCCACTGGATAGCTACTTTATTACACACCAATTCATGGTTGCTCCAGTGTCCTATCTTTGTCCATTCTTTCTCTCCGTTCGACTTTGCTTGAAGATTCACGATGTCATACTCTGGATTGATCCTGTTACCAAAGTTGTCAAACTGGATTGGACCTGTTTTTCCTGTCATTTTAGTGGCCAGGATCTGCCTGGAGGTAAACATAGTGTATACGCTTAGAGAATATTTAAACAAGGAAAAGACACCAGATATTTATTTAAGGGTAGTATATTTTCATTTGCTGGTGAATCCCTTTCATGCACGTCTATGTTACCCATTCATTCCATACGTTGATCTGATGTGGGAATATAATATATCTATTGACTTATACATGGGCCCAGATAGCAAGATGGACGCTCCCAGAGAATTAGTTCTCAATACAAGATAAAGCATCTCACCTGAAAAGAGCAGTATTCCCTTTACTATCCATATTTCCTATATCACCATAGCAACTAGAGTGTTTCCTTGGTGATATAGTTTCTTCCGTGTTAATGAATGATTCTTGTGCAGAAATGTAAACCATCAAGCTGTCATAGACCACATCACGTAATGGCGTGTATACAGTGGAGTTACATGTCCTGCGCAGTCGTATCCCTAATAGTCCCGTTGGTATTCTTGTTATATCGGATAAACCCTCCGCAATCGTTTCACTAACGATCCACGCGCGATCGCCATTAAAAAGTCCCAAATCCTCTGCCTCGATGAGCACCTTTTGTGCTTGGTATGCTTCACAGATTAATACAATAGCAGACGCATCAGTCTTCTTTACTTGAGCAAGTTTCTCAGCAACGTCTTGGCTATTCGATGTGTCTATGATGTGAACGACTGTCATCAATATTGGGTTTGATACTTCAAGGCTTTTAACAAACTCAGTAACCAGCTGTGGTTTTGTTTTGTCAGCTATGACCATTACATGCGTCCATCGGAAGAAAAATAAAATACCGCTGACTATATTAGTTTGCTGTAAGATATCTGGCTTTAAACTGTAGACCATGTTGTATTCCTCATTCTAAAATGACAAAAATATTCAAAATTAGAAAGAGACCCATTAAAACACTGGTAAGGGAAATACAACGAGGTTACACACGAGGTTACACACGGGGCAAGAGGGGACACAAGGTTACACACGGGGCAAGAGGGGACACAAGGTTACACACGGGGCAAGAGGTGACACAAGGTTACACACGGGGCAAGAGGTGACATAAGGTTACACACGGGGCAAGAGGGGACACAAGGTTACACACGGGGCAAGAGGTGACACAAGGTTACACACGGGGCAAGAGGTGACACAAGGTTACACACGGGGCAAAAGGTGACATAAGGCTACACACGGGACAAGAGGTGACATAAGGTTACACACGGGGCAAGAGGTGACACAAGGTTACACACGGGGCAAGAGGTGACACAATGTTACACACGGGGCAAGAGATGACACAATGTTACACACGGGGCAAGAGGTGACACAATGCTACACACGGGGCAAGAGATGACACAATGTTACACACGGGGCAAGAGGTGACACAATGCTACACACGGGGCAAGAGGAGACACAAGGTTACACACGGGGCAAGAGGTGACACAATGCTACACACGGAGCAAGAGGTGACATAAGGTTACACACGGGGCAAGAGGTGACACAAGGTTACACACGGGGCAAGAGGTGACACAAGGTTACACACGGGGCAAGAGGTGACACAAGGTTACACACGGGGCAAGAGGTGACATAAGGTTACACACGGGGCAAGAGGTGACACAAGGTTACACACGGGGCAAGAGGTGACACAAGGTTACACACGGGGCAAGAGGGGACACAAGGTTACACACGGGGCAAGAGGTGACACAAGGCTACACACGGAGCAAGAGGTGACATAAGGTTACACACGGGGCAAGAGGTGACACAAGGTTACACACGGGGCAAGAGGTGACACAAGGTTACACACGGGGCAAGAGATGACACAATGTTACACACGGGGCAAGAGGTGACACAAGGTTACACACGGGGCAAGAGGTGACACAAGGTTACAAACGGGGCAAGAGATGACACAAGGTTACACACGGGGCAAGAGGTGACACAAGGTTACACACGGGGCAAGAGGTGACACAAGGTTACACACGGGGCAAGAGATGACACAAGGTTACAAACGGGGCAAGAGGTGACACAAGGTTACAAACGGGGCAAGAGATGACACAAGGTTACACACGGGGCAAGAGGTGACACAAGGTTACACACGGGGCAAGAGGTGACACAAGGTTACACACAAGGCAAGAGATGACACAATGTTACACACGGGGCAAGAGATGACACAAGGTTACACACGGGGCAAGAGGTGACACAATGCTACACACGGGGCAAGAGGGGACACAAGGTTACACACGGGGCAAGAGGTTACACAATGCTACACACGGGGCAAGAGGTGACACAAAGTTACACACGGGGCAAGAGGTGACACAAGGTTACACACGGGGCAAGAGATGACACAAGGTTACACACGGGGCAAGAGGTGACACAATGCTACACACGGGGCAAGAGGGGACACAAGGTTACACACGGGGCAAGAGGTTACACAATGCTACACACGGGGCAAGAGGTGACACAAAGTTACACACGGGGCAAGAGGTGACACAAGGTTACACACGGGGCAAGAGGTGACACAAGGTTACACACGGGGCAAGAGGTGACACAAGGTTACAAACGGGGCAAGAGATGACACAAGGTTACACACGGGGCAAGAGGTGACACAAGGTTACACACGGGGCAAGAGGTGACACAAGGTTACAAACGGGGCAAGAGATGACACAAGGTTACACACGGGGCAAGAGGTGACACAAGGTTACACACGGGGCAAGAGGTGACACAAGGTTACACACGGGGCAAGAGATGACACAATGTTACACACGGGGCAAGAGATGACACAATGTTACACACGGGGCAAGAGGTGACACAAGGTTACACACGAGGCAAGAGGTGACATAAGGTTACACACGGGGCAAGAGGTGACACAAGGTTACACACGGGGCAAGAGGTGACACAAGGTTACACACGGGGCAAGAGGTGACACAAGGTTACACACGGGGCAAGAGGTGACACAAGGTTACACACGGGGCAAGAGGTGACACGAGGTTACACACGGGGCAAGAGATGACACAATGCTACACACGGGGCAAGAGGTGACACGAGGTTACACACGGGGCAAGAGGTGACACAAGGTTACACACGGGGCAAGAGATGACACAAGGTTACACACGGGGCAAGAGGTGACACAAGGGTACACACGAGGCAAGAGGTGACACAAGGTTACACACGGGGCAAGAGGTGACACAAGGCTACACACGGGGCAAGAGGTTACACAAGGCTACACACGGGGCAAGAGGGGACACAAGGCTACACACGGGGCAAGAGGTGACACAAGGCTACACACGGGGCAAGAGGGGACACAAGGCTACACACGGGGCAAGAGGTGACACAAGGCTACACACGGGGCAAGAGGGGACACAAGGCTACACACGGGGCAAGAGGTGACACAAGGCTACACACGGGGCAAGAGGGGACACAAGGCTACACACGGGGCAAGAGGTGACACAAGGCTACACACGGGGCAAGAGGGGACACAAGGCTACACACGGGGCAAGAGGTGACACAAGGCTACACACGGGGCAAGAGGTTACACAAGGCTACACACGGGGCAAGAGGTGACATAAGGCTACACACGGGGCAAGAGGTGACATAAGGCTACACACGGGGCAAGAGGTGACACAAGGTTACACACGGGGCAAGAGGTGACACAAGGTTACACACGGGGCAAGAGGTGACACAAGGTTACACACGGGGCAAGAGGTTACACAAGGCTACACACGGGGCAAGAGATGACACAAGGTTACACACGGGGCAAGAGGTGACACAAGGTTACACACGGGGCAAGAGGTTACACAAGGCTACACACGGGGCAAGAGGTGACACAAGGTTACACACGGGGCAAGAGATGACACAAGGTTACACACGGGGCAAGAGGTGACACAAGGTTACACACGGGACAAGGGATGACACGAAGTTACAAGAGGTTAGGCACGCAAGTAAGATAAATTTCAAAACGAAGCAAATCATAACATTCTTAAGCAACAGCAATGTCTATAACAATAAAAGTACACTAATGAGAACGAAGTACGGCCTAAAATAAATAGCAAATTTGCTATTAAATTTACATACTGCCGAAGCCAAATGACTCAAATTGCTGCTCATATCAACACAAATATGCGCACATTTTCTTCAGAATCTCTTCTAACGAGGAGTACAAACAACTTCCGATATAACGCACTGTTATGTATGGATACTTTCCTGTGAATGTACTTTAACAAGCAACTCTGCTTGGATCAGGACAATAACATAGATCGTTAATAAGGAGACAGGAAACCGGCTTTAAGGTCATTGTTCTCGCGATTGAACAATTTTATCTTGGTAATTACGTCTTCCATTGGTAATATTTGGCTAATTTATATTTCAGTATATATACCTTAAGATAACTTGAATATATCAGTTACCTTGATCCTAAATTTAGTTTATAAGTTTTAGAATATTTATTTTTCAAAAGTCTTTCGTCAAAAACGAATTTAAAAATAAAAATGAGAATAAAAAAGATCATGCTATTTTTCATTTAAATTGTAAAATTTAGAATATTTAAAATTTATGGACTAAGACGTTAATCTAAGGTGTAAAATATTTGATTGTTTAAATTGAGCTCAACAAAAAAGTGCTGAAGAAAAAGTACATATATTTTATTGAGGCTAGTTTGCTATTATCGTGATAATGAAAAAATTAGCCTAACTTATGAATTTTCACATGCCGTTTAAAATTTCCGGAGAAATTGCTTTTAAGACTCTTAATATTTGTATACAAAATATTAGGCCGTTGTTGGCACACAGTTTATGCCATTTTGTATTGCAAATGTTAAGGAAAAAAAGGGTTTTTGACAAATGAAATGAATGAAAAAAGTTATAAAAATTCGCCATAGCTCAGTGCTTGCTTTCCGTTGCATTTTAAAATGCCCGAAAGCTCAGTAGTATAGTTCAACAAATAGGAATGGAATAGTTAGTGGAATATATAATATAGTGAGTAAAATTATGTGTACATATGGAAATATATGTAAACATGTATATATGAACTACGGATAGACGAAAGAATTTATTTTCATCGTTACAGTGAAATAAGTAACTTTAGTAGCTATTAGTGAAGAAGGTCCAGAAAACGTTCTGAGACTTCAGGGAGAATTGAACCCATGAAAACACTACAAAATAAATTTTTTGAATCGTTCAGACTTACCTGGAGATTCGAGAATCCCCGCGTATCCCTCAACAATGTTACAGGAATTCCTAGATAAGATGAAATCCAAGGTACAAAATAAAACTGTCTTTTCTTCAGCTTGTCTGTCATAATCACAGCCGTTACATTCTTACTAATCACATCCTCGCAGAACTTGACCAGAGAATTTTCAAGGTTAGCATTCACTTTTTCCAAGTAATAAAAATGCGGGCTGATTTGGGTGCTATTTACAATTTTCTTGAGGTCTTCTAGTGCTTTCTTGGTAATTGTTTGTACTTCTGTTAGGTTATCCGATGCGACGATCGCAATCGTGGCTTGACCTTGCTTTTGAAGGCCATTAGATGATCCTTCGTGGCTTGCTGCAGCAACACTATGCTTCATATTCATATCATTTCTCAAACACGTTATAGCGATCAAGAAATAAATACAAGACCTTGGCATGATGGAAATGAGAAACTTAACAAACGACAGGTGAAATGAATAAAGTATGAAATATATAAATAAAATCAAGTTTCGTGGGGAAGTGCTCACAAATACATAAAATGTACTGGGTTCACTTCCTACATTTTGTCCTGTTCTCGAACCATTTCATTTCCATTGCATTTATGGACCTTTTGTGTACAATTTTCGCTGCTCACACAAGCCTCCAACTCGAAACACTACTACGTAATAATGCGCAACTTTTCGGCTTTATGAAAAAAAGTAATAATTTACAGCTTCACACAGCTGCATCACCAAGTTGCATTAGAAATTCTCAAGAAGTTGAACACACTAATTAACCAATTAACCAAAAAAAAAAACTGATCAGGCTGTGTGGTATTTCCATTCATTTCCATTCATAAATTTAGTAAAAATATCCAAGAGAGTTCGCTCACATTATATGTGTGGAGATTCAAGATTACAAAAGCACAGTTTGTACGAAAAACTCTTTTGTTAATTTTTTTAGAAAGTATCTTAAAATCTGATCGGATTCATTGTATTTTTCACAAATCTATCTGTATTTTGGGTATATATTTGACTCCTTGTTTTTCATCCTCACAGGAACCTGGAAAACCCTTCTATTATGGAATGAATGGGAAGCTAATTTCGTACTTAGCAAATGTTAGAGCTAAACAATATAAATTTATGAATAGAGAGTAACATTATGAGGAATGAAGAATAAGGTACTTATTCAATTACTAAATATAGAGCTAGAGTATTTTTAGGCTTTTTTTTTTTTGGCAAAAAAGTTTATTTCTTTTTTGCCAAAACTCGAAATGCTACACTGATTAATATTATTTCATTATAGAATCAAACTTTTGGTTCCTAGAATTATATGTAATGTATTTTTGTTAGTTCTAAAGAAAATTTGTGGCTAGTTTACAATTAACACCTGTTAGTCTATGTCGAATTTTTTCTGTGAATGAAATATTACCTAAGTTTCCGATAAAAACAAAATAATGAAAGGAAAAATATAATGAGATGCATGAAATGAAAAACAATGGAGGCAAAGAAATCAAACGAAAAGAAAGAAAAAAAACTATAGCATAGAAGAGAAGAGAAGAGAAGGGGAAGAGAAGAGAAGAGAAGAGAAGAGAAGAGAAGAGAAGAGAAGAGAAGAGAAGAGAAGAGAAGAGAAGAGAAGAGAAGAGAAGAGAAGAGAAGAGAAGAGAAGAGAAGAGAAGAGAAGATGAAAGATGGATCCATTTGAACATATAGGTAGAATGACGAATATTTTTCAATATACTTTCCGGTATTTTGCAACACCAGGAATTCCAAATAAAACAGTATACTCCGGCAACATTAGTCCGACAGTATATTTTTAACTTTACAAAAAGTTTAGAACAACTAATATGATAATAAAAATCTAATATTCTTGTCACTCTTATCTTATCTTATCACTACCACAAACACATGAAGTAAAATAATACAACTACCGGCTAGAAAGCCAGTCAAAGTTATTAAATTTAGTTCCTATCTTAGTAAATAAAGAGTCTTGGATATTGCAACGTCAGTTCAGTTGTCTTTTTGTGATTGTAAAACAAATTTGATTTACTGACTTTGGTCCATATTAATGAGTGCCGACAAAGGTGGCTGCTGTCTTATTGGTCCGCGGCCTCTTCTTAGGGATGAAGATGTGATTGTTTTGATTATAGATCGTTAGCGCGGCTTTTGGTCAGCGTCAGTAGGCAAGAGATTCTGGTAGGCGAATCTTGTTTTCGTTATCAGACTCAATTAATATATCCGATGGACTTATTGATGTCGTAAAACCAACAGAGAAAACTATATGTTGTCCTGCTAAAAAAATACCTTCTATACTCTTTCAGCAAATTTTGGGACAATTCTACTCTTATTCTGTTCAAGCCCGTTTTCAAACTATCTTGGATGCGAGGTCAACAGGAAAAGACAAAAGAAATCTCAATTTTTCTCGATGGAATTTGTGGCATTTATTTTGTATTTTCTTGACGTAATTTTAATTAAAAGCTTTACACCCAAGATAATTTTGAAAAGACTTTATGGTCAGACTTGCCCACTTTTTATAGGACACAGCATTCCATGGAGAAATTTACTTTTTATTTCAAATTAATGAGACCCACAATGCCCTTTGGTCTTGGAATGCACTATTCATTATGCAGTATTCAACGTTTTCTGTCCAAGTCGTAGAATTTGCAAGCATACATCGAGTTTCTTATTGTAATAATCCCACGGTAAATTTAATTTCATGATTCCGCTAGCTCTCAAACCTTAAGGCTTTTCTCAGCGACAACGTTAATAATGAATAAGCTATACTATATTCCCGTTGGTAATCAAAAGATAATCGATTGACTACAGACTTTTTCTAGCGACAACGTTAATTGAATTAGCTATATGGAGTCAACAAGATTGCATTATACAAGGCCAAGCTTAGCCTCCTACGCAGATGCTCTTAGGGTCGTCACGCAATACTTCTCTCCCCAGAGAAACGTTGCGTGACGACGTGACGATCCTAAGAACGTCTGCAAAGGAGGCTAGGCCAAGCTCAACTCGTCGTGCTCTAGAAATATAGATCGAGATGGACTTCCCTAGTAATTTCCCTCTGCTTAGCTTGTACTAATTCACAACAATTTTTGATCATTTTATATTATTATTATTTATACAAAATTTAAAAGTGAAGCTCCTCAAAACGAAAATCTACCACAGAGAAATGCGAAGATAATATTATTTATTATCAAGATATTGGAATTTAATCATGTGACATTAATATTATGTAGATGTATTTGTGATCATCAATAATATATTAATTGATACAATTGAGCAAATATACAATATGGATAATAATATACCTATATTCTGTAAGTTGATTGGTTAAAATTAATTGGGCAGATGACAGACTGGGATTATATGGTACATTCATAGCAGCATATAGTTAACTATTCATGTTTAATGTGCGCTTTCGTACAGTAATATATGTGTAACAAATATTCTTTATGTATTATAAAGATTAGTTTTATAATTCGCGCACACTACCTGAGTTAACCAATCACGGCGTAGACTGAAAACTCTAACAATCAGGAGAGGGCAGAATTAATATCCCATACACCTCAGCCAATCACAATGTAGAGAAAAAACTGTAGCCAATCAGGAGGGCAGATTTAGTATCTCATTGACTTCAGCCAATCACGACGTAGAATGAAAACATTAGCCAATCAGGAAAGTTTGAATGCTTTGTTTTTATTCTACATTATGATTGGCTAACTTTATAAAAGTTGTCCCAGTTGGAGTGTTCGCATCATAAAAGACCGCATCACGCTGGATGAATAGATTCTTCTCATTGAAAAATGCAAGGTATCTACGCAGTGTTTCCAATACGCAGCTAGGTATAACTATGTGAAGGAGATATACGGAAAACAGGGAAAAGGTTGGGGAGATGGGAGTGAGGCCGGAAGGGAACACGAGGAGGAGATCTGTACAAGGCGTTTCTTGCACATGTCTAAAGCTCAAAAGATGTTTTGGCTTGTTATTTTCGTTAGACTCTGTTCAGTTGATCGTCTCTACACTCGCTCCTGCTCCTGCGTTGATGCGTTTTCTAAGCACACCAACCAGTCGTTCAAGTCTGCAACAAAAGTTTACAGAAACTTGTGAATATGTAGCATCAATCAAGGGGCGTATCCAGGGGAGGCGAGGGGTGTGACTAGTTAACCCCCTTTTACCTAAATAAAATAATCATGAAGGGTTTGTTGTAGGTATACGACACCCCAAATTGTCTCCGAGTGGGAGAAATAGAAAACGCGCGCGCGTGCTGTCGGTGTTATAAAGCACGCGAGACTGAACTAGAGACACGCGTAGCAGAGTGCTCCGCAACACTGCTCGATTTTTCTGACAATCTCAACAAAAAGTGTTTTATAAATGAACACAGCACAGCAGGCAAGTTCTTTGTTTCTTTTATAAAATACAAATTACAATAATCGTTATTTTGGATACGAATGACGCAACAGAAAGTGCGCGAGTGTGCTGTGTGCTCTCATAAACCACGCGCTCCCAACCAATCAGAAAGCGAGATTTATAACAGTTTCTTTATAAAGATGATACTTAATAACTTACTTGTCAGCTCTCTCTTTCTCCTGCTGATAATTCTTGTTCATCTGATACACTTGTTCAGCGAGTGTGCTTCTTTCGGAAGAAACAGAGCGAAGTTTGCTGACCAGATCATCGTATGAGCGCTGAGCAAGGCAAAGTTCACCCTCGCGCGTACGTAGGCGATTCTCAAAGCCGTCCATTGTACTGTTGAACTGGTCTCGAAGATTTTGTTCCTGACTCAAAGATCTGTGAAGGCTATAGGAAATAGGATACACTAAAAAGGTCAGCAAGGAAGGAAAAAGATGTCGACCGTGAGTACGGGTAAGTTGTTTACATAACCGCATTTTTTGTTCGAACTGGCAATGCAACGTAACATTTTGTCGCAGCGAAAACTGAAATTTCTATAAGCCAATTCACAGTTTAAGAATCGTTATCAGTGCGCATGCGATTTTATCCCGAATTTCTCACCTTCTTTTGTTAAACAAAATTAAACAAAAGGTGAGAAATTAGGGATAAAATCGCATGCGCACTGATAACGATTCTTAAACTGTGAATTGGCTTATTACGTCTTGCTTTGCACTGGCGATGGAAATAAAAAGGTTGCGTTGAGAAGAAAAGAAAAGGTGGGTTGGGGTAAAGTGAAATGATGTGAGGTGAGGTGACATGAGCAGCGGCAAGGCGTGGTGAAGTGGGTTAGGCGAGGTGAGATAAGATGAGGTACGGTATAATGAGGCGGGGTTGGTTGAAATAAAGTGAAATTACGTGGGGTGGGTGAGGTGACACGAGAAGGAGGTGAGGTGAAGGAAAGGAGGGTTGGGTAGGGTGTGGCAAGGTACCCAAATGGATGAGATTATACAAAGTGAAGTTTGAAAAACGCAATAGTCAACCTTTAACAAAAAGAAGTCAATCAAATATACCAGGACACGTACTTACCTGTAATAAACGCGTATCGTTTCAAGTTCTTCCTCCAAACGTTTTGTTTTCCGTAAAGAAGCGTCTCGCTCGTGTTGAGAAGATAAGAGTTGGGCCTATGAATACAAACAAACGCCCTTTTATTCGTATCTCTATACCTTCCTTTCTCGCTCCCTTTCTACCTACAAACCTACCTTCCTTCCTTCCTTCCTCCCTCCCTCCATTCCTACCTACCAACCTACCTTCCTTCCTCCCTCCCTCCCTACCAACCTACCTTCCTTCCTCCCTCCCTCCCTCCATTCCTACCTACCAACATACCTTCCTTCCTCCCTCCCTACCTACCAACCTACCTACCTTCCGCCCTCCCTCCATTCCTACCTACCAACCTACCTTCCTTCCTCCCTCCCTACCTACCTACCAACCTACCTTCCTTCCTCCCTCCCTCCATTCCTACCTACCAACATACCTTCCTCCCTCCCTCCCTCCCTTCCTACCTACCAACCTTCCTTCCTTTGCCCCTCTCTTACTATCTACCTACCTTCCTTCCTCCCTCCCTCCTTCCTTTTCCTTTCTTTCTCTGTTTTTATGTATCTAATAAGCACACGCCCCAAGTTTTTCTTTGTATATCTTTCAAGTCATGAGATGATGGTTTAAGCCATTGTATTCACCTGTGTTGTTTTGACGCGGTGTTTTTCTGCCAGTTTAAACTGATTTTTCACCATTTTTAATTCTTTGTGTAATTTTTCAACTTCTTCTTCGAGCGCTTTGACCTGAAAAGAAACGTTGATTAAGCAATATGATGATGAAATTCGTGGCCTAATTTCATTTTACCAAAATAGTATTCTCAGCTTACGTACTTTGGATATCGCTTGGTCTCGATCTTCTAGGACTGCTTTTAGCTCCTCTGCTATTGCTCTCTGGTGTGTTTTTTGAGCTGATTTGAGCTTATCCGCCATCATTGTACCTTGTTTGTCGATAGAACGAGGGCTTTCGGATACTGTCAGCCTGTTAAGCAAGTCTTTTATTGACTACAATAAAAAAGAAACGAAAAAAGAAGAGGTTAGAAGACATCCCTGACTATCACTTCATAAAAGAGAAGAAAAAAGAACGAAAAGAGGAGAAAATACACTATGTGGTGATCGACGACAATCTATCCTTCTCATATACATAAATTAGGTCTTGAAAACTCGATTGTAGCCAAAGAAATGCATTATAACGAGTGTGTGTGGGTATGTCTGCCGGTATGTTAGCTATTAACAGTCAGGATACATAGTTGGTGGTTATATATGTATGGGTCATTTTGAATATAAAAGAGAAAGCTTAAGGGACGGGTTTTGCCATTGCTTGGGGCATTAAATTTTCCAGACGTCTAACTGCTTAAGGTAATTCCGTAGAAATAAATCCAGACATAGAATTTCCCTGAAAATTCGTACATTTATTAATCAAGTTATAGTCATTCCAGAAATAAAATAAAAATGGGGGGTAACCGTGCTTGTTTCGGCGCTAAATGACGTCAAATTTCGATGTTTTGGGTGACGTGTGAGAGCAACATTCGAAGCATAAAATGGAAGAAAAATACTAATCATTCGCAGGATGTCATTGCTATCTTTGAGTTATTGATATTATTTTCATTTTAATATATTAAATTTACATTCAGATGCCAAAACTCGACCAGAAAATGAAGCTGTAGTAAAAAATAGCGACGTTTTATTAGTGTGTGCGTACTTCGATATGACACGATACTATTGCCTTTTCAGGAATATCTAAAAATCTGGACATAGAATTTTGTTTAAATTCAGATATATTATGGTGAACCTATTCCGTATTGATTTACTGAAATAAAAAAGATAGGTCACCGTGCTCGTTTTTGTTCTACAGCTCGCTAAAGCACGAATTTTGTCCTCGAAATGTAGTTACCGAGAGGGGACTAGGGAGAGTTTAACACAAAAAAATATAAAAAAGACTGTGATCTCTTTCTAAATTTCTAACTCTCATATCAATGCCAGATAACCTTCGTTTGATAATTTGCTGGTTATTTTGGTTTGTTTTCTGTATTTTGTGTATTTTTAACAAACCGTTTTTATCAGCCGGCCGCCATCTTGGAATTGTAATAATAGCCATTCAGCGCGAGCTCGCGCTGGCTAAAATCGTGCGCAGTAGCGCGTGCGCAATGCAAAACTACGGAATTACCTTAAAGTGTTTTTTTTTAGTGAAGCTCCAAGAGAGTTATAAAACGAATGACTGCAATAAAAACATTATGAAGTATCCTCCAGCAGCAAAAAATATCGGAGTCACAAAGAAATATAAAAAGTTGTTCGTAGACGCCGCATGTTGTGTTGAAGAGAATGAAAGGCTTTCAGAAGAGTTATACTGATTATTAAAATTACTTTGTTTTTCTGCTACGTAGTATCACGGAATAAACTCGTTAGTTTCAGAATCGCTGTTTTTTTCTTTCGCTGCTGCTGTTTCTTTTTTCTCTCTGTTTGTCTGTTTGTTTGTCTGCTGTCTGTCTCTCTCTGTCTGTCTGTCAGTTTCTCTGTCTGTGTGTGTCTCTCTCCCTCTTTCCTTCTTTCTTTTTTTCGTTCTATTTTATCCCTTTTTCATTCCTTCCTTTGTTTCTTTAAATCTTTGCGTTGTTACTTTGTTTGATTTTTACGCTATTAATGCAAAACATCTCACCAAACACTCACCTTCCAGTCATTCAACGAGAGTATTTCCCAAGCATGATGAAAACCACTACAATTACAACTACATTCTGTACGTATTCTAACCTGATCGGCATCCTCTTCGTCGTAGACTGAATCCACTCCTGAGTCAAATCTGAAACGCAATGACAATACAAGTCAAGACGAGCAATAAACAATTATTGAATGAGATTGAGTATGATATTGCAACTTATCAGTTCAAGATTTTTTTAGCGTGGATTTTATGTTTTTCAAAAACTTTTTTTCCGCTGATTTTCGTTTTATTTCTCAAAGCGTTGCCCATGAAAATCAGGCTGAATTTTCAGGTTTCACTTCGTGTTAAATAATTATGATGATGGGAAAATGAAAAATTTGATTT
The DNA here is from genome assembly GCA_023349425.1 of Anthopleura sola. Taxonomy (NCBI): domain Eukaryota; kingdom Metazoa; phylum Cnidaria; class Anthozoa; order Actiniaria; family Actiniidae; genus Anthopleura; species Anthopleura sola. Next base: position 1,805,062 of record JALHLI010000013.1, read on the forward strand.
AAAAAAAATGCAAGGAAATAAAAGCTAAAAACGTAGAGGACTACAAATGACTATATGCTTAATTAAAATTACTAGAAATATACTGGAATCATAAATAAAATGTTAAAAGAATAAAAATAAAATTTCAGTTGAAAAAGGGTAAAATTCCCTTTTCACTTCTTTGTTTTTCATTTACATCAAACATTTTAAAAAAGCTGAAAAGCTTTTGCTTAAGAAAACAACAGCATTTAACCTTTCTAAATATCAAATTCCTATACCCATCGTCTTATTTAATTACCTTTCCATTTAGAAAGAATTCAAGTCGAATATATTGTGCTGCACCAAATTTTTTGAATGTCAATGTGTGCACACTGTAGTTATGAACCAAGTGCAGAGTAGATAAGAATTATTTATTTAGACAGATAGAGAGACTGCCACCTGTTATAATGGTAAACTAGGGTACATTGAATCCTCGATGACAGGTGGATTGAAAACCACTGTATCACTTATTAGTTTCTTGGTTTAGCTGTCGCTATTTGTAGATTCTTTCCCTTGATTTGAGGGTTTTCTCTGGGTTTTCCAGTTTTACTCCCTCCACAAAACTTAACATGCTATTTCAAAATACCTTTTCTGATTCAATTGACTGACTACAGACAGTAGATTCAAGGTGAGGCTGGAGTATATAAATGCAGTGAATGTATGGATTTGAAAACTCCAGCCTGGACTTGAATCTTTTGTTCTGTGGTCATTCAAGCAAAATCAGGAAAGGTCTATTTGGTTTGTGCCTGACTGCGATCAGCTCAGAGGCTGTTTCACGGCACTGATAACATTTGAAGGGTTTGTTTTTATTTGTTATTATTTTATAGTGGATTGAAATGACTTATAGAATGTGCATGGAAATAAACTAAAAGGTTACGAAAATTCAATTGAGCATTGAAAGTGTTTCTTATTTCAAACCACATTCCCTGAGCAAAGTTTTGTTCTTATTTCTTTCCTTTATTTTATTTCTTTCAATTTTCTTTTTTTTTTTTCGTTTACTTTCTGTTAACCATATTTTCTATTCTCCTTTTTCTTTTCTTTCTTCCCGTCTCTTTTCTTTTCGTTCAGTCATTATTTTTCCTTTATTTCTTTCCATTTTCTTTTTTTCATTTACTTCCTGTTAACCATATTTTCTATTTTCCTTTTTCTTTTCTTTGTTCCCCTGTCTCTTTTCTTGTCATTCAGTCATTATTTTTCCTTCATTTCTTTCTTTCTTTAGGTATGAAATGATCTACAATATTTTAAAAACTTAAAAGTTCCAAGCCAAACTCACTGTCTGACTATCATATTTATCATTACCACTATTTTCGTCACAACAGGAAAACCAGGCAATCATCAACCAAACAAATCATTTGGTACCAATCATACTCTGATTGACCGCAGCGTATTGCCCAATTTCCATGTCGCCACTGTTGTCTCGATTAGCATGTAGCAATAAAAATAGTAGCAATGATTATCAAAGATAACTATTTATTAATATTATTTTTATAACAAGCAGCAGTTAAATCATCATCATACCCAGCTTGCTCTTTTTCCAATCTTCGCATTGCAGCCAGTAAGTCTTCCTTTTCATCCTTGGCTTGTCTTAGTCTGGCATTAACAGCAGTATCCCTCTCTTTCTGTGCTCTGTAGATTTTATCAACAAGTGCTGTGGAGAAAAGAGACAGATAAGTCAAAGATGATGCAACCTCAAGGCCATGGAGCAAGTGGCATATACCGGAAATTATGTTATAGATTAAGAATATGTAACACAAGACATTACATAAAACAGTTTTTGGGGCTTACATTCACCTACTTTTGAGTAGCACTGTAATATTAAACAATAATTATTATTGGATGAGGTTGAGCATGATATCGTAAATTATCAAGACCAAGGTTGTGTTATCTGCCGAAGCTGTAGGCTGATAAGGAGGCGGATAAAACAGCCAAGGTCTTGATATTTACGATATCATGTGAAAACCAAATTCAATAATTGTTTTATTATACATTTTGTAAACTAAGAATAAAGATTTAATTCTGCATTTGAAAAAATATTTCTATTTTCATAATTGTAAACTTTGAACTCGACATGATAAATGTATTATCTGTAGGTAAATGTATTATCTGTAGGTAAAACCTATAGATAATACATTTATCATGTCGAGTTTACAAGATATCAGGGATTGGCTAAGGGATCTTGGCCAATCAAAAGCAAGATAGTGAGTAAAATGTATAATAAACTTGATTAATAAGAGCTTATAATGTATAATAATTATACCTGCTCCTTGAGCTGCGATTCTTGAATCAGCCTGCATCAGTAATCCATCACGTGTCATTTGGGTTGCTTGAATCTCAGCTTCTGCATTTGCTAACTTTTCTGTAAGCTGTTAATAGTTAAGTAATAATCAGTAAGCGTATGCATATGTAAAGAATAAGAAAAAATGTAATGAGCTTACGTGCGCATTTAGAGACTTTGAAGCCTCTAGTTCACCACTGCTCAGTAAAGAACTTCCACTATAATCAAGACTGAAGTGAAGAGGGGATGAATATCTGGCTTCCTGGCTTCCTCTTCCTCCACCATCCTTCATGAGACTTCGAGATTTCTCTCTCAATAACGCTTCTGATTTCTCTGATAACTCTCTTTCCAGCTGTTGCCTTAATCTCTGCTCTTCTGTTAACAGTTTATCTCTATAAAAGACAAAAGGTAAAGGCAATTGTACTTTTATAGTTCTTATAGTTGATTCTAGCTGGTATTACATGGTACTAGTCTCCTTCGCAGCCGTCATTAGTTTCGATCCCAGACCCTCCTGGGCCCTCTCCACTAATGGTAAGGTAGGATCTGGAAACCCGAAACTAATGACGGCTGTGAAGGAGACTAACGTGGTACCAGACAAATTTTTAACTGCTGAAAATTTTGACTCTATTTGTACCAATAACATGGAACCTTCTCTTTAATTTTCACAGCTAGGTGTTTGCATTTTTGTCCAGATAGTATGTTCTATGTAAATGGAACACCTACACATACACACTTTTGAACAAAAAATTCATCTGGTATATGGTAAGACCAGTCTTGGTAATAGCTTAAGGTGACTGGCTACTTTTGGAAATAATTTTAAACTTTTTTTAAACTACGATTTTTAAAATTTAATGAAACGAAATTTAATATGAAAAGAAAAATGGGGTATCCCGAGCTCATTTTCAAGATAATCAGCGCAAGTTTCTGAAGCAAAAATTGCACCAACGGAAGTGATCAGAATTTTTTTTACAACTCATAAGATAATAGTTCTTTGCAGACCTTATCATGCACAAATGCCATATTTTTGAATAAAAGACAAGGAAACACATCGATTTATCATATTTCGCCCTTTCAGTGCTTTCAAAAATCTCATAAAATCAAACAAAAATTCCTACAAAAATGTATTTTTTCATGTGACATTAGAAAAATTAACTTTTCTAAAAACTTTGATATAACATAGATTTTTAGAAGTTCTTGCAATTAAGCTTATAAAAAGTATAGAGTCCCTTGCAAAATTTGAGGGTATTGCACTGTTGAAGCTCAAAACAGGTATGGTTTCTCAATAAAATTTTGTATTTTATTCAGTGGTTTTTGTGCGAGTGCTCATCGTGGGCTTGAAACACTTTGCTTGACATTCACTAAATAAAGCCTATTTTCTGTACATGTGAGTCAGAACCCCTGTACATGCCGATAGGCCATGGCAGGGGGATGCCTTTCACAACTAGTAGAGGGGGAGGGGGTCAAAACAATGAAAAAACACATTTATAAGTTAAAGGGGTCTATATAGATGGGAATTATTACATATTGAAGCTACATCTAATTAAATAGGTTGAAAATTCAAGTGTTCTTTTGTTTTGTGTTGTTGGATTTTTACTCGACTTTAATAAGTCTATAGCAACGACATTTATATTCACACCAATAATTAGAAGGTGGAATATTCAATTTCTTAGGCTTTCGAACGCGTATTACAATAAAATTACTTCTTAAAAGAAATAAAACATTTTATCCCAATAAATAATGGATATCAATCAGAACCAAAACCAAAACGCTATCATACTAAGCCCAAAGTTATCTGAAGATCTTGCCAAAAATTTCTCGCCACAAAGTAAACAAGCGAACTCAAAAATGCTTCAATTATTACTAAACCCTACGAAACTATTTCAAAATGTAAGCTTATTAACAGCCAGATAGCGTTAGAAAGCCTCAAGTGTACTATAATACTGATATCGTATCAAAATAATAACACATTCGTCATAGTTTTTATTGTTTTTTTGGACTCACTTCTCTTCGGCATCGCGTCGTAAGTTCGCCATCTTTCGCCTCGCTTCTTTCATAGCACTGCGTACATGCTGTCGAATTTCGTCTACTTCGTCTTTGTCGTCGTCGAAGGTGGAGACGAAGTGATGACCTCGATTAAAAGAGTCGTTTGTACGGTGGAAATAATTCAGTTCGTCACGAATGGAGTCCATGGACGCTGTTCCTTCGAAACTGCATAAATTACTATATGAATAATTTATGACACAGGGAGCCCATCATCTTTTAAAATAATCTTCATGTAAAAATTCATTATTCTTCGTTTTCACGTGACGTCATAAACCAAGAAAACAACAACTTGCAATGAATTATCAATGCTGTAACATTGATTCTTTGATATTTCTTAGAGAACTATGATGTGACTAAACGTAGAAAATGTCTGGTCTTTTCGCCATTTTTTTTTCGAGTTGTGTAAACTTGATTTTCTTCATGTAATTAAATCTGACCTTTAATATACTGTATGCTGAATTAAATGTCTCAAAAGTCATAGAAATATTTTTTACGCCAGATTAAATATACATTTTTAGTGTTTTACATGTTCGAAAACTCGATTTTTACATGTCTACGGTACCTACCTACCTACCTTTTTTTTAAAAAATCGGGTCAACCTCCTCCCTAATTGCCCCCCTCGGCATCCCATATAATGTCTTACTTAAAATTCAAGATGACCGCCGTATCGCTAAAAAGGCCTATCAGTATAGTTGTAAACACAAATAGTCCCTTTCACAGTTCCCTGCCGCCATTTGAAAGTTTGTCGTGCCTTTGCATTAAAGCGAGACCAACGGTGAGCTTGCAATGATAGAGACCTTTTTACAGTCCAACTAAGAAAACCATGAACACCTAAAATATGTCTGGAATGTTTATTTAGGCCGTTACATGTAAAATAGATATTTCCCACCACCATGAAAAACGATTGTATCTGTCTGTCTCGAATAGAAATCTCTAATTTCACGAGAATAAAATCAAATATGAAGTTTGACTGAACTTTTAAACGGGAAAAAACTTTGCGTGACCGCGCTGTGATCAAACACATAAACATTCCATTCCATATTTTAGGTGTTCACGGTTTTCTTATTTTAACTGTAACACCTTGAACAATTATTCAAGTCTATCAGCTGCTAGCTCACCGTTTGTCTTGCTTTGACGAAAAGGCCCAGCTACCTTTCAAGATGGCGCAGGGAATTGTGAAGGGGACTATTCCAATGTTTCTTTTTTTGTTGTTTTGCTTTGCTTGGCTTCACGTGTCAAGTACTGATTCAAACAAGTCGCGTGTTCACGGTTTATATCATACCTCTTTGGTCCACTGAACTCACGCAGCCGTTATGTAATATTGTTTCAAATAGTGAGAGAAAAAATGTGGTACCGAGTAAAAGCTTGCTTGTATTTTGTCATCTTTTTGTGTGCAAGCCCTTTTTGGCTTATCCTCACACTAATATCATGGCTTTTTGGCAGAACATCTAGAATGCTCAAAGGGAAACAGGCCGCGGATACAATTGCAGTGGAGACAAGTCCTCTAAGTCCAAAGTTTAGAAGAACCGTTCTCATGACCGACGGAGTCCAAACGAAGTCACTTCACGTCTTACGCATACTGGCCAAGGCTGGGCACCGGATAATTCTTGTGGAATCAGATCAATACAAATATTCTGCATCAAGCTGGTCTAAGTATGTCTCCCGCACCCGATACGTTCCACATCATAATCTCAAGACCATGGACAAGTACGTTGATGGAGTAGTTAAGGTGGCATTGGAGGAGAAGGTGGATTGGTTTGTTCCTACCAGTAAGACGTATTCCGCTATTCCAAACTATATGGTCGAGCAGAAGTTAGCAAAGGTTTGTCCTCGGATAAAATGCTTTGGATTTGGCAGCCTAGAGCTAGCGCTACTGCTCAACGATAAAAGGCTTTTCCTCGGTGAATGTCAGAGGCTCGGGCTTTCTACGCCTGACTTCAGAATCATCTCACAAGTGGAAGACTTATACAAGCTTCGAGATGAGAACTTTTTTAAGAAGCGTCACTATTTTTTGAAGCCCGCTAAAGATTACTCGGAAGACAGGGACAATTTCAAAAGAGTTCCTCACGATGTAATTGCCTTCAAGGAGTATGTAAAGACATATGAGCTGAAAATCACTGTTGACCAGCCTTACTTCGTATGTGAATTCATTAATGGCAGTGAATATGTTTCCAACGCCATTTGTCGAAATGGCAAAATACTTGCTTTTCAAGTTTGCGCAAGCTCGAGTAATCAAATGGACTATGACTCCATAGACCATCAAGAAATAGAAGAATGGACAAGAGAATTCTGCAGTAAAATGAAGATTTCAGGAGGCATTTGTTTCGACTTCATTCAAGACCACCATACTAAAACGATCTACTGCATTGAGTGTAATCCACGCCTTCATTCAGCGATAACCTCCTTTCATTATGATCCAAAACTGGCTGTTACTATCCAAGCCGTACTAGAGCCTGAAAACGTGCAAGACGAAAAAGTGGTATTCCCCGTCAAGCCACCAGACCAATCCCCTCACGTCTATTGGCTATACCAAGAAGTGTTCAAGCTGTTAACTGGTAGACAAGGTATAGGGGAGCTTGTTTCGACAGTTCTGCACGGAAAGGAAGCAGTGTATGACAACGACGATCCTTTACCATTTCTCATCTTAAACACCATTCACATGATGTTCCAGTTGAAGAAGAAGATAGTAGCCAATGTTCACTGGAGTTTTGTTAATCCTTGCCTTGGACGCCTCGGCAAATGAATACAATCAGTTTAGAAAAAGAAAAAAAAAGTTTTCGAGTAGCCCATTTGAATTGGTATTAGGCCTTTTGCTACAACAGGTCATGTGACCCTACCGCCTTAAATCGAACAGTTGTGTCAAAATGAACATCAGAAATGGAAAGAGCACCTCAATATTAGTAGGAGGGTGAAATCTCAGCTCATAAAATGTAACGCAAAGGAAATGGTGGGCAAAGCTTGCTCACCACACCACTTTTCCCAGACAAATCCTTATAAAATATTGAATTTTATATTTAATGCCATTTCTCCTATAGTCAACATTATGAGCTAAAACTTTGCCTTCTTACTAATATCAAGGTGCTCTTTTCATTTCTGATGTTCATTTTGACACAACTTCTCGATTTTAGGGGGTAGGGTCACATGACCTGTTGTTGCAAAGTTGTATTGTGTTTCGTGATTCATATTCGTGATCGAAATCACATATTATTTGCATGAATCACATAATTTTGTGAATAGAATTTTACAGATTTTTACCGCTTATAAAACTCATGAATATAATTAATGAGGAAAACACATTAGGAATCATTGTCCGTGGAGGACGTTGTATATCTGATACAAAATCGTCCTGATTTGCATAAACTTTCTTTGCAGAAATTTGCATAACTTTTCTCAGCCAAATTCAATTTTATCTTTAAAATTTTAGTAGAACATGAATGTATACACCTAGACGTTTCATAAGTAGTTCAATAAACTCGTAGATCGTGTTTGATCAGGTCTAAAACCTGCTAAAACACTTCTACTCGTTTATCAGTAAACAGTACATAAAAAGGCGAACTTTAATGCAATCTGACCATTAAACGAAATCGGGACCCCATTTTTTATTTGCTTATCTTAAATACTGCTAATATGATGTACTTTCGTCATGGAATTTTTTTTTTTAATCTGGCGATGAGATCTCAGTTTTTGCTTATTCATATTTATCCATATTATCGATTGTTATTTTTAATGCATACGGCTCATGTTAAGTTGACGTGTGACCTGAGCCTGTGTCGCGAACCGTATCATATAATAAGGTAGCTCTTTTGCTAAATATATAATTTTCTTTTTTATATTTTAGTTTGCGTGTACTTTTTACTATCAGTAGATAGCTAACTTTTCAATAAACCCTTTTAAAAATATTTAGAAATAATTAATCAAATTAATCTGCTCGGGCTTTTTATTGCGCTTATGGTCCCTGTGTGATAAAGGGGGAGGGGGATTGGGGGAAAAGACAGTTCTGGAGCTCCCGAAAAGAGAATTGGTAATTTCATTTTCCATACCTAGTGAGCTACTGGAAGTCCCATTGCTGAACCTTGGAGTAATCCCCTGTTGGTGCTTCTATTTCCCATTCCCAGGGTACTACTAATCCCGGTCCCAGTGATGAACTTTGAATAAATCACATGCTTGTGATTCTATTTTTCATTCCCAGTGACCTAATTTAAATCCCATTCCCAGTGATGAACCTTGAAGACTCCCATGTTGGTGATTCTATTTTCCATTCCCAAGGTACTACTAATCCCGGTCCAAGTGATGAATCTTGGAGAAATCCCATGCTGGTGATTCTATTTCCCATTCCTAATGACCTAAATCCTGCGGTCCCAGTGATAAACCTTGGAGGAATCCCATGCTAGTGATTCTATTTCCTATTCCCAGTGACCTAAATCCTGCGGTCCCAGTGTTGAACCTTATTATGCTGGTGATTCTTTTTCACGTTTCCAGTGACCTAAAATCCCAGTGATCATTCTTGGAGGTTATAACCTAGAATCTCTCTAAGGTTGATAATGGGACTTAGTGGGTCTTTAAATCAAGAGGTTATTCATTCCTGGTCTAGCATTTTCACAGTAATGGTCTTCCCAGGCTAGTAGAGTGCAAACAATATATCCGTGAAATACAAATTACCAAATAGCATAAAATAGTGCTAATTAAACAATACAAAACAATAGAATTTCCATAGAATTGTACTCTTCAGTAGTAACTAATGTTTCACAGATATATTGTTTGCACTCTAATGTCATTAATACTCTAAATAAAAGTTGTATTTTTGAGATTCATGTGTCTTACAGTAGAGTAAATTTACTCTGTCACAAATCCTGCTCTCTCATTGGCTGAGCTACTAGTGGTATATTAGTGATAGACCGCTAGTTGCCAAAAGTGCTGGTTTTGAAAACTCAAAACATTGGCCGTTCACTCATATTTCCATTGAATTTGTGCATGTATTTGACCAATTTGTAGTTTTACTCAAAAACAATTACTGTGCAGCTACTATAACTGGGGCGACTCAGACAGGGAGAACCAATCAAAATGTAGAATGAAAACAATGCATCCAACTTTGACTAGTCGAGCAAATCAGACCATCAAAAACAATAACATTTCCACATCGAGTCCCTCCAATGGAACAAAGTTACCATATATGAGAAAAAGAAGATTGTGTAAACAACTTGTGTTGTCAAGGTTTCTGATTGGCTCCACTTCCCAAAGTTGAAATGTATTGTTTTCAATATACATTTTGATTGGTTCTCTGTTTTTTTATGTCTACGTGATTGGTTTTTGGTTCTTGCTGTCTAAGTGGCCCAAGTTATAGTGGTCACACTGTAATTTTTGACCTTTCGCCCCTTGAGCTTCACATCTAATTCCATTGTTTTCTTACATTTTACATTGACTTTTAGTTACTAAAGTACAACATTGTTTCAAGAGTCTTATAAATCACTTATAATTTAATTACTGCGATTCTCTATATTCTGCGAACTCAGACATTTCAATGGCTTTTTGTGAAATTGGTTTTTCGCTGCCGTCAATCAAAACTAATCAGTCGGTACCTTTTATATTTTTGACTGGCGGCAGCGAAAAACCAAATTCCAACAGGAAATTCACAACTACTGAGTTCGCAGAATATCGAGAATCCCAGTTAATGTTTTTTCTTTGGCTATGAAACAATATTTCGAAAGCATTATACATAGTATTAGACACTAATTCCATTGTTTTCTTTTGTTTTACTTTGATTTTTAGTCACTAATATTGTACAAATTTGTTTCAATGGTCAAGTAAAATCACACTTAGCTTATAACTAAGACCTATTAATAATAACACTCATTAACTCATAGTTAGTTTAAAGTTTACCAAATCATTTCACTATGAAAGAAGTTCAATTTCACAAAAAAGGAATAAAGCTTTCACAACTACTTTTAATTAACCCAAAGAGAATCTAACCTACATAGTCTATAGTTTCAATCCAATTGAAAATTAAAGCAAGACAGACAAGTAAGTTTGCTGAAAATTTGATTAATTATTGCTAAAGTCAATAAATCCAGACTGTTTAATGGAATTTTAGCCAGTTGCCTGGAACATGAAATTATAAAAAATGGTATTACCAATACCTACCCTTTCTTTTCACATAAAATGACTATTATTTTGAGGTTAAGCCTTTATCAATCAAGTTTTGGATAAAAGTTGAGACTATTTTCTTGCATTGTTTCTCCTGTGCTCTCAATACTTTCTTGTATTTTAGTATCAGTCGAGTTTATCTGGTGTTTCTTTCGAAATTCCGAATACAGTGGTGTATAATCTGATGATGTCTCGGCAGTGAAACCAAGTCGTCGTACCTTCAGAGTACTGTCATCCATTATGAGCTCTGGTTGGGATAATAAGCTGTCAACATCTTTCTTCCTCTTGAACCTTATGATTCCACACTGGTTTAACTTTCTTTCTTCCCAACTGTCAATCAAATGAAGATGAATTGCTTCTCCAAACTGATTAAAATATGATAGAATTTCATCTTCTGTCTTTTCCAGGGGTATACCTTCAACAAAAATCTTCTTTTCTCTGGATGACGCTGGTCTAGACTTGGTCGTAGAGTGCATGGGCTTAACAATAACTTGCTGGCCATCAATGTAATGACTTCTTTTGCTGCTTGAAACATCGTCAGCAACTTCTTGATTTTGAAAACAAAGGAATGCAAAATTCTTGGCCGATGTAAAATCTCGCTTAAACACCATGTCAATTGAATTAAGCTGACCAAATTGCTCAAAATATTTTCTCACGCCTTCAAGCGTAATATCTTCTGGTAACAAGTCAACTACTACTTTCCCTGGTACACTTTTTCTTCGTTTAGCTATGCAAGTACTTACTTGTAGGGCATGACCTTTGACCTCATGGCTCTGCTGTTTTAGTGCTTTTATTGCAGAGCTTTCAGACATAAATTCCACAAACCCATAGTCTCTCCTCTTTTTACCAGTCATTGGAATATCAACTGATTTGATGTCTCCGTACTGGAAGAAATGCTCTTTGATATCATTGATCTCAAGTTCTAAGGGTATGCCTTTGAGGTATATCTTTTTCTCATGTGTCACGTCGCGATCGTGTCTCACAACCTCTAACCTTCGTGAATCAACAAAGTTTTTCCCTTGTATAGCCTTCTCGACGGAATCAACAGACTTAAAAACTACGAAAGCATAATTTTTCGGCATGGAAGACGTCGTATAATGGATGACTCTCAGGTGCTCGATCTCTCCATACATCGAAAAATGTTGGTGCAGTTTTTCTTCATCCGTGAGATAGTTAAGAGACCCAACGAAAATAGTCCTTCGGTTAGGATGTTCCTGATCTGGAGCAACAGCTTCTTCTTTTACTGATCGATCATCTTGAGAATCACTAGTGCTCAAAGAACAGTAGTTTCTTGGAAGGGGAAACCATCTTCCAGTGGAGTGAGGTTTGACTTTGAAAGACTGAAACGCTGTGCAATCGTGGTGATTTTGGTCGTGATAACCCCATCGATTTGCCTCTGTACTCGAACTAGACAGTCTTCGTACTAGTGGGATGGTATATGTAGCACGGTAGCAAAATTTACTGGCTTGAAATGCTCTTAAAAGTGAATTCAAGTTCATAATTATGTAACGTGTTCACTTCGGTTCACTTCAAGTTCCTCAAAGAAAGTCGGTGAAGTTGGACCCAGGGCTTGTCGGTTTACTACACAGGAAGCCCAAGCTTTATATCTGTGCGTCCCGCTCGATCGAGCCCCTTGAAAAATATATATATATTTGGTCTAAACAGCAGCAACTAGCATTATAGTTCACGATTTATGTTTTTATTTTTCTCATTTCTTATATACTTATTTATACTCTTGCTCTATTGCAACATTTACACCGATGATGGCAGCAGGGCTGCTAAAACATGTATGTAAAACTTAAATCTGTCGTGCTATGTATTAAAATATATATATTTGAACTAACGCTGATGACGGAAAGAGGTTGATGTGAGGCGCAGAGCAAACGCATTAAAAAAAAACCCTGAAATAAATACAGAGTTGATAATAGCAAATAGTAGCCATCTATACACGCATCAAGAGTTCCGCGATACTGCTCTAAGCGCATGCTCAAGGGATTAAAAAGTGGGATAATATCTTGTAAAGTATGCAATTTTTCGGTATTTTTGATTCAGAATTCGCTTAACAGTACGCGATCTTGAATATTTAATGAAAATTGTACTTGACAAGAAAGATACAACTAAATTATAGCATATTTTACAAAATATTATCCCACTTTTTAATCCCCTGAGCATGCGCTTAGAGTAGTAGCGCGGAACTCTTTATGCGTGTATTTAACAAATATATTTAGGTCATTGGGAATGGCAAATAGAATCACTAACATGGGATTTCTCCAAGGTTCATCACTGGGACCGGGATTTAGGTTACTGGGAATGGAAAATAGAATCACCAACATAGGATTTCTCCAGGTTCATCACTGGGACCAGGATTTATGTCACTAGCTGGGTGAATGGGAAATAGAATCACCAACATGGGATTTCTCTAAGGTTCATCACTGGGACCAGGATTTAGGTCACTAGCTGGGTGAATGGGAAATAGAATCACCAGCATGGGATTTCTCTAAGGTTCATCACTGGGACCAGGATTTAGGTCACTAGCTGGGTGAATGGGAAATAGAATCACCAGCATGGGATTTCTTCAAGGTTCATTGCGATACTGAAAGAATGGGAAATAGAATCACTTGAACTAGGCTAAAGTTTCCATCAAGAAAACGTGATAGGTACTCGCATTACCGTTTTTGTTCCTGTTCCATGCACTTCCCAGCGGCCATACAAGCTAATGACAACTAAGTTCAATTCAATTTTTTATCAAATATAGTTTATTTTTTGTACTTTTTCGTCATAATCCTAAAACCTTTGAGCGAACGCAACTTCAAAATCATATGCATGGATTGAATATTCCTAAATTATTAAGCCTGATTTCACAAGCGTCGCAAGCAAAGGTATCTACGCTTTCGTGCGTCATTATCTTTATTCTTGCGCGCGGTTTGCAAGCTTGGCCTTAAACTGCCGTAAAACTGATACAAATGCCTTCTCTACCTTGTATAACAAAGTACACATACAATATAACGGTTTTCGTATGAGTGGAAAATGATACGCTGTAGTTCTGTAACCGTACCATACCTCACTGTAGTCTTAACTACGTTGTGATTGGATGAATTAATGGAAGACAATGGGAAGCCATTTCAATGTTACGGTTTCTTGTGCCGTGGATGTGCTGAAATGGCTTCCAAATTTTCACCAATCATAACGCGAATTTTTTTTCAACCAATCACATTTCTTATATTTTAAACATTTCAAAGTCAATGAATCACAAGGTTTCCATTTGACGTAGAACTTGCCTTAAAATTTCAAGAGTTTTCTGTGCTTTAGAAGTCCAATACTACAGTACAAAAGCAGCGTATAACAAATTAAACAATTTTATAAAATGCCAACAGCAGTAACAAATGTACACAGTAATCCACAGTAAATGAATGTAAATCTAGAAAGTTGAGTATGAAACACGAATTTTTGTCCTGAACAAAGCTCAATAACCAGTATTAGATAATGTTCAAATTCCAAGTTAACATTTCTATCCAATTCATTTTAGTGGAAGTACTTCAGGTTTTCGTAGCCACTATTCTGGCTGAATCTAACAAAACTATATTCATTGTAATTATAGTACATATGGAATATAATGCCTCTAGAAACCACCATTTTTTTTCTACGGCACCTTCATTTTTGCAGATCTGAATCTTTCAGTTGTACTTCAAAATTCAAATTCATTTGGTTTAATCACGTGACTCAACGGTGTGACGACACACACGTCTATTTAGGTGGAGTAATCTTCTTCCATAGTTTCTGTTTTGAACCACTTAGTATTCAAATTGATTACAAATTTTCCTCTTTTTGTCTTGGTAGCCAGCCAAGGAACGTCATGCCCAATGTATACCTCATTTCCTTGTGATAATATTTCAATATTTTCGTCGATTTAACCCTTATAACTTGAGTAAAACCGTCACAACAAACGAGAAAGCTGCTCCAAGCCCCAGACCAATGATAAGAAAGAAAGCCATCATTGTACCCGCAGTTTCTGAGTCTTTCTGATCTACAAGTCTGTAAAAAAGATGCAAAAGATAAGTACGTATCTCCTCCAGTTTATGCAGTATAGAGCGAATGCGGGTATCACAAGTATCCCCCTCCCACCAAACAATTTGCCAGTTACCCCAAACATATCAATAGTGTTGTTAGCTTCCATAAAATGAATGAATAGATCTTCTTTACTTACCCTGGTCCATACATCATACACAAGGTACTAAGGTAACCATTAGAAATACCAAATAAGACCATGAACACGATGTAAAACGCATCATCGTTGAATAACACTGGGACATTATCGCCACGCGGTAGAGCGTTACAAAAGAAGAATAAAGGTAGGAACACCACTCGTGAAAAACATAGAATAGGCAGTAATTTACTCCCGCGACGAGGCTGTAAAGTAAAGAGCAAAAGGATTATTCCTCAGGTTCATGATAAAACTTGTAGATGAAACAGGTTTTTACAAGGTATTTGTAACTACAGGTTTGTATCTGTCTCACGAAAGAGTTCTGACAAAACATGGTCTTTTGTAAAACGATCAAGCATCTCGACAAATAGTATAACCTGCCCCTCCCTGGTTATAAGTTTACTAGTCTGCTAATGCAAATATCCTTCCCAACATACTAAGGAAATCCAGGGGGGTGTAGTGGTAGTGCACTCGCCTCTCATCTCTGGGGTCTCAGGTTCGATTCCTGGACTCTGCATCATAAAAATTATTATGTGAGTTCATTTCTTAGATCTCTCCCATTGTTTCGAGGCTTTTCTCCAGGTTCTTCCCTACGCAAAGCTTAACCTAACACCCTAAATTCGAATTCCATTTTTAAGTTAGCCGTGCCCTGGCTTTGATAAGCAAGGAGGTTTTTTGAGTGATTGATATATTCTTAAAGTTTGAAGGTCGCATTTCAGACAGGACACGGATTGGGAAATAAAAGAAAGAAAGAAAAACATTTCCTCTTCTTTCAAAACTTCTTTCCTTCTGATTATAAACCTGTCAAAAAGCCATATGAATGAGTATAAGCATAGGGCTTATATTCGGGATTTTACCGTAGTAGGTTTAAATACTTACAAATTGCAAAATTGAAGCAAATACTCGACCAATAAAATCACCAGCATTGAATATGAGAAAACAAGAGACAGGAATGAAGTACTTTCCTGTAAAGAAAATCAAAGAAAATCATAATTAAGGTGAGAAATTCAAGGCGTAGAGGAAAAAATGTTGCAACTTTCTTTACTAGTAATTCTTATCAATAAAACAATTTAATTCAAATAAATCTAGGCCAAGTATTTTGCAATAAAATATGTTGTTGTTTGAAAGTTGGAGAAAGAATGAGGCTTAGAAGCTCTCTTTATTTCCAGAATTTGTTTCTTTGCATTTTTCACTGTTTCAAAAAATGTTGGTGAAGGTTTTGCTTGTTGCATGTTGCTTACCAAGCTTAAAATGTATAAGTATTATATTTATATGTAAATAATGCCAGCATAGAAGAAAATATGCCGGAAAAACCAGCAGACAAAGTTTGGTAAAGTTCCACATCGTTTTGAGCTTTCTCTGCTTGAATTCACATCACCCATAGTGCATTTTTGGCTTGGCATGCAACATGCAACATGCAACATGCAACATGCAACAAGCAACAAAATAACTAAAACAATGGCTTTCCAACTTGTTAATATAGTCTAAAGCTATCTATAGGTACCTGTCCAATCATTCTTAGCAGTGCTTTTTGATTTTATCCTAGAAGTAAGACCAGGGAAGCATGCCAATGTGATAAAAAATACAAATGCTACTGATAAACCAAGAGGTGCAATCTGAAACACAAAAATCATTAGAATATAATTGAGATCTTCTGAAACGTTTGGTGTAACAAGTCTTATTGTGCAACATTCCTGGGGGTGGCTTAGATGGTAAAACCTTTCTGTGTACAACTGGTTGGAACTTTGTGATGTGTGAGAAGTGTTCTGTAATTCACAGTTTTGTTTTGCATTCTGATTGGCTGTATTTTCAATAGTGTTGGATAAATAGTACCATTATAGTGATGTTACAGTACATACCTGCTTGAATATTTTAAAGAATGGTGGTCTTTGATTTGTCCTAAACTGAACATCTTTGCTGCCATCTGACTCTACTTCAATGATTGATTTGGAGTTTGCATCAAGACCTAAAAATAAGTAAAAATACATCACTAAAAGGACATTATCTCTATCAAAGACTTTGGAGGCACTGTTTCCAAACAACAAGACATCAAGAAAGCAGAGATAATTTTTATTTTCTTCATCAAGGATCACATCGTTGCATTAGTGTGGAAATATCAATTTTGATGCATCCCAGGCCTCACTTCACTTCTATTGGCAAGGGCTTCCTAAATATTAATTCTCACCCACAACTCAATGGTGGGAACCCCAATTTGGGCATCTACTTTGTATATCTGAGCCGCCTACTTTTGCCATTCCATGTCCCAATACACCAAATCCGCTAACACACTGCTATTTACGCTTCAACCCAATTCAAATAAACTGGAAATAAGAATCTTTGTCTGATACCATGAAAAAAAATTTGGAACAAAAGTTCTTATTTACAGAGGTTTTGAATAAGTGGCAACATACATAGCAATGTGTTTACCGATTTGGTCTATTGTACTGCCCCTTCATTGATAAAGCCACCTAATTAAGTAAGCCATCTACCTGCTTGACATTTTAATGAAATCCCTGTATGCATCTGGGTGTAAAAACCAGACAATACTTACTTAATGTTGATTGAAATCTTCCCTTCTCTGTATCAAGTTTCCAATTCGCTAATCGTTTTGACTGCCCTTGTATGCTGGTTGCATCTGGGAAAATAACATTATTACCTTATAAGTTAAATAAGTTGAGATTTGGGGCCATACACTACTGTAAAAGGTTTTTATTTTCTTCTCGAGCTTTCGTCGGACGCCGACATCATCAGGAGATAGAATTTACATATACACTCTATTTAACTCACTGTGTATATGTAAATTCTATCTCCTGATGATGTCGGCGTCCGACGAAAGCTCGAGAAGAAAATAAAAACCTTTTACAGTAGTGTATGGCCCCAAATCTCAACTTATTTATTATATAACCATGCTACTGAAGGACAACTTCAATACCTTACCTTATAAGTTATTCTGATAAAATGATATAATTGACTCATTAATTCTAACCTGTCAGATTCTGTTCATTTGGCTTGTCCATGTAGTATCTGGCAAACTCCTGGATAAATGAATGAGTACAACTAAGTTAAGTTTAAAGTTAGGTTTAAGTCAATCCTAATACAAATTGAGAAACAATGTTGTATCAGGGCTCATCAGCTGTAAAAAGTAGCAGTTTTTCCAGAGCATCAAGAGTTACTCTCGTGGAGTGGTTGTTAGTCAATGGCAGGTTAAACCTAACAATTATTAGTTGGTACCCATATATGAATCTGGGTGGATAGGCAGCTAGAGGTAAATGAAAGAAAAATGAATGAATGAATGAATGAATGAATGAATGAATGAATGAATGAATGAATGAATGAATGAATGAATGAATGAATGAATGAATGAATGAATGAATGAATGGATTGATGGAAGCATGGATGGAAGGATGGATGGATAGATGGATGAATGAATAAATGAATGTGAAATCTGCTTTACTGGGTTGTATAAGATAAGCTCCACTTGAAGCAAAAACTCACCAGTCGAGGTAATAATATGTACGAGATCAAACAGATAAACAAGACAACAACAGCAGACATGAAGTATCCAAACCCACTTGAGATTGCATTTTTGCCTCCTGATGGATGAAAAAATCGAAACATCAAAGAAAATCCCAGAAAAAAATCATGGTTATCAAATATGACTTTCTCTAAAATTTTTGAATGAAAACCATGTGTGCAAAAGCAACAACAGTAAACACATGCATAGAAAATATGCCCACGAGCAATGCCAAAGAACGTCCTTGAACTCAGGCTTGGTAACAGTCCAGAAATAATATTAAGCTTTAGGACTACTTACCAAATAAAGCAGCAATATTAGCCAGAGCAGCAAAAGTACCACCAATACCCTGTCCAGTCATGACAGCACCAGTATACTTGAAAGGCATCATACCAGTTAGTCCAAACAACCCTCCTTGGAATACTGCAGTCACCACTGAAAAGAGAAGGGAAAAAACATTCCTGTAAATTATATGAATTGGTCGAGTGTTTACATGGAGCAGTTTTGGCTTGACTATGAAAAACCTAGGGCACGGACCATGCCTTACCATGACAATGTCAGTGCTGCACAATGTATGCAAACATTAGACGTTTGGTGCCATGACTGCATACACTCTTACTGTGCGCTGTGACTTTCCACACTCATATGAAATATTCTGATCTAATGGGATGTTTTTGTGAAACACTTGTATAAATAATTGCAATGGTTCGAACGAGGCCTATAACTACTGTTACCTTGTCGAGGTACATGTAAAGGTCCAAACTTTTACAGGAGCGAATTTTGCTTTATCTTAGACACATTTATACTCTTTCATTTTGTAACATATTGTTTATTGTTTAAATCACACTTCATCACACATGGTATTGGAATTTTTCTTAGTCCCTGTTGATGCCGACTAGACCTGCCAAAGTTTGGACTGGTTCCTTAAATCTAGTTATAGGCCTAATCCTTGAACTATTACAGTTATTCAGATGTTACTGAAGGAAAACATCTATTAATCATCAAAACTTTATACTCACTATTGACTACAATAACTGTTGCTATAGTAATGTAGAAGAAGTTATTGGTCCCTATAACATAAAATGATTAGAAAAGAAATAAGTAAAAAAGTTATCTACGATAATATTAAATATAATATAATAGTATTTATAATGTATTAATAAAGATAAATAATAATTATTTATTTTATATATCATATTATTTATTTTCTTTCAATTTATTCATATGTATACATGATTCACCACATGAAGTATGGATGATTTTGGTGTCTCACGAACCAATTCTAGCATATAATATGGGTGTCAAAATAAAAAAATTAATAATTACTTTAAAATATTTTGACTACCATGGTACAACAGCTCCATAAGTCTGAAGTAACTTTACTGCAAACTATAAGCAGGTTGTAATTTAAACTTACATCCAAATGTGTTCACTTTAACGAGTGCTGTTGTAAGGACAAACAAAGCTGTCATAAGTATCAGAGATGTAAGCATTCGCACTTGTAGACGAACCCTGTAAATGAAAAAAAAAACAAGAAGAATAAATGAGTTTAAGACAGAAATTTGAATTTAGAAATTTGTAGGATGGATTTTAAAATGATAATTAATGATAATTAACGTGAGGAAAGAGTCTTGTGATAGTCATGAGCAAGGGAGGAACAATTAAAATTATTCAAGCGAGACAAACAATTTCCTGTTCGTGTGGGCTACAAACTACAGGCTTAAAGCAATCATCACTAATGCCTGACCAGTTTCGTGGAAATTAAAAACCAAAACCTGATATGTATCCTAAAATCATTTGAATCACTACTGATAGATAGAATATTATCAACTATCTCATATGTTTTTGAGCATTGGTCTAGTTTCTATGATTATGATATTATGAATAAATTCAATTTTTAGTTAGTCTGTTGCTCAAGGTTGGCCTTCATTTTGTGTAGATGAATATTTGTGTGTTCCAGTGGAGGACAATAGACTTTTAAATTTTTTTTTTATTTTGGAAGTTATGCAACCTTTACTTTAATGTTGCTATTTGTAAATATATCAAAACAGGTAGAGTTTCAGGTATATTCCTTTCTCCACACATCGGCATCCTTTGGATAATTTACACCCAACAATTATCTAAAGGTTGCCGACCCATGGAGAAAGGAATGTAGACTAAAACATTGGTGTTTACAATACTTTTCAGACTGTCACATCAAAAAACCATCCCTGCGGGCTTGAAATCTTAACACTCTAATTGAAACTCTGCTTTGATAGCATTCTGCTGCTGAAATGAGGCTAATGCTGAGTAAACAAGACCACACAGCAGTATTGAATGAATTCAACGATGGACTATTACAATATCTTGATGTAGGATATGATATTCTTATTGACCTCTATTGAGCATTAAACAGTGCCATTTGTCATGTTGCTATGTAGAATGCTAGACATTTCTAGTCCACTGGGAGCACATTCAGCTGATAAGAATCACTGTTGAGTGCGACAAATGGCGCCGTTAAACACTCAACCTGAATCCGCTGTAATTCTGACTATTCAAGCAGAAATTGCATGAGTCAACTATAGGCAAATAATTTATCTCCTTGAACTCTGGAATTTTCAATGTACTCACAACAACAACAACAACAACAAGTTGACATATAACAACAAGCCAATACAACAACAACAACTTACTTGTGTTTAAACAATGTATTCAAGAAAAACATTAAGACATTTGGAACCATCGCTGCCACAGCAAAGTAGTTTTCAAAGTCATGAGTAAGTGACTTATTTTTCTTCAGCTTTTCTTGAAAATACTGGAGGAAAAAAATCAAATAAGGACAATAAGAAACATTTTTTGAATGATATTACAAAGGTAATTATTTAAGAATTAGTATACAGTAACAACTATTCAGCTATTTTAAAATAAAACAAAGAAAGTAGATAACAAATGGGATAAATAAATAAATAAATGGGATTAAGCAGTGGCTCCTCTACAGAGTAGCTATCTGTCCAATGTAATTCCAATTGGAATTTAGAAGTTGATTTTTGTGGAGGGAGGAATACTTGAGAACCTTGAGAAAACCCTTGAAAAACAGTAGAGAACCAACAAGCAATGCTACTAGCATAAGACACAGAGCCCACACAAACACAGTACTGTACATGTAATAGAGGTGGAGTTGGGCCTTGTACAGAGGTTTCCGTAACAGTATATGTATGAACTCATTGGTAACAGGGACAAAATCTGGCTTTTGGGTAGAGGTAGTAGTTAGTGGAGATTCAACTACAATTCTAAATCAATGGTAAAATTACCATTTTGCTTGACTTTAAAAAATATTACTGCCATATGTTTAAAATGGAGTGGGTGGAAAAGGATGTAAAGGCTACTTACTGCATGTGCTGTAATGAACATATTCCAGGGTAGAAGAGTACCAACCCCTTGTAATACCATGATCCAATAAACTATTCTAAACCTGCAAGAAACAGAGGTTAGTGTTTTTCATTCATTCATCTATTCAAACATTAAATCATCCATATATCCATTCACCCATCCCTTCATCCATCCATTCGGTCATTCATGTATAGTAACATAAAATCGTAAATAAGATTCTAGTTTTCAGTCTTTTACATTCATTTATTCATGCACTCATTTATTCCTCCATCCTGCTGGTGAAAAAAATCAGAGGTAGGCCAGAACATTTTTATGAATCAAGTAAACATATTGAGCCATATGTACAAGGGTTTGTTTTATAATATACCAGCACTGAAATGGCTTCCTAACCAGAATGAGTATACCAGCACTGAATTGGCTTCTTAATCTGAATGAGTATACCAGCACTAAATTGGCTTACTAGGTAAGCAGAATGAGTATACTAGCACTGAATTGGCTTCCTAACCAGAATGAGTATACCAGCACTGAATTGGCTTCCTAATCAGAATGAGTATACCAGCACTAAATTGGCTTACTAGGTAAGCAGAATGAGTATACTAGCACTGAATTGGCTTCCTAAACAGAATGAGTATACCAGCACTGAATTGGCTTCCTAATCAGAATGAGTATACCAGCACTAAATTGGCTTACTAGGTAAGCAGAATGAGTATACTAGCACTGAATTGGCTTCCTAAACAGAATGAGTATACCAGCACTAAATTGGCTTACTAGGTAAGCAGAATGAGTATATTAGCACTGAATTGGCTTCCTATCCAGAATGAATATATCAGCACTGAATTGGCTTCCTAATCAGAATGAGTATACCAGCACTAAATTGGCTTACTAGGTAAGCAGAATGAGTATACCAGCACTGAATTGGCTTCCTAACCAGAATGAGTATACCAGCACTAAATAGGCTTCCTAACCAGAATGAGTATACCAGCACTAAATTGGCTCCTACCCAGAATGAGTATACTAGCACTGAATTGGCTTCCTAACCAGAATGAGTATACTAGCACGGAATTGGCTTTCTAACAAAAGAAAACAATACTTTACTGAGGGTTTTATGTCTGAGTTCTCTGGTGTTCCTTCCTCCATAAAAATCAACATCTTCTGGAGTGTTGTGAATAGAATATTGAATGTAGCAGAAGTGTGAGTGAATAGCAATTTTGTTGCCAAAAAAAAGATAATGAGGTATCAAACTGAAGAGCCTTTGTTTCTAATTAGCAAATGAAAAAAAATCAAAAAAAATTCATTTATCTTTTCATTTTTTCTCGAATCGTAAGCCAAACTAGATATCAAGTATGAATGTTTGAGGATAAGTGTGGAAATTCTCAACATTTTTGCAACAGAAAAAGATATCTGGAAATTTAATCTACTGTTGATGCCTTCAAGGGAAATCGCAGACCCTGACCTTGCAAACGGCACTCGGAAATCTTGAAGTGTATGTCTTGAAATGTTGATAAACTTCATAAATTTCTGACTCAAGATTTTAAAAACCAAAGCAAATAAAGACCCACGGAACGAAATAGAACACGAATAAATGCGCAAACAATCATCGTTTTAAAAAGCATATCTAAATATATCAAAGTTTTTAATAATGATCAATGGGGAACCTTGCACGAAACGGAAATGAAAAACCTTGCCAAGATACTGCTAACTTCCTCCCTTATACCGGTTATACAGAAGATAACTGTTCTACGGTTTTAGATTTCTCATGGATCTCTGGGGAGTCGAATCGGCTGTACACACAACACACACGGAACTCAAAGAAAAGCGATAAAAAAGACGTTAAGAACATACAAAGGAGTGTAGGAGTGAGCTGATTTCATAACATTATTACGATTTACCTAAAGCACTACTATTGCGAACAAACGACTAATAAAAGAGTAACGAATGAACACAGAGATAAATATTCTTCTAGAATTTAAGGAAAATAAGCTTGCTGATCATACAAAAATATTTTAGGAACTCAGCTGTTTCTGATGCTTGTTGATATCACTACATAATTTTTTTACCTCAAAAATAACAAAATATGACTAGCAAATGTGACTAACTGGACTAACTACAAGACTGTCTACATACCTATCCTTTGGTTCCATCGTTACCAGAAGAGTCTTTGGAAGAGAAGATTGATCCCCTCTTTTCTTTTCTTTCAGCATCGGTTTGGTCTCAATCTTGAACCCGTCCTTGCCTGCGCCCATGGTTGATATTATTTCAAAAAATATACACAAAGGGATCTATAATGTTCTATAAACAACCGTAGTTCTTTAAGTCTAACGCTATTCCCTTCGACCTCCAAATTATCTCGATCACAGCAAGCAGAAAGAAAATTTCGACAGTGCAGAACGGATCATAGAAGGTCTGTGTCATGTGCCTTCAATACACATTGATATCACGTAACAACAATAACAGGTAGATAAACTTTGGCCCGGAATCACGTGAATGATCACGCGCTTCACACGAAGAAACGAAGGAACCACAGGGAACCCAAATTTGAAATTTGAGATAAAATAAAAATATAAGGGGGCTGTGTTTTACACAATTTGAAAAAAAGAAACATAACCCATAACAGTATGCTATGATTTTGGGGTGAACAAATAACTATTGTGCTTAAAACTGATAATAGCAAAATAATTGTTCACCCTAGACTATTAAAATCACATATGAACGTTTTGGTTGCCCAGGCAACCAACATGAATAATTGTGCTAATGCATGCTTAGCTACAATTTGAATTTTTTGCAAATGCAACACTTGAAAAAAATATACCTAAGTCAAATTTTCAGGAGACTTCTATCCAAGGAACTCTGTTTTCCTCGGTTTCCTCCCTCTGAAAAATTGAACATGAAATAATGACCAAAGAAATCTAAATTCCAATGAGGGTTTATCAGGTCTTGCATGACATTTTAGATTTCAATCCAACAAAAAAGAAAATATAATATTTGAAAAGAGCATAGTAAAATTAGTAAAATTGGAAAGTTTGAAGTGGTTTTATTGAATAACGCCGAAGATATGGGTGACTGAAGTTGGCTGCCTTTACCAAGAAATGTATGAAAAATATTTCGGGTGGGAGGGGGCAGAGTTACTCCATACATTTTGTATGGGGATGCTCCACCCAGGCTCTCGATTCATTACCCTAGCTTTTATACACTAAATTTCAGCAAAATGGTTCCTCTTTCATATTCTTTTACCTGAAAAGTTACCCCTTTCATATACCTTCATTTTGAAGTAGGCCCGATATGAATTCAAAATAGATCCTCACATAAGACAACTTGCAAGTTTGTTTTCATTTCCTTGAATAGTAACTTTGGCTTGCCCTCCCTTTTCTATACCAATTAAAACGTGTGAATTCATAACCCTTTCCTATACCAAAACTCACAAATTCCAAACCCTTTTCTATACCTCCAGCCTGAAGGAAAAATAAAACAGAACCATAATATCATTACAGACAGAATCAGCATGAAGCGCTCTCTACTCTTAGTGAATAAGCTTCGGAATCAATCCCTTGTCAAGGCATTGGTAAGAGAACAACAGTCACCTCCCTGACTGCACTCAACATTATGCAAAGAGATGATAACTAGCGGTAAGCTAGTGTGGGCTGTGTCAGTGTTTCTAATGAAACAGTTGTGATAAAAAGGTAAATTTTACACCGTAAAAAATAGGAAAGATCACTTACTGACATTTCGGACACTATAGTCCTTCATCGTTTTTACTCTGACGAAAGACTAGCATCCGTAACGTCAGTAAGTGATCTTTCTTATTTTTTACGGTGTCAAATTTACCTTTTTATCACAACTCAACATTATGCAGTCTGAGCTTGACATTTAAAAACAAATTTCTGGACCTTATATTATATGCAGGTTCTATGAAGGTTCAGCACAGGAAGTGTACATTAGAAATTTATCAAAAACTGGTTTATCAATAATAATACTAATAATAATAATAATATTAATAATAATAACAATACATTTATTTAGACAGGGTAGCCCTAACAAAACAAATAAATCCAAAATAAAAATGAAGAATAAAATATAAAAAACAAATTCCTAAAGATATTTTAAAAAATTCCTATAAAATATTCCTATAAAAAATCCTTTTAAAAAATCTTCAAAAATCATATTCTTAAATAGAATTAGGGACTTACAGTTCTTTATATCCTTATTCAAGTCATTAAATAATTTGGCACATTTAAAATAAAAAGATTTCAATTAGCTAAGTACTTCTGTTTTAACTTTTGGCAAATCAAGGTTGGTCACCATTTCTATGTGAGTTATAAATAGAATTAGATTTCTTAAAATAATTTTGTAGAAATCAAGGGTTGTGTAGCTGCATGTAGTACACTTGCTTCTTTCCATTCAGGATTCCTGGTCTCAGTACCACAATGTGGGTAGACTTTTCCATTTTTTCTCCCTTCACAAAACCTTCCATCTTACCTCTGAGATTGCAGGTTAGATTCCTGGACTCAGTACCACATGTTGGTCATGTTCTCCAGTTTTCCTCCCTCTGCGAAACCTAACACACTTGCCTCTCACCTCTAGATCTGGGGTGTTGGGTTAGATTCCTGGACTCAGTACCATATGTGGGTAGAGTTCTCCAGTTTTCCTCCCTCTGCAAATCCTAACACACTTGTCTTTCACCTCTAGATCTGGGGTGTTGGGTTAGATTCCTGGACTCAGTACCATATGTGGGTAGAGTTCTCCAGTTTTCCTCCCTCTGCAAAACCTAACACACTTGCCTCTCACTTCTAGATCTGGGGTGCTGGGTTAGATTCCTGGACTCAGTACCACATGTTGGTCATGTTCTCCAGTTTTCCTCCCTCTGCAAAACCTAACACACTTGCCTCTCACCTCTAGATCTGGGGTGTTGGGTTAGATTCCTGGACTCAGTACCATATGTGGGTAGAGTTCTCCAGTTTTCCTCCCTCTGCAAAACCTAACACACTTGCCTCTCACCTCTAGATCTGGGGTGCTGGGTTAGATTCCTAGACTCAGTACCATATGTGGGTAGATCGAGTTCTCCAGTTTTCCTCCCTCTGCAAAACCTAATTCTAGTCACATTTGATAATGTGATCTTTTAGTACAAGTCGTATGCTCCAATTTGATGTGTGAATTAGTCATTCATTGACTTTGATTAACCCCATGGTTATTTCAGGGTATTGATAAAGGTTTTTTAATAATTTGGATTTATTCAAAGTGGGCTTCCTGTGTTTAGGAAGTGCTATGGCAATACTGAAGAGGGTAGTTCCCTTACACAAAAATACCTAAAAAAAGCCAAAGTATTTCTAACTATTGATGTGTAAGCTTCAACTACCATTCTTATGCATTTGCCTAACCATTTCTGAAATTCAACCTAACGTCTTTCCCTTAATTTTTTTTTTCTAGCTAGAAATTGAACAAAGAACTTTCTCTCGACTCTATCATATCAAAGCTTAACTTAACTTATCTGTTTAAAATTCATACAAAGAGAAAATCAGTTAAGCTTAAATTGTACTAACATATTATTTCAGTTTTATTGTGTGTCAACGTAAAAGGTTATTACATAAGCTTAGGCAAGTGATTTGAACAGTGTTAGCTGGGCATTTTATCCAATGAATACTATGACTATCGCTAGACAAATATGGTGAAGCCAAATGCCTCAAAGGCACTGCTATTTCACTTTCAGTGCTCAAACGTCCCAGGAATTAATAAACTATTTTCTTACCTGTCTTTTATAAGCTCTCGTGGACGTATATTCCTTTCCTCTTCTTTTTTGGGTGAGTGTACTTGAGCGTTTTCTGTGTCGCTGTCTGTGTCTTCTAAAAGTGCTTGATTTTCATGTGACATTTTTCCTTTGACGATCGTTTCTTGGCCTTGCTAAAGCCTTCTTTATTCAGGGAGAGATGAATATATCCTCCAGGATCTAGGAGCTGTTTTTTTCTTTTTGTGAGAACAAAATAAAATTCTTTAATATTGGGTGTTCAGATTTCAATCACGTGAAAACAGCAAGACAGCTATTATTAGATCGTAAAGAGATGATAACTAGCGGTAAGCTAGTGGGTAGCTAGTGTGAGCTGCGTCAGTGTTTCTAATGAAACAGTATGGATAAAAAGTTAAATTTTACACCGTAAAAAATAAGAGAGATCACTTACTGACGTTTCGGACGCTAGATCGAGTTGATCAAAGACGACACTATATAATACAAGCTTCAGACGCTAGGATAATTTGGAAAAATGCGACATGATAAAATGAACAGCATCCATTAGAGTAAATTTCATTGAGCGCTAAAAAAAATCAGCTAAAAACGTCAAATAAAGTTCTTTCGTCAGTAATTCGTCGTTGAGTTGCGTGGACGACAAACCCTCGGCAAACCCTCGGCAATCCTTGGAACTCTCTACTAGGGGTCTGGGTTTACATTTTGACTCATGCATTACGAACCCGCTGGCCGGTTTGGAATTTTTCCTTTCAAACTATTTTGCGGTAAAACGCGAAAACTGAAACAGCGGAAAGTGGAAAGCGGAAATTCAATACATTTTATTATACTCCAATTTCGTACAAGAATCAACATGAATTGAAATGCAATATATTTTATAATACTCAAATTTTCGTAAGAGAATCAACATATAAAAATATTTTCCAAGGAAAAAATATTGAGTGATCTCATACCAGGGGAGGTGATAGGGGTTCAATGATATGGATGATCCTCCAATGACCCCGGGGGGGGGGGGGGTACTCCGCTAGGATTTGGGTAGGGGTGTTCCGCTGGGATCCTAAGACGGTTACCCTGTTTATGACAGAAAAAAGCAAATTCTTATACCCTGTTTATGACAAGGGATAAAAATGGGACCCTGTTTATGACAGAAAAAAAAAATTTCTTAAAGCTCTCATGCAGGGAGCTTACGCGATAAGATCTTATGCCGCGAAAACGAAAAGACGAAAGACCGAGCTGCTCATCATATTACCTAACTAATATATCAGCTTGCTTATCGTTGATGCGAAAACCCATACCCTGAATATGACAAAAAAAATAAAACTAAGGAAATTGGGAAAAGGATACCCTGTTTATGACAGAAAACTCAAAAAACCATACCCTGTTTATGACAGAAAGCTCGAAAAACCATACCCTGTTCAACGGATCATCCCCGTATAGTAAATATATGGGAGTACCCCCCCCCCCCCCCCCCCCCCCCCCGGGCCAATGACCTTGACTCTATCTTAGACAAGAATATCTTTAAAAACAGACCCTGTTCAAGGCACAACACTGTAACATATAACCCTATCTACAACTGTAAGACCCAAGAGAAATTCTATAACCTGAATAGTTTGAAGTTACATGGTGAAAAAATTTTGGCAGCAAAAAAATACCAGTCTTGACAAAGTTAGAATTGAGATAAAAAGTTAAAATTGAATACCCTAAGATTTGGAAACTTTAAATACCACTAATATAACCTATCCAAGACTGATAATCCTATTCATGACAATATCATGGAAATCATATACCCTATCTAACACCAAAATCCTGTAAAACCATACCCTATCCAGCAGAACATCCCTGTATAGGCTATATATGGCAGTGCCCCCTCCCCTCCCCTCCCCTCCCCTCCCCTCCCCTCCCCTCCCCCGGGATCTTATCAAACAAAACAATTTACAAATATCTTATAAGTGATCAATATTTTATTTGAATTTGGTCAAATCATGAGACATAAAAAGGATTGATATTCAGAATTTCGAAAAATATAATCATGATGTGTATATAGCAAAGCTCAGCTATAAAATATCCCCAAAAACAAACATTGAGTAAAAGTATACTCATTTATCATGGTTATTCCATACCTACGACAAACCTTTCAACATAATCATACTTATCTTAAAGGGGCACTTGGATGAAAACGTCTCATATTTTGAAAGTCTGAATAGTTCAAGTATTCAAGAATAATATGACTCAATCATGATTATGAAAACCAGATTGGCAAAATTTTTAGCCTGGGAGCCACTTGCAGTTGAGAAATTTTGGTTTAAAAACTAAAAGAACAATAGGGTTGAGTAAATGACGTCGTTTACTTACAATTTAGATGCTGAAAAAAATATATAATTTTTATCCTCAAATTTTGACTGTGAAGAAAATATGTTGCTTGGCTACTATTGGAGCCATAAAGATAAGTTTAACCAAGTTTCAAGGCATTTCCAATTTCCATCGATTTTTATTCAAGTGCCCCTTTAACAACATAGTTAATGTACATTGTTTATATGAATTTACAAATATTGCTTAGACTTGATGTGCTTAGCTAGTAAGATCATGAAAACTAAAACAATGTGTGTTTACTTAAGAGGCAATGTGCATCAAAGCTCGTAAGTAAGTTGAGGGCCGTAAGTTAGAAAACTGTAAATGGTTATTATGTATCCCTCCATAAATACAGTCATTGTATTGTATTGCTCACAAAGCACTCTGGGAAACTAAGTCCTGCAAAAATAGAACAGGAAAATCAAAGGAAATATCAGAAACAATTAATATAAGTTATGTTCCTCCATTGAAATTGTTGCATTTCCACAGAAAATGTTGAAGGAAAAATCGTCAGATGAATTTTTAGGTCAGCAAAAAAATGTAAGGACTCAGTTTCCCATCATGCTTTGTGCTAGCAATTTGAGCTCGTGCACATTGGCTATTTTCCGAATGTGTTTGTCACTCTCTCAAAGTGATTTTTTTGTACAGCTTATACAATGTGTGCTTTTCCCTGCATGGTGAGCTAGCTCATTGCCCTGATTTCACCATACAATATCAGCTGATTTTGATAAGCGTTATGCAGATTCTTACTAACTGACAATATTGCCCTGATAGTAATAATCCAACAAGCATTCAGAATCAAGGTCACACATTAAATAAGACTATATTTATAAGGACTTTTTGAGTGCCCTTATTGGCCGGCACACAATAAGTGTAAAGTCGCTGCAACATGATGCTGGAACACATCGCTGTGACAATTCCTCTTGTGTGTATTATGGAATTTCTGTGAAAAATCTTGTCCTCGCGAGCGAATTTTGTCCCTGCTATATGTTGCACAAATTCAAACTGGTTTGAATTCATGTAACCCTTTTGCAGTGACAAATTAGTGAAAGTGTGGTTGTCGCGTCGAGTGTACAAACAGGGGGTATTGTTCCCGCATCGTGTTGTAGCAAGTTGATGCCTAGTGTGTGCCTGCCTTAAGATATCTACTTGGGGTACAACTACATGACTCGAAATCTACCATCTTGGTTGATAGTCAACCAACATGGCAACTAGTAACAGAACATGAACCCCTTTTTCCACACGCAGATAAAGAACATGGTATATATTTTAACATAAATTAAATTAAAACAGCTAAGAGTACATTAATATGCATATGACAGCCAACAAAATACCTTAAAACTAAAAAACTTTGACTTTTTAAAAAATATATCTTATGACATTTACTGGACATCCTAATAACCTTAATGGAATTACATGTGATCTTTGAGGAGAATAGTTATGTAATTAATCCACAGGATCAGAAATAAGAGGTGCAATATACTCTGAGTGTCTGACACCAAATGTGAATCTTGGGGCACTCTTCTTATTGACGTAAACCTTGAATGGAAAAGAAGGTGGAAAATGTTATGTTTGTGCTTGGTAATGGTTAAACATAAAATGAGTAGTCTGGGAGTTGATGCAGAGGTGTAGGAGGACAGGAATGAGTGGGAGGGAGTGGGGTGGGCATGCACCCCTCCCTACTCAGGTGAGTTGAAGGGGGCAAGGGTGAAAATTTTAGGGAAAAAGTTAATGCCACATCCACAGGAATTTCCTTCAAATTTTATTTTTTGAACCCTGGAACAACCTAGCTTTGAGCTGATCTCAGATTGAACTGAAATTCAATGGAGGAAAACCAGAGAGCACAGGTATAAGTTTTTGAATTTTCTATTTTCTATCTAGAATATTAGGAATTGAATACTCACATTTTCTGGGGAGTAAGCACCTGGACCTGGTTTCAATGTACCATCACCAGGAGCATAGTTTCGTCCATTGATTGAATATATTGGTTTTCTTGACTTGAAGAGATTTGGATCACATACTTTGTATGTACCTGGACCAGGCGTCTGGAAAAAAATGGAAGAAAGAGGGAAGAAAATTAAAAGAAAACTGCAAGTACAGTGGAGTCCTGTTATCTTGAGCCTCCTAGGGACCAACCAGGACCTGGTTGTATGAAGAGTGAATAGTGCTACCGGTACAAGAGTACCGGTACACATTTTAAAAGCAATCCCTGCCCGAGGCTCCCTTCTGGCAGAGGCTCCTTTTTTTCTCCTTTCTTTCCTGGGGGAAAAGGTTGAGATAATCAGGATTTGAGATAATGGGATTCCACTGCCCTATGCTGCTATTTCCAGTTGAGCATGCCGCTTGCTGGATTTCACTGGGTTAACTAAAAATGAAGTCATCAAATCCCACGTTCCAAAACCAGTGAAAATTGGTCAGCAGCACACTTAGCTGGAAATAGCAGAATACATAAACATTATGCAAGAGGGCAGTACGCCTTATCCAAAATCTGTCACTCCCATAAGTTAGTTGCAGAAAGAGCTATGGACTTCTTGCTTGTCCAGGAGTGCACTTCCAGCTTACCCACACCTACTTCTGAAACTTTATTCCCCATGGCCTTGACAATCATATGAAATTGCTCAGATTATTTTGTATTCTTACCCTTTGCAAATCTTCATGGAATCCACCTATCTTGGACCTTCCAGTCATTGAGAATGAAGGAAGTGATCTTTTACCAACTGCCTTAGGACCAAGTATTGTAGGTAACATATAAGCATTAGCAGCAGGGGTAGGGTCCCTTTTAGAATAGGGTGTGCGAAGACCAAAGGAGTACTGAGGAGCTTTGATATGGTTTGGTGGATGTTGTCTCTCTGGAGCATATGCACCTATAATACAATAATATTGTATTAGTGCGTTAATGCTAACATGTCAATCATAATCGTTTACATTTCTTTCTTACAGAGAATATCTATACCTCAACCTTGAAAATTATTTTGTAAGGCTCAGAATATCTATATAATACCCTGCAATATATTATGCCTGCCTCCGAGGGATCATCACCTTATTGTGATGGGGCAGTTTGTGTGTCCCTATGACCCTTAGAGCTATATCGTCTGGAGTCCATCTTGTACTCCTGTTAGAGCCACCCATCGGATGATTACTGTGTCATATAAGGATAAAATATTGGTCTGTTTGCAACTTTACAGGCATTTTACTTGAATTAGGGAATCAACAGATTTTGATTTTAATCAATATTAATTAATCTTAATTAATATCAATGAATAGGTTAATAGAAGAACATGGATATCAAAGTTGTAGTATTGTAGAAATTAATCAACAAAGATTTTAATATCCATCAACCCAATATTTCATAATCGAACAAGATTATAAAAGTGATTTTTTAGTTGTTTTATAACCAGAGATATTTCCGTGTCATAAAATCATATATTTACGATGAAATACTTAAATAGTTACACAATAAAAAGCAGGTATCTAAGATTTCTTTTACAGTAAACAAAAAATCTCGCATGCACCGTTTTGTAACTTTCTTTTGCTTCTTGAAACTTCTCCGAAAGATAAAAACTTAAGGAATTTTCTTAGAAAGGGTAATTTTATTTGTGGAATTATTTTTAAAGTTATCAATATCTTTTAATATTGAGGATTTATGTGATTTTTTGATCTAGACTAACAGGTAACTAAGGTAACGATTACCGCGTTCACTTCAACTATATTATGCTCGCATTGTTTCGACTACTACCACGCGATTCTACCAAATAATAACTCAACACGATCTAATCAAAATAACACAATTAACTTTGTAGATACGATAATAAAATGGTTCTTACCCGGTGCGGGGGTCTGAAATGACTGAATAAGCGAAGTTCGGTCATGTAAGGTGTAAGCTGGAGTTCCATCTTTGCCACGTCTTGTCATATTTGACGGCACAAGGTAGGCAGGACCTGGGCCAGTGTTCTTTTTATTTTTCTCTAGTTTCAAGCCAAAAGAAAAGGCTGGCTTCTTGTTCTTTCTAGGATCGTGTACCGAGTAGCCACAAGTTCCAGGAAGAAGGTATTTTGCTGGTCCTGGTCCGCGGAACATGGCCGCGATCTGAGGTCGATGTTGTTGCTGCACAGACATGGTTTTACCTACAGATTCCTAAACAGTGTTTCCAAGCACAAAACGGACTCCTGAAAGTCCAATTTCAATAATACATAGAAAATACACTATACCCTTTACTTAAAGAACCCTTTGCTTTAAGTATTCTGAAGTAGAGAAAATATTTCCCGATCTTTTTAACACTAAACAAAGGCCTCTCTCGATCTCCAAGGAGCTAGGCTTGCATTACATTAATGTCAGAGTAATTTGATCGCCGGGAGTGTTAATGTAAATGAACACGAGTGATATGGGTTTAAATATTCATAAGCTACGCAAGATTGACCAATCACAAAGCACAATGAGGCAAGACAAAAGGGTTAGGTAAACACTTATTGACAGCTGACTATCAGTTATTTCTGGCAAATCTGCACGAATAAGACTTCGTTGCTAAGAAATAATCTGTCAAAGAGTGTGAATAAAAATCCATTTTTCTTGATTTTTTATTAATAATTTAATAACATTTAGAACCAATAGCACTTTTACTGGAACTGATATTTAAACAAAAATTAATCAAAATGAAAAAGAAATAAAAAAGAAATGACAAATAAAATACTGAAGGAGAGCTTTTATATTTAGTTATTCAAAGGTAATGGTTTACAAATATTCATGCAATCTGAATTATTTCAATTATGCATTAAAATATTACTGACATTATCCAAGTCATCGTCGATTTGAGGATCCTTTCTCCAAAATGTTTAGGAACTTTCCTCTAGTCATTTCTCTGGCTGAAAGGGAAAAGAATTGTGCACTATTAACTTAATGATAATGGACAGCAGTAAAAGTTTCGGCAAGTTGTATGATCATGGCCCACGTCACTGCAATTTGAAAGTTCTGAGTTCTTAGACTGCCATTATCTGCCTTCCACAGAGGAATCAAAAGCTTTGGTGCAATCTGAACACCTTGTAGGAGCGGAGCTCTGGATATACATAGTTAAGTTCTTCCTTGGACCATAGGCCTTTTCTGAGTTCAATAAACAAGATGCATTGTGGTCTAGCTTTGGGTAAAATAAGACTATAAAAGGCATGATGAACAACAGATGTTTGTACTGAATCTAGACCACAATGCACCATGTTCACTATCCCTGAAAAGGT
This sequence comes from Anthopleura sola, assembly GCA_023349425.1. Lineage (NCBI taxonomy): Eukaryota > Metazoa > Cnidaria > Anthozoa > Actiniaria > Actiniidae > Anthopleura > Anthopleura sola. Next base: position 1,839,925 of record JALHLI010000013.1, read on the forward strand.
CCATGATCATATTTCATAGGCAAAAAGTTAAATTGTTAACAATCCCAGCTTTACTTCCAAACTCAGTTCCACCAAGGTTCTTAGTGTATCATTTAACAATGCAAATGATTGTGGAATTGAGTTAAGTGACATTGCCACTTGACTGTAGACTGTCAACAGTCCTTCTTTTCCTTCCACATTCAGTCGACCCAGTTTTTAAGTGACTTGAACGCATGGGAAGCAGGGGTGTGGCTTTAAACTCACCTCACTCCTCTCACTTCCAAGACAGGGGAAAAACATGACTAGACTGAGTTCAGAAGGGAAAAGAGATAGACTACTGATGATCTAGTGTAAACTATACCTTCATCAAGGCCAAGTTGAAAAGCTAGATTTTGTAGCCCTCTGACTTTTTCCATAAGTTGTGAGGTTGTGAGGCTTCCAAATTCTGTTAAAAAATAGATATAATCTCAATCAGCATGACAGATTGCACACAAACACTATAGAACACAGGTGGCATAGTGGGTTCGATTCCCACACTCTGTGTCATATGTAAGTAGAGTTTCTAGTTGGTTCTCTAAATGACTTCTGTGCTTCAAGGGTTTTTCTCCTGATTCTCAAATTTTCCACCCTTGGCACCAATCAACTTCTAAATTCCAATTTGATAATAGAAAGAGCTGGAAAACAGGTTTGTTAGCCACTGGCTATTAAGTGCTACCATCATAAAACAAGGATGAGTTGGTGAACAAAAAAAAACACTACTCAAGAGTGGCACATGATTTAAAAGGTCTACTGTGTTTAGAGCCATGAGTATGAAACACTTGCCTTGCAACATATCCATGTCATCTTTTTCAAGGTCAGTCAGCCATTTTGGAGGACTGCTACTCAGCGAATATGGCTGAAAAATTGAGGGGAGGAAAATTATGAAATGTTCATATTACATGTAATGTCCCAGTTTCAAATTCTCTATTGCTCAGGGTAAGGCTTGATTTTGTTTTCATGTGTTCCAGTGAAGGTCTCAGAATTTAAAGTGTTTGTGTTGTTGAAGTTCTGAGCATTCTGAACAGGGGCATAGCCAGGAGTTTGCCTTAGGGGAGGCCCAAAACCTGTTTTCAGAACATCAACCAAAAAATGGCCAATCAAAAAAACTGCCAACTAAAAAAACAGCCAATCAAAAAAATTGCATCATTGCAAATATTATGGAGTAGCCCCCCCCCCCCCCCCCCCCAGTTGACACTGAAATGAAGCTAACCCTGAGTAAATGAGTTTATAATGCAGTAACACAGCAGTATTGTATGTCAAGATTTTCTAAAAAGTCTATACCTTTCCTGCAGTATGTTATACTGTGTCATTCTGGAAAATCAGAAACTCACCTTTAATGAGTTTCTGATTAAATTTTATGCACCCAAAAAGATTCATAAACTTACACTTGCAGTGAGAGATGCAAAGTCTGAAACTCCAGGAACTGAAGAAAAGAAAAAGATAAAAACCATCAAAAATAAGACATCAATAACTAAAAGTTAGGACCCAATTTTTTTAAAAACAAAATGCACATGTACTGTCATTTGCATCAAGATGTAACAAATGGCATTGAAACAAGTTCTAAATGTCTGCTGAAACACTTCATGTATGTCCTCAAAAATTGTTTCCAAACATGCTATGATAACTTTTATTTTTAGGAATACATTTCCTGAAAATGTTCATGTCCTCCTTTGTGGGATATGGATATATTTAGGAAGTACATGATTTATATGAAAAGAGGTACTGTACATGTATATTATGTAAAGTATTGTTTTGAATCAATACACATCCATTTTTGTTTTCATTTTTTGCTATGGAAACACAGTGCAACATTGTAGCGATGTAGCAGGCAATTATGATGTTGCGAGTTGTGAGCCATGTTGCTGATCAGAAGTGGAAAACAATCCTACTTCATCAACATTGCCTGCAATAAGCAAGTTCAAAGTTTAAAATGGTTTTCAGTGCACATGCGATTGTATCCCGAATTTCTCACCATCTTTTGTTTAATCCTTCTTTTGTTTCTATTTAAACAAAAGAAGGTGAGAAATTCGGGATAAAATCGCATGTGCACTGAAAACGATTCTTGAACTTTGAACTGGCTTATAGTGTATGTAATGTGTATCCACACCTTTACACGAACCAACACAGCCCAAGATGTCTGGATTTTAGCTTCCATCAATCAAAAAATTTCAACTTAGACTGTTGTGAATTTGAATGACACATCCAAAACCCAGGTCATCTGAAGCCATATTGGACACATAATTATGAAAATAATTATAATCTCATTCTCCTAATGCCCTCTATCTTCATACTTTGTTCAGGCCACAGGTCAGGCGAGGCACGGTCAAGTCTCTCAAAGCTCAACAACCCTTGCAAGCTCTGGTCAAGTTCTGATGAAAAATACAATGAAAACAAAAAATATCAAGCAATTTAATAATATAATTTCGATTTAGCATATTTCTAAATTAAGAATAGCATCTTAATTTAGCTAATTTAGAGGAAATTTAATCTAATATCAAGACTTGATTAAAAGGAAGGCTAAAAATTAAGCCTAATGAACTTCAAGTAGGGATGAAAATTTTCCAACTAATAATTCAAGATTTTTTGACGAATTCGCTTACCAGGACTTGGAGATTCCATGGTGTATTGTATCTAGTATTACAGGTACTTAAAACATCGGGGAAAGTAGTAATTTAGGGTGGTTTTTCGGATAAAAATTAATGTTTTTTCTGCAAATCAAACAAAACAACGTTTAACTTCTCCGCGTAAAGAACTAGTACCCAATCCAACACTACTAAATAAGTCGAGAGAAGCTGGAGCTAGAAGAATACCGTGAGGGACTGGTATTTCCAATTTTTTTCCTTTTGATTTCCTTTTATTTTTTCTTCCTTTTGAATGCATTTTTTCTTCTTTTCCCTTTGTCATTTTTATACTGTTGAATGAAGAAAAGATATGGTTGTTATTAGCAGTTTGGCTGCTCAATATCGACTTTTGCAGTAATAGTCACGTGACTATATCTAACTTTTAAAAAATAGCGCTCAATTTTATTTTAAGATTTTTTTGTTGGAATACTAATCTCTACCAGAAACTTTAATATCGATATTTCTGGTTTTCAAAATATTTAATCTCCAGTCATCCTATAAAGTCATCGCCATCTAAGTTCCTATTGGTCACACCCCCGGCACTCCTTATCTCAGTTTATCTGAGCCCTTCGTCATAGCGTCCCTCTCTTTCTGTTTTACACGTCTGTGCAACAACTTCACGTGTGGAAGTCATTTGATCAAAAATTCTTTTATTTTCTTCTTAACCATGTATCGAATTATACCTCTTAGCCGTAAGGTAAGATATTATTCTTCCTGTATCTTAAGTTACTTTGTGATTTTATGTCAAGAAAATTTAATTTATGAGGAGTTTATATTGCATAACTATTTTTTTTAGTTCAAGCAGCCATGCCAAACATGTCACGTACTATTATCAAATTATTTCTTACTTCGATCTGTTGTAATTATGTATTTGTAATCGTAATAACATTATCTGTTGTAGAAGCAATACGTTAAAGTATACAAGCTGCCACAATGTTTCTTTGTTTTGAAGTTCTTGAAAATCATCTAATCTAGCCTTCCATGACATAACTTATGAGCTGGCTTGATCTCCCTCCCACCTCCCTGCTTGAACCATGTGCAGTTCTTTAGTCTTTGCTTCAACTCCTGTTGCTTGCATTCAATGTCTCTCTTCTCAGAAGATTTCTAAGCTATATAGTAAATGTTAAAATCCTGTTGTAACATTTTCCACATGCTAATCATATCACATATGTATGTAAGTTTAAATATGCTAATGGTACTTAGTAATGGTAGTCTCAGTTCTTGTTAGACTAGTAGGAGGAAGGTAATTTAAGAACAGAAGGGATTTCATCTCTCCAACAAATCTCTGGTTGTGATCATAGCCTCCAGGATTATCTGTATATAGCAATGTTAACTGAAAGAAATGTTAAACTTACAGTAAACACCAGAATCGTTTTCAGTTTGCATGCGATTTTATCCCCAATTTCTCACCTTTTTTTGTTTAATTAAAAACAAAAGAAGGTTTAAACAAAAGAAAGTGAGAAATTTGGGATAAAATTGTATGCGCACTGAAAACGATTCTTAAACTTTGAACTGGCTTATAGATATTCCTGAATTTTTGTTTCCACGCCCAAACAACCTGCTTTGGACACTCTGACCTTTGAATTCTAAATTTATACCACCATAGACGGTTCAGGGATTATAAAAACATCTGCAATCCAACCAAATTATTTTTTCCTCTTATAATGACTGTCATACAAGAATTGATTTTTTGAGATGGAAAGATGGAATTCTAGAACAACTACCACTAAACCAAAATGAAACTACAGAAAACTGAAAACAAACATTAATTTTATCAAACCCTCAAACAACTGCCAGGCAGGTCAAGTCAGTGTATGACTAACACACAAATAGAAAATCCCTGAGAAAAACTTTCAAATCAAGAAAGAGAACAAACTTACATTACTCCACTCATGCTCATACTTATATTACAAAGAATGGTCTGAACCCAGGTGAATGGATATTTTTCGAAGTAACAATATTTCTCGAAGAGACAATATTTGTATAATGATCATCCGGGTGGATGTAGTCCTGAGAAGGACTGTTTGATGTGACTGACGTTTCGACAACCTGTGCGGAAGTCATCTTCAGAGTCTAGTGAAGAAAAAGTCAGATATGGGTCTTAATTTATACTGCCACAATAAACAATAGAACAATAGAACAATAGGTAAGGTTGTGAAAAGATGCGCGTCGCTGACTTGGCGTCGCTTCAGTTTCTGTTTAATAGTCTGTTGTATGGCGTGGGTAGTTTAATTGAGCGGTTGAGTGGATTCTGCTCAAACTTAGTAAACCAACTCTCAAGTACGAGGCGTTGCTTTTTATTGTTACAATAAGAAAGACATTCACTAGATTCCCAATTAATTGCATGGCCAGTCTTGGTATGATGCATGGCAATGTTGTTACGATTATCCTGTTTCACAACTGCACTTTGATGTTCAACACGTCTGGTATTGAACGATCTACCAGTTTCTCCGATATACGTAGCCTCACAATCATTGCATGAAATTTTATAAATAGCACCGACTCGATCGTTTGGGCTATCACGATCTTTGACCTTGGTCAAGACCTTACGTAGAGTGGATATAGGTCGATGAGCGACGCGAATCCCATGTGGTTGTAAAATACGTGATATGGTCTCTGACGTACCTTTAATGTATGGTAATGAGATAAAGGTTTTTGGTGTATCAACTGTCTCGTTGGAGTTGTTGTTAGGTCTACTTGGCTTATGAGTGTTGCTATTAATAAATTTGTCACTGTAATTGTTCTTGAGGAAAATACGTCTAAGTTTATCGTTCTCATGAGATAAACTGTCTGGAGAGTCACATACAATTTGGGCACGCCTGGTTAGAGTTTTGATGGTCGTAGCTTTGTGCATAGTTGGATTATAGGATGACTGATCAAGTAACCTGTCGGTATTCGTAGGTTTACGATATACGGTTGTGTGTAAAGCGTTGTTGTGGCGGCTCACTAGGCAATCTAGGAATGGTATCTTCCCGTCTTCCTCTAACTCTTTAGTAAACTGAATGTGAGGATTTTGTTGATTTAAGTGCTCATGAAACGCGTCAATGTGTTCAAAGGGTAACGCGGTTATGGTATCATCTACGTAGCGGAGCCAAAATGGCAGTGGATTGTTATAAGATGCAAGGGCTTGTTTCTCGATGTGTTGCATCACAATCTCTGCGACAACAACAGAAACAGGAGAACCCATTGCTGTGCCATGAAGCTGTTTATAGTGTTTCCCAATAAATTGGAAAAATGTAGATTCAAGACATAACTTAAGTAGACTCATGATCTCACCAGTGGGCATTGGAAGTGTGGTATCGTCATTAGTATCACTTATTAAGGCCTCGGTGCAGTCTAGGGCCATTTGTAGTGGAATACTGGTAAACAGAGATTTAACATCAAAAGATACTAGCATGTAATCATCAGGTATATGAATTGCTTTGATGGTATTAATGAAGTTCTCTGTTGACTGCAACTTATGTTGGGAGGCGTTAGTTAGTGGTTGCAATATACTTGTTAAATACTTTGATAGTTGGTATGTGGGAGAACCACAGAACGATACTATAGGTCTCATAGGTATCTGAGGTTTATGCAACTTAGGTAAGCCGTATAACTTTGGTGACTGGGGGGCAGGGCATCTGAGTCGTTTGTATAGATAGTTACTGATGTGGTCTTTCTTATTGAGCTCTAAAAGTTTTGCATTCAGTTTACGTGCTAGAGTAGGTGTGGGATCAGAGTTAAGTTCAGCATAAGTGTTCGCATCTTCTATTAGGTGGTTCATTTTAGCGTTATAATCCGACTTATCCATAACAACAGTAACACGACCTTTGTCAGCGGGCAATATAACGATGGAATCATCGTTCTTTAGACGCTTCAGGGATCGAAGTTCCTCTCTATTTAAGTTGCTAACTAATTTCGGTGTTGACTGGATGGTAGATGCAATTCTACTACGGATATCATCTTTAGCATCATCAGACAGTTTGTCTAAACGCGATAGGGCGTCCTCAACACCAGCAACTATTGTCTCAGTGGGCATACGTTTAGGAGTTATACTGTGCTTTAGGCCATAAGACAGTAATTTGGTCTCTGATGCATCTAATTGCCGCGATGAAATATTCTTTACCCAGTTTTCATCAGGTTTAGGTCGGTTTAGTCGGTTACCTTTCACATAGAGTTTTTCTAATTTTTCAACCTGTCTATTGCGACACTCAGAGGCTTTCTTGTGTGCACGTTTGTCAGCAATGGTGCGTACTACTTCCAGCATGGCAGATGGTATAAGCTGGCTTAGTTTCTCAAGTGATTGTTGGTATAGGTTTTTGTTCTTATTTAGGCGTTTGTGGCAATCATTTATACGAGCATTAAGCAATCGTTTAAGTCCCCGCTTAACACACGGGAGGCTATAAGCATCGTACGTTCTGCCAGTAAACGATTGCTTAATGCTCGTATAAATGATTGCCACAAACGCCTAAATAAGAACAAAAACCTATACCAACAATCACTTGAGAAACTAAGCCAGCTTATACCATCTGCCATGCTGGAAGTAGTACGCACCATTGCTGACAAACGTGCACACAAGAAAGCCTCTGAGTGTCGCAATAGACAGGTTGAAAAATTAGAAAAACTCTATGTGAAAGGTAACCGACTAAACCGACCTAAACCTGATGAAAACTGGGTAAAGAATATTTCATCGCGGCAATTAGATGCATCAGAGACCAAATTACTGTCTTATGGCCTAAAGCACAGTATAACTCCTAAACGTATGCCCACTGAGACAATAGTTGCTGGTGTTGAGGACGCCCTATCGCGTTTAGACAAACTGTCTGATGATGCTAAAGATGATATCCGTAGTAGAATTGCATCTACCATCCAGTCAACACCGAAATTAGTTAGCAACTTAAATAGAGAGGAACTTCGATCCCTGAAGCGTCTAAAGAACGATGATTCCATCGTTATATTGCCCGCTGACAAAGGTCGTGTTACTGTTGTTATGGATAAGTCGGATTATAACGCTAAAATGAACCACCTAATAGAAGATGCGAACACTTATGCTGAACTTAACTCTGATCCCACACCTACTCTAGCACGTAAACTGAATGCAAAACTTTTAGAGCTCAATAAGAAAGACCACATCAGTAACTATCTATACAAACGACTCAGATGCCCTGCCCCCCAGTCACCAAAGTTATACGGCTTACCTAAGTTGCATAAACCTCAGATACCTATGAGACCTATAGTATCGTTCTGTGGTTCTCCCACATACCAACTATCAAAGTATTTAACAAGTATATTGCAACCACTAACTAACGCCTCCCAACATAAGTTGCAGTCAACAGAGAACTTCATTAATACCATCAAAGCAATTCATATACCTGATGATTACATGCTAGTATCTTTTGATGTTAAATCTCTGTTTACCAGTATTCCACTACAAATGGCCCTAGACTGCACCGAGGCCTTAATAAGTGATACTAATGACGATACCACACTTCCAATGCCCACTGGTGAGATCATGAGTCTACTTAAGTTATGTCTTGAATCTACATTTTTCCAATTTATTGGGAAACACTATAAACAGCTTCATGGCACAGCAATGGGTTCTCCTGTTTCTGTTGTTGTCGCAGAGATTGTGATGCAACACATCGAGAAACAAGCCCTTGCATCTTATAACAATCCACTGCCATTTTGGCTCCGCTACGTAGATGATACCATAACCGCGTTACCCTTTGAACACATTGACGCGTTTCATGAGCACTTAAATCAACAAAATCCTCACATTCAGTTTACTAAAGAGTTAGAGGAAGACGGGAAGATACCATTCCTAGATTGCCTAGTGAGCCGCCACAACAACGCTTTACACACAACTGTATATCGTAAACCTACGAATACCGACAGGTTACTTGATCAGTCATCCTATAATCCAACTATGCACAAAGCTACGACCATCAAAACTCTAACCAGGCGTGCCCAAATTGTATGTGACTCTCCAGACAGTTTATCTCATGAGAACGATAAACTTAGACGTATTTTCCTCAAGAACAATTACAGTGACAAATTTATTAATAGCAACACTCATAAGCCAAGTAGACCTAACAACAACTCCAACGAGACAGTTGATACACCAAAAACCTTTATCTCATTACCATACATTAAAGGTACGTCAGAGACCATATCACGTATTTTACAACCACATGGGATTCGCGTCGCTCATCGACCTATATCCACTCTACGTAAGGTCTTGACCAAGGTCAAAGATCGTGATAGCCCAAACGATCGAGTCGGTGCTATTTATAAAATTTCATGCAATGATTGTGAGGCTACGTATATCGGAGAAACTGGTAGATCGTTCAATACCAGACGTGTTGAACATCAAAGTGCAGTTGTGAAACAGGATAATCGTAACAACATTGCCATGCATCATACCAAGACTGGCCATGCAATTAATTGGGAATCTAGTGAATGTCTTTCTTATTGTAACAATAAAAAGCAACGCCTCGTACTTGAGAGTTGGTTTACTAAGTTTGAGCAGAATCCACTCAACCGCTCAATTAAACTACCCACGCCATACAACAGACTATTAAACAGAAACTGAAGCGACGCCAAGTCAGCGACGCGCATCTTTTCACAACCTTACCTATTGTTCTATTGTTCTATTGTTTATTGTGGCAGTATAAATTAAGACCCATATCTGACTTTTTCTTCACTAGACTCTGAAGATGACTTCCGCACAGGTTGTCGAAACGTCAGTCACATCAAACAGTCCTTCTCAGGACTACATCCACCCGGATGATCATTATACAAATATTGTCTCTTCGAGAAATATTGTTACTTCGAAAAATATTCATACTTATATGTGATGGCAGCCTTGTTCAGGGACCTAAGACCCCAGAAGGGAGAGGCAAGTGCAAATTATAATGCTAATCCACCCTTGACACTCACTAGGTGCTGTAAATTGCCTTGAAATTATTCCTAATGTTTTAATAATACTTGTTTATTTTTGATGGCACAATGTAAGATTAGCTTTATAGCTAAATTGTTTTTTTCTTTCCCCATCATTAAATAAAGTATATTATATTAAAAGCAATTTTTTTGACATGTATTAATTATTTTGTGTTGTCTGCAGGTATCTCCATTGTCGGTAGCATGTAGACGATACATGACTAATGGAACCGTAAGTATTTTTGTTAAGACCAATCATATACCATCTCGTAACCACATTTCACCTAAAGAATTATACTAACTTCTAGTGATAGCATCCAATGATAAAAATTCATGTCCTTTATCCAATTGGATAACTGATATGTAGGGGTGTATGCTGCAGTATTTTATTTAAGTAAATTTTTGTAAACACTATTCATACTGAAATGTATATGTGATTGTAACATTCAAATGGTACGATCACATATACATTTCATATTCCATCACCATACCCAAACCAACATATCAACTATTCATACAGTACTATAATGCCAACCAATTCAAGTTCCAATTCTTTGGCCAGACATTGTCCAATGCCAGGCCCTTCTACCCACCCCTTTCCCCCTTTACTGGGTATTTTTTGAACTAACCATGAACTGTAACTGGAATTTCTCATTTCTTTTAAACATTTTGTGTTTACAGCCAGCAACCACAAAGCTTCTTATCAATGGACAGTTTATAGAGTCCAAGACTTCAAAATGGATTGATCTTCACAACCCAGTAAGTTTATGGACACAGATGATGATGATGATGATGATGATGAGGATGAGGATGAGGATGAGGATGAGGATGAGGATGAGGATGAGGATGAGGATGAGGATGAGGATGAGGATGAGGATGAGGATGAGGATGAGGATGAGGATGAGGATGAGGATGAGGATGAGGATGAGGATGAGGATGAGGATGAGGATGAGGATGAGGATGAGGATGAGGATGATGATGATGATGCAGAAGATGAGGTGGATGTTGATGATGTATATGATTGTGAGGAGGAGGATGATGATGATGAGGGATGATGATGATAGTGTAAAGAGGAGGAAGACTGAAAATGATGATAATCAGGTCATCAATAAAGATGATGTCTATATGTGATCAGTGTTTGATGATGATGGTATTGAGGAAGAAGAGGAGGTGGATCGGTGGTAATGTTGTTGATGATGATGATGATGATGATAAGGTTGTTGATGATGATGACAATAATACATGTTGATGACTAGTTGTTGATTGACAATGTTACTGTAATGAAGCGTTATTTTCTGCCTGCCAGGATGGCCACCATATAATCATCAAAAAAGTCCATTACTGACCATGAATTTCACTTCAATTGACTTGTAACAGGCCACAAATGAAGTAATCACACGAGTACCAGAATCCACACCAGAAGAAATGCAAGCTGCTGTAGACGCAGCTTCAGCAGCCTTCCCTTCCTGGTCTGAAACATCAATATTGGCACGACAACAAATCATGTTCAAGTTTCAACAACTGATCAAGGAAAACATGGTAAATTATGTTTTGATATAAAACTTACAATACAATAACATTTTAGAAATATAAAACTTGTTTATGATTCACAAATATAGAATTCTTTGCACATGAATGGGAAGGATATTGCTATATAATCATGACTTTTATCTGAATCAACACATAGCAATAAAAACAGTATTATACATGTAATCATTCTGTAGCCTTACCATGCTTTGAATCTTGCGCCTAGTTGAATACTGTAAAAGTTACTTGTGTCATGATTGGATGTGTTGCGTATAGCTGTAAGTGGTAGCATACCTTCCACTCGCAGTACTATGTGAAGCACCTATTAATTTGGATTATTGGTTAAAATTTTAATGCACATTTTCATAATTACATGATCAAAACTAAACTAGCTATAGTTCAAGATGTTTGGGATTTTGGCTTCAGTCTATTAAATTTCCAAAGCTGATTTGGTCACGTAATAGTTTATTATAAAAATGGGTGTAACTAATGATATAAACTGATGATTGTATATTATTTGTAGTATTTAAGTATGTCAATATTTAATGAATTGTAGTAATATAATTTTTGCTACTCCCTTAAACAGAAAGAACTTGCACACAACATCACTCTAGAGCAAGGAAAAACACTTCCAGATGCTGAGGGAGATGTTTTGAGAGGATTACGTAAGTTTTGCTTATGGATTTAACCATTCTGTTTCCAGACTTAAGAAGAAATTTCTCATCATGTAAAAGCATTGCATTGTTCATGCCCTTAAACATGGCTGCCGTGAACCCACTCTACTATTGAATCAACTCGCAAGCTTACAGTAGATCCACCCTTGATATGGCTTTTGTGTTTCTTTTGCAGAGGTTGTTGAGCACACATGCTCTATAACCTCCCTCCAAATGGGTGAGACAATGCAGTCAGTTACCAAAGACATGGATACTTATTCCTACAGAACTCCCTTGGGCGTCTGTGCTGGTATCACACCGTAAGTATACTGTACACCCGTTGTACTAAATCCTTATCTGAGGGCCAAAACAATGAAAAATCATTTTTGATCTTGCATTTCCAATGCAAGCACAAGAAAATGAAAAAGTTTCCATTCCTTGCATTTGCACTGCTCATGTGAACCAGGCTTTAATGGCTTGGGATGCCATCCTGGTGCTTGACCAGCACGCAGGGAGCCCACCTTTACTGATATTTTTGCTTACAAGTAAGATTAAAAATTATTTCAATTTCTAGGTTTAACTTTCCTGCTATGATTCCACTTTGGGTAAGTAAAATATTCATGAAGGTACCATTTACCTGTGACTTTATGATATTTTCTGATTTATTAAAACAAATTATACAATATATGGTATTACAATAATTTGAAGAAAATATTTTTAAGCACCCCAAAAAAAATTAAAAAGACTCTTAAGGTTCAAGGTCTTATCTAAAGTGCTTTTCATATTTTGATAACTTATGGACTCCAAACATCTGCCATTTTGGCATCTGTCAATCAAATTTATGAGAAACTGAGTTCATTTTCATTTTGATTTGTGATAAAGAAATTCCTGGGTGAAAATAGCTGTGTAGTCATAGGTATATATCCTTCAATCAGAATGAACATGACCTATTGTAAGTTTGATAAACGGAATCCAAAATGTCCAGCATCCTGAGTCAGTAATAGGTCACAGAAATATGAAAAGTGTGTAAAAGATTATTTCAGGAATGGCATTGTTGAAAATCTATCTTGGCTTTGACTGTGGCTTTGGTAGAAATCGCAATGCAAAAGAAATCAGAAAACTGAAAATAAAAGTTGCTTTGATTCGTATGTGTAATGCAACATATTTTTCGTTTCTGTACACCTGCCATTGAGATACATACCTATAACTTTTATTGTGTAAATGTACTGCATTGTCCCACCAATCCAGCTTGATGTCGCAAGCAACGTGTCTGTTTATACTTCAGTATATACCACACCATGCTGTGTTTAAATCCATTTCTATTATGAACCCTAGATGTTTCCTGTAGCTATCGTTTGTGGCAACACATACGTCATCAAGCCCTCGGAAAGAGATCCTGGTGCATGTATGATGCTGTTAAAGATGGCACAGGATTCAGGGCTTCCTGATGGTGTAGTGAATGTTATCCATGGAGCAAGAGATGGTAAGGGCATGAAAACACCACTAACAAACAATAACAACATATTAGGATCATTATATTCTTTAAAAAAGAACTTTGAATTTTGCAAAATCAGCAAAAACTAAACAAAATAGGGTAGTGACTGACTCAATATTTGGCAGCTGGAATTTTACATAAAATTTTATGCTTCTAGACTACCCAGATTTTGGAAAATGTCTGCTGTGACACCAACTAATTATAACTCGTATATCATCCTTTTCAGCTGTCTCTTTCATCTGCGATGACCCAGCTATTAAAGCTATATCATTTGTAGGATCAGACCAAGCGGTGAGTAATTTTCTATAGTTTCTTTTGAAATGCTTTGAGTCACTAAGCAGTTGTTTTCTAAGGTAGCTATAGATGTGTATAATGGAAAAAATAAGTATTTTAGCAATTGATTCAATTTATTTATTTCACAGGGAAGGTTCATCTATGAACGTGGCAGCAAGAGTGGCAAACGAGTCCAGAGTAACATGGTAAGTAGCACAGTTATTTATTTACTACTCTTCGCACAAGGAGGTGCATAAAGCTTTTCTAGTTTCTGTAGCTGCTCTGTTTTTAGTGGACAAGGTTTTTAGCCCTGTGCCAAACCCCCAATTTGGAGGGCCAATGAATCCCATTTAGCCTGGTCTCTATAATATATCCTTTTAACTGTCCGGCATGGGTGGCCTTTATACCAGGAGACTATGCTCCTGCTATGCTGACATTTGACCACACTTCAGCCTGGCAGTTAGCACTCCCCACTTCCACCTCCTATGATTTTTGAATACAACCTCTCATACTTGCCCCACCACTTGAAATACCTGGACCCGGTTGTACGAAGGGTGGATAGTGCTATCCAATGAATAAGTCTTATCCAGTGGATAAATGTATTGGATAACAGCATCGACTTATCCACTGGATAAGGATTTATCCATCAGATAGCGCTATCCACCCTTCGTATAACCAGGAGAAAGTATGTAGTAAGTATATTCTCGAACTGACATGTCATCTAATCCAAGTTGCTGTCTGTTTCACAGGGAGCCAAAAACCATGGTGTTATCATGCCTGATGCTAGTAAAGAAAGCACCATCAACCAAGTATGTCCTGCTCTTTTGTTATGAAAAATTCTGACTAGTTTTGTTTAAATGATAAGTATCAGTAAAACATTGATCATGACCATGTTACTTCTGTATTGGATATTCTAAATTCTGGCTTGAAGTCAAGACTTTATGGAACCCTGAAAATACTGCAGGGCTACATGTATGTTAGTCAGGATATTTTTAAGGTTAAAACTCTGGTTAAGTTACTCGGATACACAATAGCCAGTCAGGGCACAGCTAACTCACAGATTGAACCCTGAAACAACCTCTGGGCTGATCTAAGTCAGGACAAAGCTAACTCACAGATCGAACCCTGAAACAACCTCTGGGCTGATCTAAGTCAGGGCATGACTAACTCACAGATTGAACCCTGAACCAACTTCTGGACTGATCTAAGTCAGAGCATGGCTAACTCACCATAACATGTTGCATGTTTTCATGGAAACACCATTTGACACATAGACATACAAAGTTGAACGTTTTTTGTTGGAAAATACTAAGAATTTTGTATTTTCCCAGTTAGTAGGAGCTGCTTTTGGAGCTGCAGGTCAGAGGTGTATGGCTCTTTCTACTGCTATCTTTGTAGGAGATACCAAGGAATGGATCCCAGAGATTGTTGAGAAGGCCAGGAAACTCCAAGTGAATGCAGGTACTATTCATTAATATCAGTCATTTATTTACCAACATGCAACCAAAGTTTGAAAAATGAAGTAACAAATACCAGGAATTTCACAGTTACTGAAATGTTTTTACTAAAGCCTTACTAATGATGAGGAAGTAATACTCAAGGGAATTACACATGAGCTGAAAGAATCTGTGAGGTCTTACCATTAAAATACACAAAGGGGTCGGGTTAGTGCCCTATTTTCTTCTCATGACAAGATGGAAGTTTTTAAAATACTGAAGGGCAATTTTCAAATGAATGAAAAATTCATACCTTAGTAAATGATCTGGTGTTATTTTTATTCTCCTAATCAGGTGACCAACCAGGAGCAGACTTAGGACCAGTTATTTCTCCACAATCCAAGAACAGAATCTGTGACTTGGTTCAGTCTGGTGTTGACGAAGGAGCTAAGGTATGATTGCAATTCCTTATCCGATCTATCTGTCTATCTGTCCATCCAAATATCCCTCCCTCCATCTGTTTGTTCGTCCATGCATTCATTTGTCCCTAACTCCTTCCCTCCCTCCATCCATTTGTCCGTCCACCCATTCATTCATCCACCCATATATCTGTCTATCCATTCATCTGCCAATCCATCCATTTTTTTATTCATTCATTCATTCATTCATTCATTCATTCATTCATTCATTCATTCATTCATTCATTCATTCATTCATTCATTCATTCATTCATTCATTCATTCATTCATTCATTCATTCATTCATTCAAGTCATAAAAGTGAGCCTAACCAAACAACTGAACGTTTTAAGATATTAAAGTATCTTTTGAGTCTCATCTATATTAAAAAACCTTTGAAGGACACTGATTTGCACTCTTAAAAATATAACAAATAATTTCAATATAGAATATGAACGTGCAAGTCAATTTGTCTGTTTTACTTTGTAGATGGAGCTTGATGGTAGAGATGTTGTTGTCAAGGGATATGAAAATGGTAACTTTGTTGGTCCAACCATCCTATCTGGTGTTAAGGTTAGTAATTATCACATCCATTTTGGTCTGAAACTTGACAAGCTTTTCCATGATTTACTCACAGGAAGCCCAATTCAAATAAACTTTTAGGTGTAAATAGAATTCGTTGTGAGGAAATACGATTCATTGACCCTTTTCTTTCTTTTTGAGGCCAAGAAAGCGTACTAAATGATACCAGGGAATGGGAAAATCAAGCAAAAAATGCAGTTTTCCTGTATAATAATCTCAAAAAAAAAAATTAGCTCAGTAGAATATCACAGAATTTTAAACTTTTATCACGGAAAATTGGTTATAAATTGTTTTAATTGTTGACCGTCCTGTTAAAATAAGATCAAATTGCCTTGTAATCCTTGTAGTACTCTTTAAAACAGATACTGTGTAGATTTTAATTCCACTGGGAAAACTGCAGCAACGGCGGTGATTAGTTCGCTAGTCTTGAGTCGGGACCATAAGTTCCCTATGGTGTCCTGTGTTCTATTGATCCCTGTGATTTACGAGAAAAAAATCTGATTAACTAACTGTTTTGCTTATTATTTTTTAGCCTGAAATGAAGTGTTACACAGAGGAAATCTTCGGGCCTGTCTTGGTTGCCATGGATTGTGATACAATGGAAGACGTATGTACAAAACTGTATTAATTAAACTATTTATGTTGTTGCTTACTGTACTCCTCGTGTTCTTCCAATCCCCGCGTAATTTGTTGTAGACATTCGTCATTTCTGGCTCAACATCATTACTGGTCAAAATGACCACCAAGGCAAAGTTTTGAGCTGACAACTTCAAATTCTGACCGGATATTGCCCCGGATGACTGCCCGACCTTTATTTTAAGCCCTGGGAGCGTGTGTATGGAGAAAAAGCAGGTTCACACTGGCTTTTTTTGTTATCATTTTCGTCATCACTGATGTTATCATTAATATCTTAATAATCATCATTGTTATTGAGATCATTCTAACATTTGTACTTAATTCCCACTTCCTCCAGGCAATAGAGATCATTAACAGAAATCCCTATGGTAACGGCACAGCCATATTTACCAACTCTGGTGCCGTCGCTCGCAAGTTCCAACAGAAGGTTGACGTTGGTCAGGTAATTAACATTACGCTTGACACTGATTGGTTGAATTGTCCTTGTCAAAATGGCGGTCGCAAATTCAAATAAATTCAAATTAAACTGAGGGAAAAACCAATACCAGCACTAGAAAGAGCACTTAAGTCTACAAAGATTCATTATTCCAGGTGTTATATTACCCGAGAAAACACTTTTTTTTCGAAAATTGACAAATTTACAGACGTTTGTATGTCTGGGGGTATAGACCCCTTGCACTAAATCCCTACGTGGGGGGTCAAAGCAATGAAAAATATTAACCGACATCAAGAAATATTTCAATCCTCAAGAGAAGGGAGTTCTTTTGTTTTGACGCCTAGGTTGGGAATTAGTGCAAGGGGTATATACGTCATAAAGGTGTGTAAAGGTGCTTTTCTTAGTGCAAATATTATAGGTTTTTAATTTTAACTAAATTAAATTTTTGGCCGCCATTTTTGCAAGGGGTCTATTTGATTACCTTATAAATGACATCATCTCTCTCTCTCTCCAGATTGGCGTAAACGTACCAATCCCAGTCCCCTTGCCAATGTTTTCATTCACTGGATCACGTGGTTCTTTCCTTGGTGATGCTCACTTCTACGGAAAACAGGTATTTCAGACAAGTCTTGTTCTCTGTGTGAAACGTTTAGATTGTAATATCTCGTTACGTCAGATATAGCAACAGCGTAACCATCTACATCCATATCTGAAGACCCACGATGCCAATACGTGTACGAGCTCGAATTTCTAACACAAAGCATGATGGGAAACTGAGTCCTTCCGCTTTTTTTTTTTTTTTTTTTTTTGGCTACTCTGAAAATTCATTTGACAATTTTTCCCTCGACATTTTCTATGGAAATGTAAGTATTTCAACAGATATTTCCTTTGATTTCCCAGTTCCATCTCTCCTCTCTCCTTCCATCTTAAGAATATGAACTAACTAGGGGTAGGCAGGGGTGGGATTTTAAGTGACATAAGGGATTGTCTGATTATGGACTAACTGTTGTTAAACAACTATTTATTACGTAATTGTAAAGTTCGTGTTTTCGTGCTCGTGATATGTAAACTAGTTATGTTACATCAGGCCTCCTTTTAAACTAGCTGTTGCTAAATAGGATATGCCTGTATAAATATTGATTTAAATAAATAAAAAAATAAAATAAAATATAAAAATCTCTGCAGGACTCAGTTTCCCATAGTGCTTTGTTACTTTGATGCCTATTCCTGTGTTACACTTGACGTCATTTCCTGTCTCGTGGAGAATAATCAGCTGAATCGCTAGTTTTCAATAGAATTCTTCCTGGCGGACGACACATGGTGGTCAGTGTTTGACCACTATTTGAAGCCGATAATGAGATTCAAAGACTTTAATCAGCGGATTAAAGCCCAGCAATTGCCTTTCCAGAGTTCAAACGCAGTTGTGTGGTGTATGGAATTATGAGGTTGCATTATTTCAATTTCTAGTTCCTAATAATATCACCAAAATCCTGAAATTCTTTAAAAAAAATTGTGACATCATCACTTCGGTACTCTAACAAAAGTGCGGTAATGCGGGCAACCAAATCGTGCAACTTCTCGCGCAACATTGTTGTGTTGCAAGCTGCAGAGCGAATGTTGCGCGCATATTGCCATCCCCCTGCGCAACAGATTTTCTTTGTTGCAGAGAGTATAAAGAGCTTCTACTTCTGCAACAAAGTCGCGCAACAAAAATGTTGTTGTAACAAGCAGCATTCACTCTACAACTTGCAACGCAACAATGTTGTGCGAGAAGTTACCGCATTACCGCACCTAAACTGTGATTAGTTCATCAGTCTGACAGAATTATATTTGTTTCAGGGAGTTAACTTCTACACTGGAACAAAAACGATAACGAGTCTATGGAGAGACGAAGACGCCAAGCCACAAAAACTCCAAGCTGCTTTCCCCACAATTAAATAAAAACACAAGTAACTCAGTAACATAATGTATAATCAATGTCGAACTCTTCATTGAATTCACTGATAAATTCATGAAGAAGACGCACTGCGCAATAATTTTAAAATATAATGTATTGATGTGATTCTGTAAGTGAAAGTCAGTTTTATCGTGTGTACTCAAGAGAGTGTCAAGGGACTCGTGATCTTTCTAACTTATTCTTGTTCATAATGGTATAAGAGGTTAAGTGTTATCGGTGCGTCGGCCCTCGCCCGAACAGCTGTGACAAGCTAAAGGCATGCATTTATCCTCGATTCTTTGTAATGACAGCGCGTGGAAATAAATGATAATATACTTGATTTTCAAATTATTTTTGGTGGTTGCCGATGCCCGAGAAGCAAGTGGCCATGCCTGTCGAGACTTATACAGTCATTTGAAAAAACGTTGTCGCAGATCGACTACGCGACTGGACCGAAACGGAGTATGGGTACGGTAGAAATGCCAGGGTTTATAGCCAGGGTTTGTAAGACTTGTATTTGTCGAGATCTCTTCTTAAGACTGATGTAATGTTATGCAATGATCCCAGAATCCCTAAAATCTTTTTAAAAATATTTTAAAATATGTTTTCAACAATGTGAATCAATAACTTTTTTAAAACGATGGAAATTATTTTTTAGTTTTTTGTTAACCGTAACTGAAAAAAAGTTAACCGTTAGTCTCAAAAGCTACCATCCCATTGAGACTCTCCTTTTTCAGTGTTCATAACCTTCGTAGTTGTCACAAGTCAGTATGTTCCACTGAAGGACTTTATAAGTCTTGACCAAAACATGAGCTAAAAAATTCCATTATTCGCCACAAAAATGTATAATATACTCCTGCTCTTGTTGTTATGGAAACCTAAAAAGTATCCATGTATATGACGTCATAACACCGCTTTTCTTTGACATACCGTCCCTTCCCATCGTCCTAGGCGAGTTACTTCAGCACAAATTTCTGGAACAAATGCCGCTCGCTCTGACAATTTTGCTCGAAATATTTTGTTTTTCTGGCGATTTTCACAATGAATTCCAGGTTCATGTGTTATTCATTTTTTCTAAGCATCATTGCTCTATTGATGATGTTTTATTCAGCGTTCAGGAACGGCTTTTTACCATGGAAAACAGATAATAGCTTCTTCTACTTGAATTTTCGATCCAAAATTTCCAACAGCTTTCGCAGCACGAATAACAACCATAATTTTGAAGCAAAATCAACTGTCGCTGAGCAAAACATGAACACGGTCCATAGCAATTTTATATCTAATATACCGTATACCGAATATGGAAATGCCTCTCAATGTCCACAAAATATCTTTAAAAACAATCTAACCAAGCTGTTAGAAACGTGGTGTAGAATCGCCGAACGCAACAAGATTTCATGGACTTTATTCTATGGGTCTTTACTTGGTACGCTTAGAAACAACGACATAATACCGTACGACTCGGATATAGATATACTGGTTGATGCTTCAGATGTGGCAAAACTTCGGAGACTAGAACACCCGAGAAATTTTGTCAACAAGGATTATAAAACTCGTCTTGTTCTTGTGCCTGACTTTGGTGAGCCTGTACAGGATAGAAGACACATCACTTGTGAAGGAAAGGTAAGGCGAGTGGGTTGACTTGATACTTTTTTCATCGAGACAAAAGTCGCGACAGGTTTAATAATTGATAATAGATTACTGTCAAATAAATCGGTGAAGTAAATAATTTAAGGTATGTTGCAACCATGCTCTACAAGTACCTATCGCGGCTTATATGTCTCGATCAGCGAGTAGCGATGAAAAAAAGTGCTAAGTTTGTTAGTGTTTCCTTCCTTCCTTTCTTCCTTCCTTCCTTTCTTTTTCTTTCTCTCTTTCATTCTCTTTCTCTCATTTTTTATCTCCCATTTCCCTGCTTTTTTAGTCACACAAGTTTCAACTTCTTCATTTTAGGAAGTAGCAGAAATGTTAGACGAGTGTTCATTCACAGATCCTATGGGACGTCTGATAAATGGACCACTCCACATAGACCTCTACGACTACTACAACAAGGAAGATCATATCGAAGACCCTTCAGAAAAAACGCTCAAAAGATATGAACTTCAAGACTTTTATCCCTTCAAGGAATGCAAGTTCCTTGAAATACGATGCAAATGTCCTCAAAATCCTAGAAAATTACTCATGCAGTACTTCGAGACGAGGAATCTAAAACCCACAAAACGCTGCATAAACGGTATCTGGGCATAATGTATACAGCTATTAGAAAACGTTGAATACTACATACTGAAAAGTGCATTCCAAGACCGAAATGCATTTTGGGTCATGTAATATTGTCTAAAGTAAAATAAATAATAATTATTTATTTTATTTATAGTGCATTCCATCTGAACAATATACTAGCTACATATCGCTGTATATTTACTTTTTGTTTCAAATTAATGAGACCCACAATACCCTTCGTAAGAGCAACTCAATTTGGAGAACAAAACAAAAGAATTTCAATACCTTGAGAATTGGAAACCTATTGTTTTGTCCTCCAAATTGAGCTGCATTCTGACGTGCTGCACTGAAGGGGTCTATATGAGGATTAAGCTGAAGGTGAGAGGTAAAGGTGGCGAAAGCGGCAAAGCGTTCACCTTTCACTACTGTGAGGCCTACAGTTCGTTTGGGGTGTTGTTCAGTATTTCGCTTGCTACGAGGATTTTTCTTCTTCATAGTGGAGTTGAGAGGTGTAATCAGAGAACATTGAGGCCACCGCCACACTAGGTACGTAGCTCCGTTTAGTTTTCGTCTCACACGAAAATGCATCAAACGCAACGTTTTCGCCCGTCCACACTAAAACGATCAAAAAACGCTCGCGCATGCGTGCCTTTCAGCACGCTTTCCAAGAATTTACAAGAGTTTTAGTGAGAAAATAAATGCTTGTTTTCTCCGAGTATACAAAACATTTCGTGGGTTTACTTTTGTGAGACCAAGATAATGTGTTAATAAAGACAATATGAAAGAATTAGCCTTAAGTTTTAAGAACTGATCTTAAGTTTTGGCATTTTGTAAGGCTATTCTTCAGGCAAGTGTGAAAGTCAAATTTGAATATTTTTTTTTAATAGCACGAATATTTGCATACGGACTTAGAGCATGCGCAGACGTTTTTCACGCGTGTTGACACGATCGGGAATGATGCAATATCATCATCTGCGCATGCGAAAAACAGGCTTGCGAATGACATTCACGTTTTCAAAAGCCTCTCTTTTTTCAAATGTTTTCGTTGAAAACGCTCGTCATTTTCCATCCTTTTAGTTTGGACGCAAGGGCAAAAGGCATTGAAAAGTATGCCTTTTTCTAGGAAAACACATTAGTGGGCGGACGGGCCTTGATGTAGTGGCAGTACGTGTGTGTGTGTGAGTGTGAGTGGGTGAAAGTAGGCCAAACAGGAATTAAAACCATGCAATATTCATACAGACTGCTTGTCGCTACACCACCATTGCCATACACTTTAGGGCTGTTAAGTGTGACGTCAATTGAATGAAAAAACAACTTCCGGATCCAAGATTTTTCTTACTTTTTCTTCATGACAGGATGTGTTGTCCAAAGTCCTAATTATTTCAGGTGGAGGTTACTGCGATTCTCAATATTCTGCGAACTCGGCAGTTGCGAGTTTCTCGTTGGGATTTGGTTTTTCACTGACGCCAGTCAAAAATATAAAAGGTACCGACTGATCAGTTTTGATTGACGACAGCGAAAACCAGTTTCACAACAAGCCGTTGAAATGTCTGAGTTCGCAGAATATTGAGAATCGCAGAAATCGTTGAGAATATTTTTCGCTTTATTTTAGCGGTTTTTATGAGCAGTTGGACCCGGAAATACGTCACAACTTAACAGCTCTATACGTTTTTCCGCATTTCAAGCAATGCTTTTGCACGAAAAAAAGAGATTACTGATCTGATCTAAACCACCTCCTTGTCTAAACCTACGGAGAGAGTGACTGACATCAAATATTGTGCAGACCCAATTACATTTCCTCTACCTCCTATCTCGTTTGGCTCTCTGAGCTGAATGAGGGGGGCAAACGAACTGTAGGTTAAATACCACTTTTGATAATCGCACCAGCGGCCATCTTGATTGATTGAATCAATCAGTATTCTCCCATTTAGTCTCTTGTCCATCGAGTTTACCCAGTCGTAGATAAAGCAGTTTATTATAAGCGGAAATACCGTCTGAGATGGTCTCTGAATAATAAAAGGTATTTTCAACGTTATCGTACAGAGTCAAGGGTTAGGTTATTTTAGGATAAATGTTATAGAACTTTGAAAATAAGTGTTGCTAAACTGACATCTATTACTTCAAGGGTTTTCTTCCCTTCACGAAAACAAATTTTAACAAGTTAAAGTGAGTTAGCCATGCGATGACTTAGATTAGTCCAGAGGTTGTTTCAGGGTTCAATCTGTGTTTAGCCATACCCTCACTTAGATCAGCCTGGCCAGAGGTGCTTCAGAGTATCCTCAAATCTTTAAGGTCATTTTAGTGGAGTTATGCGCGAGGACGTGCAGATCTTACCCCGTAATTGGCGGGAAACTAAAAAACTTCACGCGCGTCTTTTCAGTAAGAACACACAGGAAGCCCATCACAATTAATAATTAAATAGAGTGGTTATCCAATTGCGGTAAACCATACAGAACTAATTGAATAAAAACAGCAAAACAGGAGCAATTTCTTATTAGAATATGGACGTTAGTGTTTTCCGTTGCTCATAAAGAGAATCGTTAAACAAATAGACAAAAATTTAGAAGTAAAAAATGGCAATAATCTGGTCGTGAGTTCGTCGCTCATCGGGAGCGTTTGAGAGTAGATAACTACTGAAACTATCCTATTTACCGTCTGTATTTTTAGCAGTTCGTCGGTAGATTCTGGAGCATTCGATACGATTCTAATAAACCTTGGAGGTGAAAGACGAAGAGCAGAAGAACGACAGAAAGACAGGACTGCGGTGAAAACGAAAAGTATAGCCGTCGCTGGGTCACGCCAGTGGGCTGCTTGTACGGCAACAGGCTACGGCAAAACAGTTGATTCCGCGCGACTGCAACAATCGTCCGAAGAAAACACCTCACAAGGTATTTAATAAGCTAACTAAAATACCAATATTAAAGTAAGTCTCTATTCTTTTTAATTTCAGTTTATCAAATTTTTAAAACCAAGTTTATACTTTTTTTACGCCGAATCTTTGTATCTGTTTTTGGAGTGCTACAGTATTCATTTGTTCCCGGTCACGAGTTTCAGCTGGGAATTCGAAGCATTATTAATGTAATAAAAGTATATTTAGGAGTTTTATTTTCTAGACAATGAGATCTTTACAATCCTAGCTCTAGTTCTAAAACTTTAAACTACTGATCTAAAATCCTATTTCTCTGGAATATTAATCTTATAGAGCTTCTTCGACAAAACTGAAATCTTAATAATTGAGCTTTAACTTTAATTTTCTCGAATCCTTCATCTCTCATTTAATTCAATCGTCAATTTTAACTCACGAAGAAATGCAAACGGTCATAGAACGAGAGCTACAGTTTGTGAGCGCTAATTTAAAAAATGCTGCCCTTCAAGGACGATTCAAGTAGTACTAAATAGCGCAAATATTTCGCACCAAATTATTTTGTATTTTTCCCAGGTGTTGATTCTTCGCTCTCTGGTATAACCTTCATTTCCACCTTCATTTCCGCTGTTGATAATATCGATCTGATGATGACGTTAATAACATGCTTTGTTACGTAATGTTCGGTTAAGTAACATTGCTGTCAACCAAACCAAAACATAGATTATTTGACCTAAAACTAATCGGTAACCCGAAAATGAGACCTCGCTGGAGAAATGTTGAAACCGCAGTACAAAGGGACAATTGACTTCGTGTTGGTACTCGATAGGGGAGAGATGGAGACGGACAAAGCTATCGTTACTGATACTAGCGATAGGATGATACAACAAATCAATCTTTTTTCTAGTATTTCATTTATTCGCCTATTCTTTTAGATTTAGTTAAATTCCTTTTTTCTTTTTTCATTTTCTATCAATCGATTCCCATCCCATATTTAATATCGGAAATCGAATTTCTCAGATTCTTTCCGTTTCTAATTCTTGATTCCATTCCTTTCTTTCTTCTTTCCTTCCTTCCTTCCTTCCTTTCTTCCTTCTTTGCTTCCTTGCTTCCTTGCTTCCTTCCTTCCTTCCTACTTTGCTTGATTGCTTCCTTCCTTCCTTCCTTAATTTGCTTGCTCTCTTCCTTCGTTCAATTCCTTCGTTCCTTCCTTCCTTCTTTCCTTCCTTCCTTCTTTCCTTCGTTCCTTCGTTCCTATCTCCCTCCCCCCTCCCTCCTTCCTTTCCACTTCATTACTTTCCTTCTATCGATCTTTCGTTTCTTTTTCTTTATTACTATTCACATTATATCTACCCTAGAACCCTCTTATCATTTACGCCCTTTTTCTGTCATCCTGACTGACAGCTTCGAACCAAAGCTGTAAGAGTCAGCCGAGACAACGGATTGAAAATACTACCAATTGTCAGTCCAATTAAACAAACATAGTCTAGTTCATAAGATAAACTCAACGAGGTCTTAAGCTAAAGGGTCAGATCATCCGATATTAACTCTCTCCCCTTCTAAGCCTCACTTTAATTAACCTGATATTGAACTAGTCTCATATTCCACTCTGTTCCGTGAGGCGGACAAGAAGGTAACTCCATCAAACCGATCCTTGGGGGAATTCTCATCTGTTTTTCTTAGTTCCACGATATTCCAAGCATGCTTAAATAAATAGCTATTAATAAAGTCTATATCCTAGTATTATTATTTTCCATGGTTAAGAAATTATCAGATGAATGAAGAGAAATAGTGCTCTTTTTGTCTTATCTATTCGATGAAAGGACTTTCGTGAAGTTGAAGAAATTTTTCATTTATTCTTTTGCCTTTTTCTATATGATAAAACTGGTAAACCAGAGACATTTGGAATAGGAATCACTATTTTTCAGACCTTTGCTAGTTTATACAAGCATCACATAATTCGCTAATGAGTTTTTTGAGCAAACTTTCAATGCATAACGCTACTTCAAGATAAATATCCTGCAAAAAGGGATAATTCTCTTGTTACAGTATATCACTTACATTAGGAACACGTACGATTTGCGCTGTATTTTTTGAAGACATAAGTTGCTAGTTCAGTGCCATTTAGTCCGAAACTCGCCGTCACTAGCTATTCATGCAGGACTTGGCTTGGTAAGTGAAGTCAGTTAGATGCGTTTAAGAACTCTGCATTATTATTGTTATCATTAAGTCCCCTACATTTACAGGGGAAATTTTTATTTCTAATTCAATATCAACTTTAACATCTTGCAACGCTGTAAATCAAAATCAAAACGCTTCCTTGCGGAAATGTTTTAGGCCAGGAAAAGAATAATTTAAACAAATGTTTTCCACGTAACAAAGTACGAAGAAGTTAAAAAAAAAAACCTGGTAAATTCCTGGTACATTTTGAAGAAATGTTTGTGTGCTAGATCGACTTAATTCACATTCAATTCGTATAGTATTTAGTTTCGCAATGATACAAAAGCGATCTATCTTCCCTCTAAAAACACTGGACTGACATCGTATATTTTAAAACTTTATCTATCAGCCTAGGTTCTTATGATTGTATAAGATAAAATTTTAAAGTATTAAAATACCCTATACTACCCCATTAGGAAAAAAGCTTACCGCTGGTACCAGTAAAGCTAAGTATTAAGAGCTTAGTGGCATTAGTATTAGATAGAGCTAGCCTAGTGAACAGATACAGGATTTTGAAGTGTTTTCTAGTTCCTAAATATAACGCAATGCACAAATCAGATTTAAAAAGTCCTGAGGGCTCGAGTCCTTGTATAGGGAGTAGCTTGTCAAAAAGGATTCGAAAAAAACCGATGTAATTTAATTTCGAATTCGATGAGAAAACGTATAACCTTCGCGTTTTTCCTTGAAAGAGAGCTGTCCGAGGTGACAAGGAATTCGTTCACTTTCAGAGGCAACTGAGAGAGGGAAATATTTTTTCTTTCAGTGTTCTATAATTAATTTCGAAAGGAAACCTAGATTTTGGCAATTTATCGATAGGCTCGCCTTTCTAGAACTTGGAAATGCGAAAAAGTGTCCCTGATGGTAACATAACTAACTATCCATGAACGTGAACTTCAACTTGCCTTATTAGCTAAGAATTCTTTGTTTAGAGAACCCCCCAGAAACATTCGATATAGATAGCTCGATCCCAACACCATTCAGATATCGACCCACACAAGCAAAGTGAAGCAAGACAAACACGATCGAACACGAATTTTGAGCATCGTTCCTTGCAGGAGCTTTCAACTTGCTTAATTATTGCCTTTGAGTTTGGTAGAGAAGATTATATTAATGAGGGCTATCTGTCTTATTTTTCTGATCATGTTTCTCATTCAAATTCATTTCTTTAAAGAGTGTTTGGTGTTTTCTTATGTATTTTGGACATACTTAATAAATCATTTTGAGCACAAATAATTGTCTATTTTCTAGTGTCATTTCAATTGACGTTTGAAATATGGAGGCGTCGCTTTGTCTAATATATTTTTTACAGCCACGAAATGAAATATTCTTGGTCTTCTTTGAGGATTTATCGCCTTTGACGCCAACGGGCTGCCAACACTTTAGGTTTAAATTGAAAAATTTCTTTGTTTTTGGCGCCGTCGCAGCATACTTAAAATACTAGCTACGGAAAAACCCGGTATTTGTGCTTGTGTATGAGGAACTGAAGGTAGGAATTAAGGAAAGAAGCTTTGTGTTAATTTGCTTGTGGTCAAAAACAGATGCAGCCCTTATATCTATTTTTCTACTAGTTTCTTTCTTTTTTCCTTCCATCCTTTCTTTCTTTCTAACTTTTTTCTTTCTTTCTTTCTTTCTTTCATTCTTGCTTCCCTTGCATTCTTTCGTTTCAATTTTCTTTCTTTCCTTTCCTTCCTTCTTTCTTTTTCTCTATCTCACTATCCTGGTTCTTTCAGTCTTCTCCTTTTCATTCTTTTCCTTCTCCTTTTAATTTCTTCTTCATTTTCTCTTCCATTCTTCCTTCTTTCCATCTTTCCCTTTCACTTCCCCTTCCTTCATAGTTTTTATTATTGCGTCTCTAGAATTAAGACATGATTGACATTTTTCAACTGAAGTGTTCTATCAAGAACAACTTCCACTCTCATTTCTCAATAATACGTTTTAAGAGTTATCCGATTGGCTGTCCGTTCGACTAAAAACATCATTAGCCAACCTCTTCTGCTTCAATAATAATCTTAAAAACCTTGACTTATATTCGCTACCTCTTAAAAAATACTAAAAAAATTTCCCCTAAAAAACGTTTTGTGTGAGATTCAGCCTAGATTATCCAAATCATCTTGGATTTGATCTCAAATCTTTTTGTTTTTTAAGCTTACCTGATCACTAGGTTAGATCCAGGTTGGATCTCATTTACTTCTAAATGTGTGCATTATGATTCAAGTGTTATTGTTGTTGTGTTTATAATAGCTTTGGAAAGCTCAAGAGATTTGGCATGCAGAACTGCTTAGAACACGTTTTAGAGCTACTTAACGTTCATTGATATTGGTCAGATAGGATCGTGATAACAATAGCAGTTCCGAGGCGAGTATTTTGGAACTAAAGACTTCATTAACGTCTTCTAGATATCGCAAACATAAGCTACACATGCTTTCTCGCTGTACACAAGTTCCTAACCAAGAAAAAAAGCTAAAATACGCTGGTACGAAACTTTTTCTCGTCAACTCAAGTGGAAATCGTTTCTTGAGGCTGTACAGAATTACGTACCATCGGTCCAGTTCACTATTCATGCAACCTTCATTTTTCGAGTGACAAGGTATTGTTATTGTTCCAAGTTCTGTCAGTCTATATTCATATTTCTCTACGAAATATTTATTCTTTTGGACTCCATTTGTATATGTTTTATTTGTTTTTGTGTATTTATGGTGAGTGATTTCTTTTTATGGTGAAAAAATATGTCAAAATGACATGTGTTTCAGCGTTGCAATAATAACAAAGTGATTCGAGCGAGCTCTAGCTCATAATTGATATCGGATAGAAAATATATATAAAAACTATTGAAATTATTCAATAAATCGATGGTCAAGGTTTCAAATTGTGCAGCAAAGTACTTAAGTGTTTTCTAGGCTACTGTTAACTACGGACACTAGACTGATGGCTTACAGTATATACCTTCTTTAGTGAACCTTTACCACTTATGATATCTAGATTCCTATTGTATTAGTAATCCAAGTTCTAATTGAGTCAAAGCTAGCTGGCTGATTACTAATTGAACTTGATATGTTGATAGACCACCTCTGTTAGATTATGTTGGAGTATCCGGTCATACAAATAGAAATCTTAATATTGGTTAGCGTTGTGCTCAAATTGTCACATACGACTAGGCCATAACATCGATGTTGTTTGAGGGTATATATTGTGAGTATTTAGAGCTTCAATATCAGGACCGTGAAAAGATGATAATGACTTAGATACGAATGAATAGAGAGCATATGCACTTAACTCATTGTCGCCGTATAAAATGTTTTTCAATCAAACGAAGACCTTCGGTATTTTTACCTTCGGTATTTTTATCGTCTGAACTTCTCGAGAAGGTAGGATCGCCAAGATGCACTGGCAAACTTATTCCACATTTTCATATTGCAAACATACACTTAGATGAAAATCGATGAATTTAATTGGAAATTACTTGAAACTTAGTAAACTTATCTACATGGCCCCAATAGCAGCCGCAAGGAATATATTTTCTTCACAGTGAAAAGGTGGCGGATAAGAATTATCGATTATTTTAGCATCTAGATTGTGAGTACTGAAATGACGTCATTTACTCAACCCTATTGTTTTTTTAGCTTTTAAACCAAAATTTATCAAGTGTAAATGGTCTTCAAGCTAGCATTTTTGCCAATCTGGTTTTCATGATCATAATTGAGTCATATTATTCTTAAATACTTGAACTATTCGGACTTTCAAAAACTGGAGAGTTTTCATCCAAGTGCCCCTTTAAGGTAATTCCGTAGTTTTGCATTGCGCACGCTTTACTGCGCACGATTTTAGCCAGCGGCTAATGAAAAGTTCGTTAAAAAATATACAAGATATGGAAAACAACAACAAAACAAACAAAAAAAAAACAAAAAAAAACCAGGAAATTATCAAACGAAGATTATCAAGCTTTTTTATGAGAGTTCTGTATGAATTTAGAAAGATATGACAGCCTTTTCGATATTTTTGTGTGTAAACTCTCTTCTCGGTCACTACATTTCGAGGACAAAATTCGTACTTTAGCAAGCTGTAGCGCAAAAGCGAGCACAGTGACCTATCTTTTTTATTTCAGCAAATCAATAAGGAATAGGTTTATCATTATATATCTTAATTTAAACAAAATTCTATGTCCAGTTTTTGAGATATTCTCAAAAACATACTGCGGAAAACTGTTTCCAGATCAATAATAGGGTGCACATCGGAGTTGAAAATTCCCTATTTTTTTACAAAAACTGAATTTTCTGGGAAAAAAATTTGGCTTCCAACTGTTTCTTTGTCTCGTAAATAGAAAAATAACGTAAACTTAGTATTTAAATGTTAGCAATGACTTCCTGAAAGTGGTGGGGCCTTTTGTTCGATTTTCATGATTCGAAAATTGCTTTCGCACGACCCCAAAAATGCCATAAGTTACCGTCATCTGGCGCCAAAACGAGCACGGTGACCCCCCTTTTTTATTTTATTTTTGGAATGAGTAGCATTAACTTAATAACTGTGCGGAGTTTTATCAAAATTCTATGTCCGTTAAGTGTTCGTAATAACAGGGTGTCCGTATTAAGCAGGTTAATGTAAGAGTAGATGCACATCACTGGGACAAAAACAAGTGTTCGTAATAACAGGGTGTCCGTATTAAGTAGGTTAATGTAAGAGTAGATGCACATCACTGGGACAAAAACAAGTGTCTGTAATAACAGGGTGTCCGTATTAAGCAGGTTAATGTAAGAGTAGATGCATATCACTGGGACAAGAACAAGTGTCCGTAATAACAGGGTGTTCGTATTAAGCAGGTTAATGTAAGAGTAGATGCATATCACTGGGACAAGAACAAGTGTCCGTAATAACAGGGTGTTCGTATTAAGCAGGTTAATGTAAGAGTAGATGCATATCACTGGGACAAGAACAAGTGTTCTTAGCAAAAAAAAGTCCCTTTAAATTTCTCCTCGTTCCAACATTTCGTATTCCATGCACTGGAATTTCTCTCTTTTTTCTTCGACGCATCATGCATTTTTAGAACCAGTTCCCATGGTCTTCACTATGACCTTTAGTCGTCACTCGATTCGCATACTTGATTTCGACTCTACATTCTAACGATTCTCAGCAAAATTCAAACCCTTCGTTGCGAACCACACAAATCAAAAATAGATTTCTGATCTAAAAAAAATCTCAATTTCCTATGACAAGATCTTATCGTTTATTTATGATAACCATAAAATCTATATTTGCCATTTGCGCAATAATAAGAATGCCCGGTAAAGACCTAGGATTTGTAGAGATACCTTGGGAAAACCATACGAATCTAGTCGAGTATAAATGTATAGATTCCAAGTAAAGCTTAAAAGTAGGGGACAGTAAAAACTATAAACAGCTAAGAAAGTTATTGGGTGGGTGCAGAAGGTAGCTTTATTGTATCTTCTTGAAAGATAGACCTATCTTCAAGGCCTCATCCTACGCCTTTATTCCGCTAAAATCCACAAGACATAAGAAGCCCAAGTATATGTCTACAAGGACACGTCTCTCCAAAGTATTTTTTCGCATGATTTCTTCTTCAACAAGGGCTTCTTGGATCATGTTTCCGGCCACTTGCAGTTACATAATAATAAGTGGAGTCCTTTTTCCCTTTTCTTGAGGGTTCTTTCTGTACTCTAGTCACGAAATGCGTAGGTTTATCGAAATTTCTTGAATGTTTAATTACTGTGGTTTACATTAGCAGGAAGTGTTTGAGTAGAAAAGTAAATATGAAAAAATCAGTTATCATGTAAATCGTTTAAAATGTGGGGGAAAGGTAGAAAATATGACCTCGAAAGAAAGAATGAAATTAAAGAGAGGAGAGAATACTTTGTTTAACCTCGGAAAACGTTTCATCGATTTACAAATTGTTTTTCATGAATTCGAAAGCCGAGAAAAATTTAGAATTTTATACTAATAAGTTCAAAATTAAATTATACAAAAGATAGAAATTAAATAATTACAGGATATATGCCTTCTAAATTAAAAGAAAGAAAGAAAGAGCATGCTTCATTGCTACATACAAGTGGTGCCAATGTTAAGGTCACTACTGAGCTTTTTTTGCCCTTTTTGTTGAGGTTCATAACCAACCCACAGGAAATAACAGTTCAATGGCTTCCTTGATGACGGCAGAAGTCATTAACAGACCAATCAGCAGCCTAATTTCAAAAAGCTTTATATTCGTTGACCAATCATAGCTTTCGTTATAGATCCTGATTTCTCGTATTGACCAATCGATCAAGTTGTAAGAAATAGATTGTGAACCGGTTCACTCGTACGGCTAGGATAAGTACAAGCATTTTGTTGGAGTAACATGTTATACGTGTTTAACCTTCAGGAGGAGACGAGTTTGGCGAAAAAGATCAAAAAAGGCCAACTTCACCGTTAGAATTTCTTCATCGTAAGTTAACAAAGTAGTTTTTAAGATACAATTTTTAATATCCTCTAACATCACGCAACGTGAAAAGAGAGAAAGAGAACTAATGAGTGAATAACAGTGATTCAAAATATTTTGAAAACAAACTGCTTTTTAATTTTTCTTTCTCGTTCAAAGTAAGAGCAATAGACCCAGGATAGACACTTTTCCAAATGATCTTATTGAAAACCAAAGAAAAACTTTTTTTTTCTTTTTTTTTTCTTTTTCTTGGTTGAATATGTACAAGCATACTTATATGCCCTCTTGATTTGTACGAATTCTTTTGTATTTTTCTGCTTTAGCCTCGCAGCCAAGACACGCCAGAAACAGTTATTCTTGTAGCGACACAGTTCACTCTCATACTTGCACACTAACGTTGGAATTTGAGTATTTTGATTCATTATTACCAAACAGGCTTGTTTACCGTCATTTTCAGCTAATGGATCAATTTACTTGGGGCGTACTGTTCTTAAATTTCAAATTACGTGTCATCTTTTTCCACCGGAAAAAGAGTTTAAATTGCTTATAATACAGTCGATGCTCAATGCACCAGATTGGTTGATTCTATCGCGCTTGATAGTGAACCTGATTGGCTATTTCCACAATAGGGCACGTGAGCTGAGTGCAAGTGATTGGTTGATTTTATCGTGCGATCTGATTGGTTGTTTATACTAGTGCAGCTGATTGGTTGATTTCACCTGGTGCTTTACATTTAACCTGATTGGGTAATCTTATCGCGCTTTCATATGTGCTTTACATGGCAGCTGATTGGATAATTCTACTAGTGCACCTGATTGGATGATTGTATCGTGAGCCTGATTAGTAGATTTTAACGTACTTTTCAGTGCATTTGATTGGTAGATTTTATCGCATTTTACAGCTAGTGAACCTGATTGGTTGATTCTAACTCAGTTCATAGTGTACCTGATTGGTTGATTCTAACTCAATTCATAGTGAACCTGATTGGTTGATTCTATTGTGTTAAAATTGTCTTGATGTGCACTTTGTAGTGATTGGTTTACAGGCGACACAATTCAATCAAAGCAAACTTCGTGTAATTCTTGATCGACTGACGCAACCGGCAACAACCATTCGTTCTCTAATCCATTCATCGCTAAAGTGGAAAATTTTGTGCCTCAGGAATTTATTCTCCACACTCAAAAAATTACTTCATAATAACTTTTGAACTAGCTGCTTTTATTGTAAACACTTTTCTGCTAAATTGTTATGAGGCTTCGAAGACAAAACATCCTTAGTGGGAGGTTTTGATCACTCATAGACCAGCCTAGAGAGACAACAACACTGTGTTTTCTTCGTGAATTGGAACTAATTTTGGAATCACTCCCATAGTGCCAAATTACTGGGAGTTTCCGTTCATAGTATATTCCAGTAATATTTTAAATTTTTTTAGCCCTTTTTTCCTAAAACTACTCTATTTGGCTTTGCATCTATCCCCCGTGGTTGTGTACATTATTAATGACAACTGAATTGGCGTTTAATTTTGGAATTTCCTTCGAGTTTTGAGCAGCCATTAGAACATGGACACACATGTTTATAAATATGATTTGCTCGGTTATTAAGGCGTGAAGAACAACACATACACACATAGATAATGTATTATTATGTTCTAGAACAGTAAAAACAGAGCCCGCTTTTATTTTTGCCGTGAAAAGGCCAAATTCGTCGAGTATTTGTCTGTTCAGTTTTTCTGCTATTTAGGTCAAATTGAAAACTATAATTATCAGCGGCAGGATACTAAACCAGCTTGGTACATCGTTCAATAACCTGGAAAAAAGTAAACGAAATTTTGAGCACCTTGTAAACAAATTCTTTGCTTAATTGTTCAAGGAATTTTTCCTTGCTTTTTTAGAGAAGATTTTTTTTTTACTGAGTATCTTATTAATGAAGAATTGCATTTCCAGAGTGGGTTTTTAAAGAAATAAAGCTAACAATTTCTTTTCCACGTACATGGTAAACTTCAATTAGTTTTTACCATAAATATCAAAAACGAAAGCGGTATTCAACTCATCATCAAAGTTAAAGTGCATTTAAAAATACTTTTATTTGAAAACACCCTTAAATGATGTTCGCTTATCGTCAAAAAAAAAGTTTAAAACGTGTAAAGAAAAAAATACGATTTGGTTCAAATTAAGAAGCTTTGTCGAATTGGATTATTCTCGAAGGATTTAGTCTTTAGGGTAAGGGATTTTAATCTTAACCCTAAAACATGTAAGTTTTATTTTGCTGGAGGTCATTTTACACTGACATTTTATTTCCGTTCTTTTCTTCGTAGGCAATAAATACTTCAGTCTTAGAGCCAGTGCCGATCGAGAGGAGGCGTTTAACGTTAGGAAGTCCTTTCATAAATGAACTGAATGAGCTCAATAGAGATGAAAAACAGCTTGGACGAAATCTTGAAGACACAGTGAGACTCAATGGGAAGCTAAAGTTTGAGTTTCTGCATCGAATTGAGTCAATATTGGTAAATTGATTAATGTTAAATTCGCAAGAAATGTCTGATTCAGCAGCCGAGCGAGAAATGGACTTCATGAATAGTACATCACCTATTACAAACAAGAAAGAAAGTGGAGTGATCTGTGAGTCGCAGAACCCAAATGCCAAGAAGAATAAAACCAAAAGAATTATGATTATGTGTATTCTGCTCGCTATTGGAGGAATAACTTGTGGTATAGTTGGTGTCGTTTATTTTGAGAAGGCAAAGCAATTATCTGTTAGTGGGGAGCAAGACAAGAAAACAGGACCTGACACAGAGGAGTCAGGAAAACCAGCGAGCAGAGAAGAATGTGCTTTGTCAGAAGAAGTTCAAAGTTCAGGTAAAATTTCAATTCTATTCGATCAAAATAGCTTAATAACTGAATCCCGAAGAAATGCCATAGCGGTGCTTTATGATTCTATCAACTTGAATCAAATTTAATGGCATATGAAAAACACATTAGAATCAAATCAAAAATTGTCACAGAAATGTTGACTATAACACGTACTGTGAAACTGTTTTAATCATGGATTATATTCTCACGATTCTCGACTTATTATTCTAAAGTAAGTCAGGGTTAAAAGTATCCCAATTGGATCCGCTGAGAACTGTTACATTTTTCTGAAAAAATCTAGAATTTTACTGGTAAATAACAAGCTTTCCCCCTGGTTTTTTCTTCCCAGCGATATTCCATGTTAGATTGATAATAAGTTTTAAAATAGAACGTTAAGTTCGTTTTTCATTTTCGAAGGAGCGATATTATTCCCGGGTGTTTATCACAAAAGCTGCAAGATTGAAATCGCTTTTATAAAATGCAAACACTTCTGGGCTAATGTATTCAAAATTTTCAAAATCTGAATCTGACAGAACGGACACGTGATACGGACGGAGTTGTATGTAGCATCTTAGAGCTGCGTCAAGCCTCCAAAAATATACACATAAAATACGTACTGACATTTTTCTCAAATCAGTAAAAAAAATAAAAAATAGAAAAAAATAAACTAAATGAGCCAGATATATCATACATTTGGGTCTCAGTACTCCGAGAATAGATGTTAAATTCGAATTTGAAGGAAGTCGGGAAGGTAACTGGACCACTTTTCCACAGAATTTCGTCTCGGCTTTCCAAGAAAAAACCCCTTACATCTAGAAATGCTGCCGACCTGGGTCAGCCAAGTTGGCGCGGATGAAACTAGCGAGCATGCAATGTAGCTCAGTACCGGCTTTCTCAGTAGTATTGTATGCTGCAACCGCTCGCAAAACTTTTAGCCGCGTTGAAAATAAAAAGGTTGTAAAATTCATAAAGATTTTTGTGATGAACAATGGAAAATGTTTCCAAGTTTTCTAGGCTTAATTTTCTTTACGTAGCATTTTTTTTATTTATTAATATGCTCACCCTAACCTAGGGTGCCTTTTTTTTTTTTAGATTTTTTCTATAAGATAACATATATAATTTTATTTTGTTTGCTATTGTCGTTGTTGTTATGCAAACCCATCATTTTAGCAATGCTATATATAAAGTTATTAAAATGTTCCATCGCCCGCAGGAGTTTTCTGTTATCTTCGATATAAGCTTTTGTTTTAGTCACCGCGAAAGACGCACTAAAACTCATTGACAATAACCCTTTCGAGAAACGTAAGGCACATTTATACTTCATTGTGAAGTTAAGTCTTAGGCGGGTTTTCAAGCGGGTGAATAAAAACACCAAAATCTCCGCTCAAAATGAAGATTTTTTTGTTTTATTTTACTTTCATCCTTCACCTCCAGGAGCTAAGGAACGATAATACGAACGAGCGCAGCTTCCCGAAAAAGCAATGAACCTTATCAAAACGTCGCAGTGCTTTGTAAAAGATAGCACGGGGCAAAACCGGTAATCTATCAAGATAAATCACCATTCAATCATGAATTTTATACTCATTATTCACAAGTGTTTTGTTTTTATCGACGCGAGCTATTTTTCGTTCTCGATTCGTAATCGTTTATTTCGGCCATTAGGATAAATATTTTTTTATTTTCGTCACTGGGGTATTATTCTTGTTCAATGGTAGAGAAAACAAAATAATTATGATTTCAAAGCGGAGTCGGGGAAAAATAGTCATATCAAAATATTTTATAAATGGGTTTTTTCTCTTTCCGTATTGGACAAAGTAGTTCAGTCAATTTAGCGTTAATCGTAGGAACGGACTATACTACTAAAAGGACGGCTACTTAGATCTTGTGTCTGACAGTTAAAACGCGCTTAGTTTCTGTTAATAGACAGTACGTGATGAAGGTAGAGACCAAACAGTACTTAGAGGGGGTAGAGTGGGGGAAAAGAATCCATCTTAGATATTTATAGGTTCCTGCGCACATCATTGGTATATATCTGAGAGACTTGTCCAGTACTTAGGGGGGGGGGGGGGGGGGGGGGTAGAG
This sequence comes from Anthopleura sola, assembly GCA_023349425.1. Lineage (NCBI taxonomy): Eukaryota > Metazoa > Cnidaria > Anthozoa > Actiniaria > Actiniidae > Anthopleura > Anthopleura sola. Next base: position 1,877,574 of record JALHLI010000013.1, read on the forward strand.
TGGGAGAAAAGAATCCATTTGAAATATTATATAATTATATAGCTAGAGTACTGATGCATCTGATAACACATCTTTAGGTTCCTGCGCACATCATTGTCAAGTACTTAGAGGGGGTACAGTGGGGGAAAAGAATCCATTTGAAATATTATATAATTATATAGCTAGAGCACTAGTGCACCTGATAAAACATCTATAGGTTCCTGCGCACATCATTGGTATATATCTGAGAGACTTGTCCAGTACTTAGAGGGGGTAGAGTGGGGGAAAAGAATCCATCTTAAATATTATATATTTAGCTAGAGTACTGATGCACCTGATAACGCATCATTAGTCTAGGTTCCTGGCAACGATATTGGTATATGTCTGTGAGACTTGTCCAGTAATTAGAGGGAGTAGAGTGGGGGAAAAGAATCTATCTTAAATAGTATATATTTAGCTAGAGTACCGATGCACCTGATAACACATCATTAGTCTAGGTTCCTGGCAACAATATTGGTATATGTCTGTGAGACTTGTCCAGAACTTACGATGGGTAGGATAGGATGAAGATACATCTGATAACACAGCTACGTTACTTTCATAAGTGCATCATCGTTGGAGTGATTTCCGATATTGTTCAGTATTTAATGAAAAATGAAAATACATAAATAAGCAGAGCAAGTGGTTACAGGAGGGCAGTAAGGGAAACTAAATCCCCATGCTAAGACAGTATACACTCCCAAGGGAAAACAAAACTCTAAATACGAATACTCTTGATATACAGCTGTGTAGCACCAACGACTTAATTAGATAACTATGATCCTATGACCAGTACGGGTACTGTAGTGAAGGATCTGGGGAAAAAATATTTGTATGAAATATGTCTTTAACATATATGTTTGATTGGTGGCCAATTAGAGAGTCGTTTCAGATTGTTCAACAAACAATAAACGATTTCTGAAATATTTCTGGGTGCCCACGGTTTTTCGATTCGCACTGTAAAAAAAATTGAGCTTGAGACATGAAATAGATTTTGCTTTAAGTGATTTAAGAAATATCTAAATTTTACAGAGAATGTATGGACGAGTTAGTGTTTTTGCAAACCAGTAATTTTAAAGCTGATATCTTGGATATTATTACTTCCAAAGAGGTAAACTTTTGTAGATTGCTTATATCAATAAGATCTTTAAGTTTTGGGTTCAATTTTTAATTTTCTTGACTTAAAACCGTATGTTAATAAGAAAAATATCGTAAACAAAGATTCACCTATACTCGCTGCAGCTGCAGTACACATCACTCTACTTAGTAACTCTCCTCTACATCTGAGTAAAATCTGAGCTCGAACTTTTATTTCAGGTCTGATAAAATTCTTCAACAAAGTCGAAGAAGCGTACTTCAAACTCCACCCCTACGACATCCCGTACAAGTTTGGAGTGACCCGCGAGGACGTCATCAATTACCATGGATTTAACCCGAATCCCGCAGACATCAAAGTCATCACTGACAAGGCACGGTCTATGTTACAAGAACTAAAAACAATTAAAGTCAGAAAAGAACTGTTAAAGACAAGAGAAGCGAAAACTCTGAGTGGTGTAGAACATTTTCTGGAGCAAAACTTTGGGAGTCCTTATGATAATGGCTACTATACAGGTATGGCACTTTAAGGGTTAAGATCCCGTTATCCCGCGGGATTGTACGAGACCGGCGATCGAGACCTGTGGATGATAGATGTTGTTAAAGTTGGTGCTCTCTAGTGCTGCGGACTCGCATTTTTCCCCATAACCTATTGCTAGCATTGTTGCCCATGAAAATATATATCAGTTATCGTAGATTAATAAATTTTACACCGTAGTGAAAATAGGAACTGACGTTTCGGACGTTAGTCCTTCGTCGGAGTCAATGATTTTCCTATTTTCACTACGGTGTAAAATTTATTAATCTACGATAACTGTTTCATTAGAAACACCGACGCAGTCCACGCTAGTGTTCACTAGCCATCATCCACATGAAAATATATTACTGTTGAGTGAACAGTTTTAAGCCAAATTTCTACCCTGACTAATGTAATATTAGGAAAAAACCTACTAATGGTCTATCACCAATCGAGCCCTGTGATTGGCTGAGCTACTAGGGGTCTATTAGTGATAGACCTCTAGTAGCGAAAAGCGCCAGTTTTGAAAACCAAAAAATATATATTTAACGCAAAATCCAAAACTTTTTGCATCCTTTTATTGGACCGATTAGTAGGTTTTTACTAAAACAATTAGACCTCTCGCCCTCATGGCCATTCAGACTCGAGGACTAATTATTAAATGTTATCGCTAATCACCACCACAAGTACAACAGTGGCACAGCTCAACGGGGTCGAATTGAAGCATGTGAAGCCGCTATACAATCCATGTATGACCCCGGAGCACAGCTCTAACCAGTTTGAATTAGTTAAGGTCGATTTGAAAGGAGGGAGGAAAAACCGGAAAAACCCTTGGAGTCAGAAAGAGAACCAACCAACTCAGCTCACATGGGGAGACTGGGGATCGAACCCCGGACCTCAGAGGTGAGAGGCGAGCGTTTTACCACCATGCCATCCTGACTCCTAAAAGGCATTATACGACTAACCGTAAGATTACGCAGGGGAGTTGTCTTCTATAACATTAAGTTCGTTTCCATTCAAATTTATTTTAAGGTTTGAAAAAGTTTGTGAATGAATTGAATAGTTTTAATGATATTTTTTAAATAGGTATATTTCATTCAAATTTACTAAAACTAGTATTTCTTCCTTTTAACAGGAGAATGGATGTTAGGTCCAAGCCGTTTCTGCTACATGCAGCCAATAGCAAAACTCCAATTCTCCTTCAAAGCATTTCTTCTCAAACTAAAGCCCCAAACAATCGAGGATACAGAAATTATCCTAAAGGTGTTGAAGGATATGCGTGTTGGTATTAATCAATATCGAAAGAATCTAGAAATGGGAGTCAAAGTTGGGATGGTAAACTCTATCGAGGAATGCATTGCAGGATATGATTGCCTGATCGATTATTTCAAAATCATAGGGGCTTATCCTTCAGCTAAAAACATCATATTTGAACAACAATCTGGGGCTTTGCTTATTCATCCAAGCATGTACAAGATATGGTTTATAAACGCTACTAAGCCTTGGCTTCAAAAGTATGGAAAGACATTAGTGAGTTCTTTAAAAGAAGCGGTTATTGAGAATCTAGGTGAACCACTTGCTCAACTTTTTTTGTACCTTTCTGGAGAATACAGAAGCCACTGTATTCCTAGTAATGTGTCCAGTGGTCTAGGTACGAGACCAGTCTCGTATGTCTACACAGATGGAGTGGCGAACCTTTCACAACCAACCACTAAGACGTTACCGACCGGGGAGAAAGCAAACGGAAAAAAGGCTTATGAAAGAATCATGAGATTTTTTACGACAACCAACTCGACACCAGGTAAATAAGCCCCAGCCTTGCGCAATGCGCTGTGGAATGTGAGAGATTGGCGCATTGGACGCCTCAGGCCAAGTAAAGTTATAACCATGCATAATTACAACGTATTAGCTAGTATGCTTTGATACGTATGGGTGGTATGGTATATTTATCCATCCATGCATCCATCCTTCCTTCCATCCATTCATCTATCCATCACAGGGGCAACACCATTTATGATCAGGACTAACCGATGAGTCAATACATCAAATGATAGACCCCTTGCTGCACGTTGGAATGCAGCTTTATTTGGAGGACAAAACAATAGGTTCCAATTCTCAGGAGATTGAAATTCTTTTGTTTTGTTGTTTGCAAATTGAGCTGCTTTGAGGTCACGTGAAAGGGGTCTATTCTCCATAAAATGACCCGTCAGCTGCTGTGGGAGGAGGGGCGTCTCTGCATCCCTTTCTTCTTTCTTCTAATTTCTTTAAATTATTCATTCATTTATTTCAGACGAAGTTCACGAGCTTGGATGGAAAATGCTTCGATCGCTTTACCCTCAAGTTATCGAGATAGCAAAGACAGTTACAAATGAAAAGGACGATGCCCAAGCAGTTCTTAAATTCCGCAAGTACATTAACTCTAGCGAGATGTACTTCAACAAGGAACCGTTCCCAGCAAACGAGTCGGATGAAAATGCTTACAGGCTTTGTCAAAAAATGACAGGTGGGAGATAAGATCAAAACTGTCATTATTAATAGCCAATGTGCATGAGCTCAAAATTATAGCACAAAGCATTATGGGAAAGTGAGTTCTTATGCTTTTTTGCTCCTCTAAAAAATCATCTGATAATTTTCCTTCGACATTTTCTATGGAAATAAAAGGATTTCAGCAGACGAAAATAACAGAGTAATTTTTTCCTGATTGTTCCTTTGATTTCCCTGTTACATTTTTAAAGAACTCACTTTCCCAGAGTGCTTTGTGAGTATTGATGCACCTTGCCTATTGAGACCCGTTTTAGAGGAGAGGGGAAAACAAAGTGAAGCGAAGGAAAAAATAAACGTGCATAAAAGAAATAATGACTGGGATCGTTTTTGTAATGAATTCTCTCTTCACTTATTGATTATACTTATGAACTGTCCTTAGATGCCAAGATATTTTGCCCTGTGCGTTACAAAACTCTACAGAAATGGTTCAGCTACTCACAAAGCACCCTCAGTATGCTACGACCAAGGATACTTCACATGTTTCATTGGTTAGTCGGGCCTAAGAAGACAACACCAGTCTGTCCAATCACAATGCGAGCAAACTTTCAGCCTACTTCCGCTTCACAAATGTACCAAGCCAGTGGACCATTGTGCCGGTTTCCCGCCAATTTTTTTTTACCTTTCTTCCTGGATAGAATGGGACCAAAGTACTCTGAATGGACTGTTAATGCACATGAGGCGTTGCCTGGACACCACCTTCAGTCTCAAGGAAGATTTGAGAATTTCTTTAGGTAAATTAAATAAGCCGCATTTTTTTATTTCTGTCATGATTTATCGATGCATTATCACCGTTTTGTTTTCGGATTCAGACCACATGCCATTCTCTTGAGTATTTTCTTTTAATATGATTGTAACTTAAAAAAGAACCTTATTCTCTGGGAATCACGCGTTGTATGAAATGGGAAAATATCACGCCCAAAGTAATTAAAGTAAGGCCCTGTTTAGACGTCGAATTTCACATGAGCCGAATCCATAATACAAAAGAATAGATCTCTTATTTTATACTGTACCTTGTTTGGTTTGTTGTCCTATTCCTGACCACGTTTCATTCTCTTGACAATAAGATTCTTTGTTTGAGTTGCATCCATATTCATATCATATCAATATTTTTTCTCTCTTTTACTTGTCGATTATAGCAGGGACAACTGTGATCCTCTTCTTGGTGCGCTGTACCGCTCAAAATACTCTAACGAGGCGTTCACCGAGGGATGGGCGTTGTACTCAGAGGATCCTCTGATCGCAAAAGACACGAGTAAGTAGAAAACTAGCCTAAGATCGATGCTTTGACTTAGAACAGATTTCGTATGACCTTAGACTCACTGATGTGCCGTGACGTGACGTGACGTGACGTGTGACCGTGACCGTACCTATTCAAAGCGTTTTATTGGAAACACGGCGATCCCGCGCGCCGTGATTGGTTCAAAAATGATGTCTTGGTTTCCTTAGCATTTCCATGCCGCACGTGCCATTGAATCTTTATCGTGCAAAACTGCTTTGAAATGATAGAGTGATTTAGCATCACGACGCAAACTTCAAAGACAAAGGTGGAAGCGCATTTCCTTCGTGCGCGCGTTGCTTTCAACGAGGTTGACGTCTTCAACACCACGCCATTGCAGCGTTTTCACGTCCTGTTGGAGACGACGAGCGCACGAAAAAAATGCGCTTGCGCCGTCGTCTTTTGACGTTCAGGTCTTGATGCTTTTCTAATACAACCCTGCGAAGCGGCGCGCGCACACAAAAAGAAATATAAAGGACCAAGTAGGATTATAAGGATTAGAGGAAGACGTAGCGGCATACTTGTCTAGGCTTTTGGGTCTCGGGTTCGATTCCTGGCTCAGCCTCACATTTAAAGATATTTTAAAAGGTCTCTCCTCCCTCCGCAAAACCAAACACGCTAAATACCACTTCGATCTGTGAGTTAGCCGATCTTGGTAAAATTTGAAAGTTACTAGCCTACGTAGGGGCGCGCGCGGACTCTTTGTCAGTGATCTGTAAAAGAGAGAAAGTAGGGACAGCGAAGGATTATGAAATGAGAGTTATCCCAGAGACAAGAGACGTGTATTCAAGTTACCAAAGGATCAAAAAACATTAAGTGTTATTTCCAGTGTATTTTTTTAGTCCATGCACAGACAGCAAATCCTCCTTTGAATCCATTACTAGGGGAGTTAAGGTAATTTGATATTGGGGGAACTCCTTTCACCTGCAATTTATCCTATTAACTAGATTGGGTTAACTTGCCAATGCATATTTCCTAACCTCACAGATACCTACGATGGTGAACCGCTACAGAAGTACGGGATGCTCAAATGGCAAATATGGCGCGCACTTCGTCTGATTGTCGACACTGGTGTACACTACAAAGGAATGTCACGAGATAAAGCTCTTAAACTGTTCAGTCAATACGCTTGGGATAACAGCGACGTTGCCCAAAAGGAAATGACTCGATATCAGAGCGGTCCTGGACAAGCGACCGCCTACATGATTGGTCAGCGTGCAATCATAAGCATGCGCAATAAGGCCACTCAAAAACTTGGAAGCAAGTTTAAAAGGAAGGATTTTCATTATCACATCCTATCGCACGGTCCTGCACCTTTGAAGTTTCTACAACATCAGATTGATAGGTATATAGATTGCGAACTGGACAGCAAAGGACCCGGATGTGAAAATGTCCTGGTGACCACAACCAAGTCAATGAGGTTTTCAATGGCTGAGAAACAATATTCAATGTTTGAAGATGAAAATTTGAATCCACCGCACATCCAAGAAATATAAAACTCTACTATCAGTTGATCTGAAGCAAAGAGGCTGTGCCTTGATCACAAAACTTGATACTACCGCTGTTCTTGTCTGCAGGCTCATTTATGTTGAATGAGCCTCATTTCTATTTCAGATTATTCACGAACGCCAACATTGTAAGGATTGCACAATTTCAACAATGCCAATATCTACTAGATTCTCACAGATCCTCACAAAACACGAGCTAATATTGTACACAACAATGAGGCTAAAAGGGCTCTCATTTTTTAGGGCATGCAAGAAGAATTGGAAAAATTTAATTTGTAATACTCAAGACATATGAATAGCCAATGTGCATGAGCTTGAAATTCTAGCACAAAGCATGATGGGAAAGTGAGTTCTTACGCTTTTTTGGCTCCTTAGAAAATTCATCTGATAATTTTTTCCTTCAACATTTTCTATGGAAACAAAAGGATTTCAGCAGACAAAAATAACAGAGTATTTTTTTTCTGATAGTTCCTTTGGTTTTCTTGTTACATTTTTAAAGAACGCTCTTTCCCAGAGTGCTTTCTGAGCTTTGATGCACATTGCTTATTGCTTTAACCATACCCCCTCCCTCATGCCCTGGTCTAAAAAATAATTAACTAACAGAGGATCACAGTAGTTGACTAATCATGGCTAGGTTTAATGTTTAATGACTTTTGTATGGGATATTCAGTTATAGAGACAGTATTATGAGCCCCACCATCATACTCTGGTCTATATGTCTATGATGTACCTATATGTGTGAGTTTTGACTCCCACTGAAAAATATATATAAACTTTGTGGCCAACTTTCATAAAGCTAATGTTACACAAGACTTGATTTGTGACAAAAAGCAGCAAGCATACATGGCCCAAGCTGAGCATGATTTACGAATTTGACGTTTCTCTTTACGAACAAGTAAATCATTTAACTGGTAACCTGAAACAAACATGCTCATAACTGATAAACATTGAACTTAATGAACAAACACCTAGCATGGGCTGTCCGTGGTGTACTGGCATTAGATGTCAGATTGATTATAAACCCCTTGCGCATGACGTCAAAGCAGCTCAATTTAGAGGACAAAACAAAAGAATCTCAATCTCCTGAGAATTAGAAACCTATTATTTCTATTATTTTGTCCTCCAAATTGAGCTGCTTTATGGGGTCTATACTGAGCTTTAAATTTGGTAGCAGTTGACATTTTTGACTTCACTAATGTTAGGTTGTCCCAAAGAGGTTTGGCAATTTTTTTGTTTATTTTGACTTTTGCCCAAAAATTGCCTTACTCTCATGGTACTTTTGACAGCGATTACCACATTTTGGAATCAAACCACATTGTCATTGACAAATCTTTGCCTGTATCATTAGCATAAGTTAACAAACATCCAATATAACACAAGAAAATGATATACATGTAGCTAAACATTAAACATAATAATAATAATAATCTTTTATTTGTTATAGCAGGCTGATTATTTTGGTAGCTTTCACTGATGTGAGCCTGTTTTCACTCACACTCACTACTACTACATTTACTATTTTATACACACAACGCTTGACTCACATGTTGATTCTTATGGAGGGAGGAAAACCAGAAAACCCAGGGAAAAACCCTTGTGGCAAGGGAGAACAACACATCAAACAAACTCAATTCACGTGGCAACCGCAGGGCTCGAACCTAAATATATAATGTAAGCTAAAGTTTGTTTCTGCCTCAGATAAAAACATAGTAAAAACCATACACAAAATTGCTATCTCTAGTGACACTGTAGGCAGAAACAATGCTGATGAAACTGCATTGTTTTAGTTAGAATTTAAAATGCAAAACTTAGTGAAGAGCCTTTCTTTATGAAAAACTTTATCAGGAACAAACTTCCTTAATGTAAGACATATTCCAAGATATTTAGAATATTTTATTGAAAGATTATCTTTAACTAAGGACACTTTGTATAATTAGGGAGATGGGTCTTAACCTTCTTTTGCAAAACTTTCTTACATTAGAAAAATCTTAAAATGTGGATACATGTCGTCAGCTATGGACTTGGTCGATTTCTTTTTATCATTAACTAAAATATGTGAAATGCTTATAATCAGAATAATAAAGACAAAGATTGCATTTATCTTTTATAATTTTGGGGCATACCATTTTTGGGTGTGAAAAGATTGTAATATTTGCTAAAGAACTAGAGCAGCTTTTTCTGTGCTCTGTATAGTAATCAGTACTTCCTGAATGCATACAAGAAGTGTCAGGATATGATGAGCATAGGAGAGTGCTTTTGACATGTTGTATGTGAGTAGAGTTGCTTGTTGGTTCTCTCCTGTGCTTCGAGGGTTTTGAGTTCTGTTTTCCTCCCTCCGCAAAAATCAACTTGTAAATTCTAATTGGAATAGACCTTTCCCGAATTTGCTTGAATGATCACAAAACTATGGTTTCAAGTCGAGACTGAACTTGATGCTTTTATCAATGTCAACCTTGACTTGAAACCATTGTTTCAAGATCATCCAAGCAAATTTGGGAAAGGTCTACTTCATTGGATGAAGAGGTAATCTGTGGAAATGCCACTGTTAAATCCCATTTTTTTTTTTTTGTCATTTGGTCCAAAGTGAACCTTAACCTCACCATCCATGCTATCCTCCCTCCATCATTTCCACTCCTTCTGTTAATAACAAACTACTTCAAAGACTTCTGTTTCTTTTTGGGAGGTGTTTCCTCATCACTTTTACTCCCTTTCCCTGACCTTATGAGTGTCTCATTCCAATCATTTCCTTCTTTTTCTTGTCCATTTTCTCTTTTCCTACCCACGTTTTGCTGCTTATTTTTAACAGAACTTATAGGGTATCCACCAACTGTTGATTTTTCTGTCCCCCTTCTAGCCTGTGCATGGTACAGCACGGCTCTAACATTTCTCGACACTGCTGCCTTACACTGCTCTTCTTTTAATCCAAATAGCCTGCCTAAATTTGCCACATCGTAAGGTCCTCGTAGGTCCATCTGATTTTCAGCCTCACTGGACATAATAATATTTCTTCCTTTTGATGCACGAACTAGTTCCATTGCATTACTTATAATATATCGTCGTTGGGTATTGTCTCTTATAGCAGGGGAATACACAATCTCAAAATGGATTCCTCTTTCTATAGCTTGCCTAACTTGAGGTAGTTTGAGGTAGAATGGTAGGCGAGACGTCATGTCGATGGATATAATATCGACATCTAAATTTCCACAACACTGCTGAAATATCTTGTCAGTCCCTGGCCGTACGGCTAATATGTCATAAGAAAGGACAGTATCTGTCGCAAGCTGATGCATTTGGCTGTTTTCTTCGAGAGGAACAGTCAAACGAGACAGAATTTTCAGATTTTTGTTCCTCGCCTTCAAGGTTTTCACAGCTGGTATTTCATTCCAATCCACAGGTGAAGGACAAGAGGTTTTTAGCTTGGTTTTCTTGATATTAGTGAGCAAGAAGGTGGAGCTTATTGCTATCGTTTCATATCCAAGTTTAACGGCCTTAGAAATGAGAGATTCAGTTTCTCTTGAGTCGTTTTGATGCGCGATGCAAAGATCACCGAAGGCCGCCATCTTGGATTATTAGAATAACCGCTGGGAAATATTCCGCGGGCTAATACACAGGAAGCCCACGAAGTATTAACCACCGATTGCCAAAAAGCCGGAAGATAGACTCTGGCCTCAGCTCAAGCCTTTCCGAGGTTGCGCCGAAAACTGCTTACGAGTAGGACGCGCGCTGAGTCATGGGGTTGTTTTAGGGGATCGGACGCTATCTTTTTTCACATAGCCCATAACACATAGCGGTTTGGAAGGTAACTGATCGAAAACTGTCAGTAAAATTCAAGGTACACTATATATATATTTGCTTTCATCACGGGCAGTTCTGAAATTTTAAGTTTATTGTTACAGAAAATTTATTGACTCATGAAGAAGTGCTTTTTGTAGACTTTTCTTATGCATCTTTAATATCATAAGACTGCATTTACAACATCTTCTGATCAGCCTTTAGCTTTTCACCCTGGTTACCCCCCTCCTACCCCCCCCCCCCCCCCCCCCCCCAATCTAAGCACTGCAATTATTTAATATTATGGGCAATGTGAAAGTAGACATGTCTCTATCACGGTAAAAGTCAGTAGGGATGGATGGCAGAGAGGGGGCATTCATGTATTAAACAAGACCAGGCAGATTAACTGCCGACTTAGAGCAACTAGATGATAAATATTTACAAGTATAACTGATTGTGTGTACTGATAAATGTCACAAAACCCCTCACATCTATTATATATTACAGTTTTGGCACTCGCCTAGCCAAAGTGTTTTGGCGAAATTGCACGGTCGAGTGGAAAAGTAAACGAATCATGGATTAGCTCACGGTCTTACAGGAAATGACGTAATCAGAATCTCTTGAATTCTAAAGATTAATATTGAACCCAAACCTAACAAAATTTGCCTTGAGGTCCTTCCTTCATAAGTGTCAGCCGTATGCTTCATCGATAAGCACATGTATGCATCCTTTTACGGTTAACCAGTCAACATCAACCTTCTCTCTTGTTTACTGACTTCACGTCGCCACTGGAACTGACACCCAATATTCTGCCATTTTAGCATAACTGAATATTGTTCAAAACTAGATTTGTAACCCCCAAATACTTTTGTTTTGCAATAGAAATGCTTTGAGTCAGAATTAGAAAAATTTACAAGCACAGAATATTTTTTATGTAATTTCTACAGGGCATAAATTTCTGTTGGTCTCAGGTCATTGACTACACCCTAGAGAGTCTCTACCGTATAGTCAAGTGATACGAATGATTAAAATAAGTCAAACTCAATCATCGAAATGCCACGGCGAATTCGCTGCAACATAATCCTTAATCACACATTTCCTTTATCATTTATCGAAATTAGAAGTCTTTTCTATCCAAACTTTGATGAAATGGACTAGATAGAGATTAAACCTGAACTCATTAATTATATCGCTGATAATGACCGGCTGTAAACTACGCATGTGCAGACTTTAGGTAGCGATGCTTTGATTGAAGTGCGGCAGAACTCTTGCAGTGCACGTAGATGCTGGACCACAATCGGAATTTCAAGTCGTAAAGGTGAGTGAACAGCCGTTCACGGTTGTAAATAATCCTAAATCGCTGGATATTAATTCATCTTCTAGGGTTCCAAACTGACCCCGAATTAAGAAAAACATCGATATTTATAACAAGAGTCGTCCATATTTTATCGAAGGTTAGATAGGTCTAGTTATGAGCTTATTATATTTCCGGATTGTTTTCATCAAATCCAGAGAAAAATAGCTTAGATTTTTTCGAAGAGAAAGGCAAACGAAGTCTTAACTTAAATTACGAAAGCTTTGTAAAAGTGTTTAAAAGTTAAAAAATAATTCCTAGGCATTAACTCGACCGATATAGAATATGACAAGTAATAAGCATAAGTTTAACTGTGATGATAAGGTTTTGGGGACGATGAGTCAACCTTAGTTTGTGGTTTGTAGTAGTGCGAAAGGCAGACCAAGTTGAAAGTGGGCTGATCAATTTGAACCTGAATCCCCAACCATATGTCTGTTATTGGTCAGTGTAAAAGTGCTGTTATGTGATTATTCATATTTACATGAAATTTTTGACTTCGTCAATGAACCAAAACAATCTATAAAGACTAATTGACTCAGAAATGTTTCACTAAACTTAAAGAATTAACGTTGATGAAAATCCTTTTAGAAACGACTTTACAAGTTAAATAACTCGCGAGCCTTTTTATTGATATCTAGGGAGAAAAATACGAAAAAAATTAACGTATAACTGGTTATATCCCGTGTTGATAAAACCCAATTCGAAGTCAATTAATGTTTCTTTTGTCGATTCCGTGGCTGAATAGGAACCTTTAATATTCCCATAATTACAGAAATATAGAATGTTTTTCAACAAACATCAAAAAATTGAAATTGCAAGGTTGAAAATTAGTGGTAAATTATAAGCTTCAAGAAGAAAGGAAAATGTTCTCCAGAACGACTTCATTAAGTTACATAATTGAAAAGACAAGGTCTTTTCATTACAGCATATAAGCCTAGTATTATCGTCCTCTAGACGGTAGATTAATAGACCAATTAGCGATCGGGTTTTATTGAGAATCACTAATTATAAAACTTCTATCCGACTAGCAACTTTCTTAGGACTCTAATTGGATTTATAACGAGCTAGAAAAACACCTAACTTTTGTTTTTACAATCAAGCTGAAAAAAGATCACCCTACATGTCTTCCAACATATTTTATGGTCATTAGTTTTGAACATAATAAAGTTTAAGCTATTATGATAAGAGAACGAACTGCCATAGATGCAAAGTAATCTTTTAAATATCAGTTACCGAATCAAGCAGTCGGTTAATAATGATTCATTTTGAGCTGATTTCTCGGATAACAGCTCGTATCGCCAGTACCCAAACAATTGCTAAACCCATTCAGCTTTAAAGGTTAATGAGGTCTCGGGTCGCGCAATGTTTCTAAAATGTTTATAATTTTGAGAAGAGTTATTTTTAAAGGCTGTTTTGTTGTATCCTGCTGTATTCAATTCGAGTCATTTTTAATTTATCAAAAATACAGAAAACATTTAGTTCTTATGCTGTATTGAATCTCACTCACTCTTAGCTTGTTAAATAACGAAAAAGATTTTTGAAAATATTACGATATTTCATTTCTCTCATAATTTTTACTTTGACTGTGTCCAGAATTATGGCGGGAAGCCAAAGCTTTTTATACGCGCGCGTGCGCAATTTTTCCCGCGCTTTTTATTCGATCCATACCAACTTTTCTAAACAATAAAATGATTACTATTTTAGACAATAGATATTATAATTTCAATAATAAGTATTTTAATATTCTATTGAATTTTGAAATGATATCAAATCCAACACGAATTCATTTGAAACGGTGAAAAACAGAAGGGAGTGGGCTTTCATCAAACAGTGTCAATTTTACAACTAATAATACTGAAAATGAATGCGTGCGAATTTTTAGCTAAATTTTTTTAATTTTTAGTTAAAATTCCCATGTTTTTTGTTTTAAAACGGCTCCCGAGTCGACAAATCGAACCAATTTTTTCCCTTTTTCTACAATTAATAAAATGCGTGCGAATTTTTAGCTTTGTCAAGTTAAAATTCCCATGGTTTTTGTTTTGTTCTTAAAACGGCTCCCGAATTGACAAATCAAACCATTTTTTCCCCTCTTAATGAAAAACGGAAGATAGAGATTTTGTCATCGATTTTAGCAATCAATTTGTTATTCTGTTAGCCAGCATCACCATGGAGATATGATCAAGCAATCTCTGGCTGCCCTATTAAGCTGTGAAGTTATTATCAGGATAAGACATTCCCCAGAGCGCTTCCTTTGGTTGAGAGATATCATAGCCTATTGAGTAGTGTACTAGCCAAGTCTACTGATTACAGGTCAAAATCTTCGCTTTTATGCCAAGGCCTTCGTCGAGTCAGCCTACATTAAAAACAAGAGACGAAATTGTCCTCTGGAAGGTAAGGAAAATCAGAATTTGATAAAAGTATTACCTGCACGAGAATGCTAAAATATCGAAAACATTTTCCTTGACGGTTAAATTAAAAATGTTCCCGAAACAGTTCCAAGAGCTTAGCGGACTAAAGTATTAGCAAACTGAGGCCGTATTTACTATCGCTTTCACCTATATGAAGACTTTCGCTTTGAAAATACGAAAATAAGTAAAAAATCCTAGCGAAATTCTTTCGATCGCATCTTTGATCTAATGCGCTGTAATGCATTGTAATACTATGGTTTTACTTAGATCGTCGTAGCTTTTCTGGTTGCAATATATCGTTAACGGGAACATCTGACGACCAGCCCTGGAGCAATGATTTTTTTCCTCTTAACTTTTATGATAATTCTCATTTTATGTATCATGAACCTCTGTTCAAATTAGACAAAATTGAATGCCTTGTAGTGATTAATTTGGTTTTAGCCATGGTAATAAACCCTATCTTAACTATCAGTTCCATATCTCGTAAACTGTCAATGTTCTGAGCTTTAGTAGCCAATATATATAGAAATTTTAGTCAAGGTCACGGCCATGATTCGCATATGTCATCTAACTGTGTCTTAAGTCTTATAAATCTCCACCACTTAATGTCTTGGAGTCGCTAAACAGATGTGTTAAACGTTGGGGTGGTGAGGGGAGTGCTAGCAGAGCTTCTCCAGGAATTTAGTAGGCGTTAGCTTGGTCACCTGACTCAGTGCGTTGATCAAAAAACCTATTTATTGCGGACAGAGCATAGCCATTAACTTGCAATACTTACAAGTAAGATATCGCTTTAACTAAAATTCCTTTTCTACCCGGGAAGTCGAGGGAGAGGGAGTGGTTTTGGTGGAAAGTCTAAGTTTTGCCACACCTTTATTTCTGTTCTTAGACGCTCGATTCTGTTCGGTTTTTGCATTTCAATATTATCAAAGATATATGAGAAAAAGTAAGAATGCAACATGGCATCTAGTTTGGCCCTTTTTCTACCCTTTGGCCACATCATGAATTATGCAAGCCTATACCAGTACTGAGTGCAGTGAGGCGGTGTATGTAATGTATGATGCTGTATTTCCAAACAATTCTATTATTTATAAAACCCATCCTTTACCATGCCACTTTTCATGAAGTTTTTGATCTTTAATTGAACGTTATGAACTCATTTTCTGTTCTCACTTTGTGAACAATTTTAAATGTTATTTCGCGGTAATGGTCTTCTGATTTTTGAATTTGGTATTCATGATACTGTGTTTCTAGTTTTCAAATCCAAAGCTCTCGTTACTAGTAAGATGATAAACTGATCAGTTCAGATCATTGCATAAGCTATCGACTGCAGAGTCAAAAGCCGGCTAGCCGCCAAAACGGAAGTATACAAACCGGCCATAGCCGCCGGCAATCCTAACATCTATATTTCTTTTTTCAACCTTGCTTATTTGTGTTTGTGTTAGACACTGGGGCTCCATTCACCATGCATAATTTTCTAAAGGCTTTCTCCTGTGTAAGCTCACTTCTATCAACCAGTTAGTTTATAACGGACAGGTATTGTGATAAGAGGCGCTGTCCAATAACATACCAGAGATTTCTATCGCAAATGGTTGTTTTCGCTGACCAACCTCACCACAGGCATGTATTTTCAATGTCAATATTTTGCACACGGAACGTCAATTTTCTAAAGATTTATGATAACCTTTGGCAACCTGATTGAAGTCATTAAAATATTCTAACTCTTTTTTGTCCCTGCACGGCATGAAAAACACATTCCTGATCAGATAATTCGAGGTATTATAGTTTTCTTTAAAAACATGAAGGTTTCAGAAAGAGCCGAGAGAGTATTTTATAGGACGACACTGAAAGATGTTCCAATCTTCTGCTCTTCAACTTGGCAGTAAATCAACAAAGTTTAATTCCTTAATCACAAAGGTAATCACAAGTTGTTACACTGTTGCATCAAACTAAAAGTTAACACTCAAAGTTTTTTTTTTTTTTGCAAAAAAATTGAAATCTGGATCAAAATTTTCGTTATTAGATCAAGACTGATGCGTGCGCATACACCGAAAGATGAAAATCTCGATCCATGCAGCTTCATCTCATGCATGTCGGAAGTCCTTTGGTCATCTAATGGTTGCGAATCGCTTTCATCAGCTTTAATTACACTTTCATCAAGTTATCAAACAAAGCATTCAAAAAGTGGTTGAGCTCTCGTTAATCAAGATGAGACCTTATCGCCCGGTATTATCTTCTCAGAGAAGAGCCATTTCGCTGTAAAATCTACCCATGACAACGAAAATGAAATCCTTTGAATAAATGCCCCTTGACCACAATTTAGTATTTTCATTTATCTGGGTTGCTAGGTAACGCATAAAACATCAATGACAAAGTATTTGTACAATTTTAATGGATCTGATAAACTCCTGGAAACTTTGTACACAAAGTTGATGAAATTTGGTTTGTGGCAGCATGAAGTACTCGGCCATGCGATAACACCACCCAGGATTACTTCTGCCTTGCAGATAACGTATTCATCCGAAGATCTCAAAGGTCAAAATACAAGATCTAGTAAATGTTAGGAATATTTAGTACCGTTTAGAGTGGTCTATGCAATATCTGTGTTCTATCTTGACTTGAACAGCTTTAATAACTCCAAACTATATTGAGAACACCAAGGCTGTTGAGAATAGAGGTTCTTATAGATGTCACTCTGAAGTGACGACTTTGCTCAAAAATGCTTCGGATGCAAGCGTAAACACTCGTGATGCTAACATACATACGAGTGGAATTTTCCGAACAGTGAAATAATACAAGAACTAGCTCTTACATCTAGTAGTAGTTCCTAGCTCTCCTACCCTTTATATAGCAAATGGTTTTTATTTCTACGATCAATAAAATATATATTTCGATTCTAAATTTTCCCCCTAAAGCGATTAAGGAAAGCAGAAATCGAATTAAGCTGAAGCACGTGTCCTAAATATCGCACCAATCAAACCCAGTAAACTTATCATATGACCCAATCACAGTAAAAGATGTCTTTGGTAAATCATTCCTCAGGGCTTATTGGTTTATCGTAAAGATTTGTATCACAAGACTTAGAAAAACCCTAATGATATCATAGACATTTCTACTACTACCATCACGGAATCTTCACCAGTTACCAGCAGCCTATAGAGGTATTTGAAACAACGTTTCGTCTATTAAGCCTATTATACCGATGTTAGTCCTAATCAAGTACTTGTAGCTCGCAACAGTTTCCGAAAGTTTACTATTGTTTACTGTAAATTGAAGTTGGGGGTTATTGATGGTGAGGAGCTGAGAATCCCTTGGGAACGTCAGAAAATTAAGTTATGTCACTAGATACTTGTGCAAATAAATGCCATGAATCCAGTGAAGGGATGACCTTGTAGTTTGACACCAGCGTGCTGACGGAAACATTGAAGCGAGAGTACTCCTGGAGCTTAAACATTTTCTCTTTGTTTTCTTTTTGTAGAGGCCATTTTGAGGCAGTCGAGCCGTTTGGCGGATGACAATAGTGATGAAGTTCTACTCTTTACTGTCCATTTGCATCTGCATTACATTGAACAAGCAGTGTCATGGGGAGACAGAATCTTCTGCGGTCATCATTCCTACAAGATATGGACTGCTTAAGGGACAAACTAGGTATTTTCCTCAGCCAGTAGGAAGCATATCTCGTGTTAATAAGTTTCTAGGTGTACCGTATGCTGCTCCTCCCGTTGGTGAGCTACGGTTCCGACCTCCCCAAAGACCTGATTATTGGGACGGAGTCTACGATGCAACTCGTTTCAAACCAGTCTGCTATCAGGATCCATCTTATAATCAAATGTTTTGGAAAGAAGATTTCGAGTGGCCACAGAGCGACGATTGTTTGTATCTTAACGTTTATACACCCAATAATACCTTCTCGTATGCACGCTATCCTGTGATGGTGTACATCCATGGTGGAGGCTACGAGGCAGGATCTCCTGTGGTAAGCCCTGGTGATGCTCTACCGATGTGGGAAGTTGTACTGGTGACAATTCAATATCGCCTTGGGCCTTTTGGTTTCATTAGCACTGGAGATTCCGCCGCACCTGGAAATTACGGGATGCTAGATCAGATCGAGGCTTTAAAGTGGATTCAACTTAATATCGAAGCATTTAAAGGCGATCCGTCGAGAGTGACGATATTCGGTGAGAGTGCTGGTGGATCCAGTGTTGGTCTTCTACTTCTATCACCTCTCAGTGCGGGACTTTTCCACAGAGCTATCGCTCTCAGTGGGAACGAGTTTTCTCCATTTGCAGTCAATAGCAGAGAAGAAGCAGTTGGTTTAACGAAAGGAAGAGCTAAACAAATCAAGTGTCCCATTGAAGATAACGCCAAGATGATAAACTGTATGCGTCAAGCTGATGCTAATAAAATTTGGTGGAGATATGATGCGAATAAATGGCGGCCAGTGGTCGATGGAATTTTCTTGCAAGACACTCCTGAGAATATCAGAAAGGCCAATAAATCTCATCCCTATCCTCTAATGGTGGGGTTAACAAGTAACGAGGGGGCATATTTTCTGAGATCAGATTATTATGATAAAATAAACTCCACAACTTTTCGTTCATTTTTGAGTGGTTTTTTTGCTGACATCAGCAGATATCCACGACTGCAAATTTCTGAGAGCCTGGTAGACGCACTGGTTTTTCAGTACACCCCTTGGCCTGATTCAGAAAATAAGATAAGATTAAGACAAGGGTTATTTGATATGATCACCGATTATAGTATTGCAGCACCTGCGCACGCGGTATTGGATCTACACACCAAAGTTGCACCAGGATATCTTTTCGTCTTCAGTCATCGGTCCAAACTCACCCGTCTGCCATCCTGGAAGATATTGGGGCACAAAGATGACACACCCTACGAGTTTGGTTTTCCTTTTATGAATCTCACTGTTCTACAGCAGTACGACGAACATGATAAAAATGTCAGTGCGATCATGATTTCTCTTTTCACGAATTTCGCGCGCTCGGGGAATCCTACTCCCCAACCTATAGAAGGCTGTACATGGACACAGTTCAACAAAACTCAACATTTTTACTTGAACATTACTGAAAGTCCTAAAATGGAATTGGGTTTCCACTCAAAGAACGTTGCGTTCTGGAATCATTATTATCCAAAGGTTCTTAATTTTACATCTTGTAAGAAAACGAGTGTACTAGAGTCGACGTCGGGGAACAGCGGAAGCTATGGACTTGATTTTCAACACTTGTTGACTTTAATGGTAATTTCATTCATCATAGGAATGCATCACTTATAGCGTCGCCATCTTTAACTTATGATAGAATTTGTTAACGGAAAGCGAGAGGCACACTATAATGCGAATATATCATGCGTCAACAGAGAGTTCGATTGAAAGGAAATTTCGCAGAAGTTACACATTATCTTTGAAATGCTTCATGGAGGAATGTGCTCAGATGAGAGAGAGAGAGACGTGAGAGAGTACAACGAACAGGTAACTGCGTGGAAGTATACGCTATTTATTGTACCGACTTGCGCACCACTGAATTTGCTACACTAACGTATGCGTTACGTTCACATCATGCAGACAAACAGGCTGACTTTGTATGGTTTAGCAGTTCACTGTAGTACACAATGAGGAACATATAACTGTGCGCAAGCATGCGCTATTTATTGTAGCGACTTGCGCACCATAGAGTTTGTTACACTAAAGTAGGCGTCACGTTCACATCATGCGGACATACCATAAGAGAGTTTTACAAACAGAATAACTTTGCAAGGTTTGGTAGTTCACGCTAGTGCACAACGACGAACAGGTAACTGTGCGCAAGCATGCGCTATTTATTGTAGCGACTTGCGCAACACAAAATTTGCTACACTAAAGTATGCGTTACGTTCTCATCATGCAGACATGCCATAAGATAGTTTTACGAACAGAATAACTTTGCATGGTTTGTCATTTCACTAAAGGTACACAACGACGAATGTGCGCAAGTATGCGCTAGCTATTTATGCATAGCGACATGTATAGGTACCACAGACTGAGCTACACTACAGTATGCGTTGCGTTAACATCATGCGGACATGCCACAAGAAAGTTCTACAAACAGGATAACTCTGCATGGTTGGCAGATCAAAACAGTACACAGAGGTAACGTTATAACCCTGATAGGTAACTTTGCGCACGCTAAGCTTACAGACCGTTCAAAGATTGTAGTGGAGTGTTCAGGTTCTAATATCGAGCTGGTAACTTGACAGCCAAAAAGTCAAAATATAGGATAATGATTTTTAAATATATATAGAGGAACTTTGGACCATTTCTAAAGACAGCTATTTCAAGGGCATTGGGGGTCTCATTAATTGAAATAAAAAGTCAATATACAGCGATTTGCTCTCTTCATGTAGCTAGTACATTGTTTCGGATGGAATGCACTGATCAGTAATAACATAAATATATTTCATTTTACATTAGACAATATTATATGATCCAAAATGGATTTCGGTCTTGGAATGCGCTATTCATTTTGCAGTATTCAGTATCCAACGTTTCTTGAAATAGTTGTACAAAATAGTATTGAAAAATGTCGTTCTATTTTAACATTAATTCCTTGGCTCTTGAGAATGGAGAACGGCTTGCGCAATAAGTATACTGTAAAAAATAGAGAAAAATATTGGAAATAACAGTTTCGTTCAGTCTTATTTCATAGGTTTTTATCGATTTTATCTTTATGCAAGGTCTGAGAAAAATACAAGTTTCTTCCGCGCACGCGCGCTTCAGAATTATATTAATACTGAAGTCAAAGGTAGCCTATTGCAAGCCTTGTTCATTTTGCCAAATTTTGAAAAAAAGTTGCGAAAATATATCTACAGTTCTGACATACATGTGCACTTCTCCCATAAGAACGAAGGCAAAGCAATTTGGGGATGAAATGCCAAATACTGCATTGGCATCGGCTTCGACTATTCTATAATTCTGTTGGTGCAACCGCACGTGACCCAAAATCCCTTGAGATATGAATAACGAGGAAACGGCCGCCACGTTGGTCGATCTAACAAGAGAAGGCTAATAGGAATGCTTTGTTATCGTCAACCAACACGGCAGATATAAACCTTGTATGCACCCAAAGAATACATAAATTCTATGCAGCATATATTGAAAAAGATTCTTCGTTCTCTCGTTACTTTCGCAGCCATATTGGTGGAATTTAACAAACGATTCCCTTAAGCTTTCTTTGTTAATATCACCAACATGGCCGCCATTTCTCATTCTCTTGTTGGGAATGCTTGCAAATCATCAATAAGATATTTAATACTGAAATTAATTAAACTTATATTTTTGGAGGATATCTGAGTACGAAATCCAGAGAATCAAACTTCCAGAGGGGGTGGGTACAGGGAACCCAACCCCTCATTTCTATATTTAAGCGGTTCCATTCAGATCCAAATTGCTTTGGCCTCATCCAAATGAATACTCCTTCACATTCTTTCATTTATACATTATAAAAGAAGTGCGCATATCGCATGCATGGTATATACATATATAATATACATGCATATATTTAATCCTATTAATTAATATAAGTAATTAAATAACTATCTTGGAGCTAATGATTTTTTCCATTTCAGACCACGTGTCATTCCCGAGAGTATCATTTCTTTGTTTAATGGTTGCGCATGAGAAGACACGTGAATATGAATAGACCCCTTTCACATGACGTCAAGGCAGCTCGATTTGGAGGAACTATTGGAACCTATTGTTTTGTCCTCCAAATTGAGCTGCATTCCGACGTGCTGCACGGGGTCTATAGAGCTCAAACAAAGAATCTGGCTCAAGAGAATGACACGTGCAGTGATCTGAAATGGGAAACAATAACGCCGCCCAAGGTATATAGGTAGAGATCTATCTATTAGAAAGATGGGTATGTAGAGCAAACTTTAGAAATATTATCTGGTTTATCATGAAAATATTATACATTGATATTATTATTAGAATCAGTGGTATCAGTATTATTATTGGTTTAGTATCACCTTGTAAGTATAGACCCGGGTCCCTTGCAGCACGTCGGAATGCAGCCCAATTTGGAGGGCAAAACAATAGGTTCCAATTCTCAAGGCCCGGTTGTACGAAGGTGGATAGCGCTATCCGATGGATAAGTCTTATCCAGTGGATAAATTTATTGGATAACAGCATCGACTTATCCACTGGATAAGGATTTATCCATCGGATAGCGCTATCCACTCTTCGTACAACCGGGCCCAGAAGATTAAAATTCTTTTGTTTTGGTCTCTAAATTAAGCTGCTCTGACGTCACGTGCAAGGGCCGGGTTTTAGTTATTCAAACACTTCCCAAGAGGAGACATCCTTCATGCAGTGACTCTATTCATAACTCTTTAAGACGTGTAGGAATGAACCTACCATGAATGAACCTACCCCTTACCCTTACACTGCTGGATTCCCAATCTGGGGGTCAAAAAAATCCCTTGCCTCGAGGAAACAATTTTTTTTATGTTAATATTTTAATCTATTGTTTTGACCCCCAGTTTGACCAAGGGGTCTATTTGGTACTAAAAATCATAAAAAAAGCAAGCTTAGCTCCTGGTCAAGTATAAGCAGCTTATATATTGGAAATACTCGATAATTCCGAGGAGGGTCGACGCCTGCAGTTCCGTAGTCTGGTGTGTCGATCAGTAGCCTTTTCAATAGGCGTCTCATATTTCTTCTGTCATTTCCTATCGGTGGGCTACCTTAGCCTCCTTTGCAGACGTTCTTAGGGTAGTCACGTCGTCACGCAACGTTTCTCTCCCTGCGTGACGACCCTAAAAGCGTCTGCGTAGGAGGCTATGGGCTACCTGTGTCTATGATAGTTTGGTCAGTGACTTGAGCCTTCCACAGGATGCCGAGAGAATAAAATACAGACGGCTGCGGAAAAGGCTAATTTTTTTCATCCTAATAGGCCGTCACGTTCGAGATATTAGAATTCAAGCACGATACCGAGGCTCTCCGGGATAAAGTGTTCGAAAGGATCAGTAGATATAGTGCTGTAGATGACGTCACACGCATGCGCAACAGCCTAAGGCAACCGTGGGCAGCTTGCATCCTCATTAGCACTCATCAGTATGGCATAGCCTCGATACACTGACAGGGCGACCTAGCATGTGTAGAACAGTGCAATTATCCCGGTACATTCTGACAGGAAGCCGACGGTGCGCACTATATCCCCCGTCTGAAATACTCCTCATTTCAATAATAATAACTTTATTAATGCTCCCAAAGGGCTCTTCCGCAGTAATTTACAAAAACAAAGAAATAATAAAAGTCTATATATATATATATATGTATATATGTATAATGATATAAAACTCTAAACATAGTATAATTATAACAGGAAACGATAAATTCATTTAAAAACTGTATGAAAGTGACTCTTAGCTTTAGCTTTGAAACTGTGTAAACTCGTACACTCGGTAATTTCTTCAGGGAGGGTGTTCCAGCACTTCACCGCTCTATATATAAAAGAACGCTGGCCAGCAGCAGTACTAAACGCTGGGATATCTAATTTTTTCTTATTCCTAGTATTTTTCCCGTGAACATGAGCACGCGTCTTAAAGCGTGAACTGAGATACTTTGGGGCTATTCATTCAATGGCGTATCTGATGGCGTATCTGATCCAGGATGACTTCAGGGAGTGCATGGCTGTTACCTAGAAAGCAGGATATAGCTTACTTTTGATTTTACATACTATATAAACTTATTATTCTTGTATTTATTACAAGATGTTTGGACACCCGAATCCCGGGAGTCTAATTTAAAAATAAACTCGCTATAGCTAGCACTTGTCATCTTAGCCACGCTTGTTCCTATAACTGTTCCACTCTATGCTCGATCAGACTCCCTCCAAGTACGTAACAAAAGAAATAACCTGAGTATCAGGCCCAATGGGGAAGATGAGGCAGTCCCCTCCCCTCCCCCTTCACCGTTCCTACCCTCTTCCCCCTCCCGCCACAAAGGCCTGATACTCAGGTTACAACAGAAATGACTAATCTCGTTGTCAAGACCACCCAGACAGTTCGACATCTTTTGATGAGATATATCAGATCTCGGATTTTAGCGATCATTTCCGGTGTAATGTACTTACAAAGTTCATTAGATACCAGTCAAACATATTGATGATTCAAGGGGGTCACGCAACGCTACCAATATCCGGAAAAACACAGGAAGCCCATGTGAGACATCCTTCCCCTATTTGACCTCCTTGACGAATGCCTTGATAGTACAGAACCTGTTTTTTGTCCTTCCCAGTATCGAGCATTTCACCAGGTCTTTGAGGGAGAGGGTGAGGGAGGTGGGGGTATTTACCGGTACGTACCCATCACATAAAATGGGATCCCTATTTTGGACCATTGCGTTTTTGACCGTTATCCAGTTAGTAACTCGACCGGAAAACGTAGGATTTACGTTCTGAAATCATTTTTATTATTTTTATTTTCAAAAATATTATCGGCTTAAATTAATTGATATATTTAAGGGAATAAACCTACGAATACCGACCGACCGGTCCTTATCGACTGGGACCATAAGGACCCTTATACAGGTAGTCCCAATTAGAGGGCTCCTCGTCACGTAGGTCGAAGAACCACATGAGAAGAAGTGACGATTGAAGAATATATCAAAGTGTTGATGGAAATCCTGCTTTAAAATACCAAATGTATCCTCCAAAACACTCTAAAGTACAGAGTTGTGCTTACTACTGCAACAAGAATAGCCTTGTGGCTCTAAATACATTATATATCGTAAGTTTTCTTTCAATATAATATTGTTTTCTTTATCTACAAAGTTGGAGTGTTACTCGATACTTCAACAATACGAACGGCTTTGGAGGTCAGAAAAAAGGCTTCACGTTAGCTTTTATAATTGGTTTTATAAGTTAATATCCAACTAAAATACTGGTATTGTTTTACAAGGGATCTAATCTTCAGATTTTGGGTTTTCATTGCTTTTACAAGCGTGTTTCCAAGCCGCATTTATTTAACCATATCAGATAAGCTTTTAAAATTTAGCTGCTCTTTTGTTAATTGAACTTTTTAAAACCATCAAGCTTTTCAAGACTAATTTCCACAGAATCAGATATTATTTATTTAATTCGAGTAAGCGTTAGTATTCATCGAGTCGTCGATAAGGCAAATTCATTCATGTTTGAACGTGATGGATAAAACCAAAGATGAATTTTTGAGCCACGTTAGACGCATAAATGATTTTATAATGAGATGTAATCTCAAGTAAGCCTATTTTCTGTCCAATTTCGATTATTCTGTTCGTAAATTACCGTCGCTACGTAAAAATATTTCAACAAAATGTATTTGGATGCCAAGATATTAATCTTCTTAGGACGTGGGTTATTTTATACGTTTGTTTGTGCTTGGGATATCAATTTTATATTGATTTTGAGAGTCCTAATGAATATGGATTTACAATGTGATTAGCATATTTTATATTTTAAACTTGCTTATTAAATGTACTGTAAATTATAATTGTCTTGGAAGCATGTTGACTATGGATTTGGCCAACACTTGCTGATAAGGTAGGGAAAATGTCAGTCAAACTACAAAATTTGAAGTGTTTTTGCCTGAATTTTTTTAAAATGCTGTGTCTAGGTGTCTAGGTACCCAGTAGCCAGTCAATGCCTTCAAAAGACTACATTAAAGCCACTATTAATTCTATATACTTTTGAATAATAAATTAAATATGTTGTTACACAATAACAACTCCAGAGCACAGAAGGTTGTGGGTTTGAATCCCATCTGTGAGCTCAGCTTTAATGGTGTCTTTTTCCGAGTCTTACATTGTTGTGTAGTAAGATATTCAATTTATTATTCTCTGTATTACTACTCTTTTACTTGTATATAATTTCCATCATTACTCAGATATCTACTTTTCTTCTTATGAGACACATACAACTAGCTATGATTAAAGACATTTTGGTTTTGGGCTTTTTATAATCAAATTTTGAAAAGTCTGAGTTAGGGGGCTTTTATTTGTTACTGTATGGAGGGGGGTCAGCAATATTGGGGGTAACATTACTTTCCAAAGCTATAAATGGAGGGGGGGGGGGGGGGTTATTACTAATTGTAAACTGGGCAAAATATAGGGGGAATTATGATATTTTTGCCAACCAGGAAGGGGGGTTGGGTAATATTTGGAAAAGACAACAGGTGATTTTGCCACCCCCCCCCCCCCCCCAATACACTTATAATTGTAAGCTCCCTTAGTATTTTCTTTTGTTGACTTATAGGTTTGTAAATTATCTTAAAAATGGGTATAACATCAGTTTATATGTAAATGTTAAATCAAATATCATTTTTATCTAAAATGTTTTTCTAAGATATGTTAATTATATTAATCAATATATATAAATATATCTTTCTTTTTCTCTTTTTTCTCTTATAGTTTTTATCATTAATTCTGATTGGAGTAGCTATCTATGCCAGAGTTTCAGCTGTTGTTACAAACTTGCCGATACTAGGAGGAGTGATAGCATGTGGTGTATTTCTTCTATTATTGTCTATCTTTGGGATGGTCGGTGCTGTCAGACACAGCCAAGTCATTCTATTCTTTGTATCCTTTGAAGATGTTTATATAATATAGCACTATAAGGGCGGATCCAGGGGGAGGGTCCGGGGGGGTCATGACCCCCCTGTGATACGTAGGGTTGCACTGTATTTAAGTAAATTTAGTTCGAACAACACATTTGGACCCCCCCTCTTCAGGCCCGTAGCTTTGTTGTTATTTCCTTGTTTTTTTTTGTTTTTTTTTTTGCTTCAGCTACTCTTTTCAACGTTTGGACCCCCCCTTTAACAAATTCCTGGATCCGCCCTTGCACTATAAGGACTGCAGGTCACCCTAAAAATTGTGTATGGGATGGGAGGGACAGTAATACCCCTTTCATATACCTTTTTTTGCCTGAAAAAGTACCCCTTTCATATACCTTAAAAAGGTACTGCTTTCCTATAACTTTGAAGAAAAGCTACCCCATTTCAATATTAAAACTCACAAATTCCCACCCTTTTTCTATACCTGCAGCCTGAAAAGGGTACCCCTTTTTGGGCAGAGCATGCCCGTATAGTCAATTATAGGGAGTACCCCCCCCCCCCCCCCCCACTGTAGTAGACTATCTAGAATTCATAAATCTAGCTAAAAATGGGGGATTGATAGCTTTCTTGTAGTATTTATTGATTAGGTTTTTTTTTGTATTTTTCTTCCATCCACAAAAATGTTAATAAAAAATAATAATAATCAAATTTATTTATGTTGAAAGTAATAAGATTATAATTGTTCTCGTTTTGCAGGTGTATGGGTAATATTTGGGCATATATTTTAGTGGGAGAATAAACTAAGGGACTTCAATAATATTTTAGAATTTTTTGGATGGTCAAATATCAAGTTAAAGTCCCATTTTTATCAAAGAAAGATTAATGACCATTCTATTTTGTTTTCTTTGACTTTTATTTAAGTATATGATCATTCTTCTTCTTCTCTTCATCATTCAATTGGCTGTATCAATTGGAGCATTAGCAGTAACACATGAACAACAAGAAAAGCTGATGGAGACTGGCTGGGAAAAACTGCCCAGTGACCTTAAAGGAAATATTCAAATGACAAAAAACTGCTGTGGATTTAAGAATATTACTGACGCTAAGTCTTGTAAGGTATGTTAGGAATTGAAAAATATCTCACTTGAGTAAAATAGAAATATACCCTTTGTGCTTTGTGCAGTAATAAAGGACGTGGGGATTAGCAGAGCATGAGAAGTGTCAAGAAGCACTCCTGAACATCATACTTCTCTTGTGTTCTGCCAATCCCTGCATGCTTTCTGTTTCTTTTGAGAGTTTGAATCCTGTTAAAATATTAATTCCATGGGATGCAGATGCAATTTCTAGATAATGGGAAGTTCCATACGTCCAGAGTTCAAGATAACAGGACTCCACTGTATTACAATAGGCTATCATATTCATATTCATCTTCTTCATCTCTCATCATGCCATGCCCAGAAGGCACATAAAGCCTTCACATTTATTTGCCCTACCCACCCCAAAGATTTCCTAAGATTTCCTATGGTCCTCATCAGGGGAATGGAGTGCGAATTTAAACACATGGCTCATTTTATTTGATTCATTTAATTCTAGGCTGAGTGTTGTAAACAAGAAAAGGACATATGCAGTAAATGTGTAACATGTTACATAACATTAGAAAAAGTTGTAGATCATCTTCTGAAACTAGCAGGTGGAATTGGACTCTTTTTTAGTTTTACACTGGTGAGTAACAAACACTATCAACTTTAATACTATACAATGCCATAGAATGCCATAGAATACCATATTTACTCAATTGAGTGCCGTTGTGCACAGCGCTTATAGAGCTTTCAATCACACATGCGAATCTCTGTCACGACAAAAGAGGATTTTAGTGTACGTCAATCAAAGCCATGGCATTGTCAGAAAACACAGAGTTATCAAGGCATGTGGAATGTTGTGGAAAAGCCTTGATTGACGTCCACCAAAACCAACTTCCTTGCAAATTGTACATTTTGGTGTGTGTGATTGGAAAACGCTGTAATTGTGGGTGGTACTCGATGAAGTAAAAAAAAAAAAGGGAAAATATTAGGCCCATGGTAGAAAAGGTACATTCACCGGGACCCAAGGGGTGGGACATTATGTACAGGGAAAGTAAAAAAAATCATAAAGGTAAATGATTATAACAGCTTATATAGTGCTGTGAGCTGAACAAAGCCAAACTAAAGACAGGTTAATGAATCGGCAATAAACTACCTTCCATTGAATGAATACATTTACCTACTCTAACAATTTATTCAATTGATGTTTAAGTCTACTGCATTTTTTTGCCATCAATGATGCATTCAGCTGATAAAAACTTTAAAAAGATCAGAAATTAAAATCAGAATTCAAAGTAAATTTTACAGAATTGAACAAATGAAAATTAAAAGAGTTTGTTTTTTGTATTAAAGTAGACATGTAATTACCCTTGAATTAAATTATATTATAAAGAATAAGATAATTAAAAATAGTTTAAAATATATTATGAAAAATACCAATTAAATGGAGCCTAAATACTACTAAATAATGCTTCCCTAAAAAATTAGTTCAGCTTAGAACAGGAATCAAATGATGACCTTTGTGATACCAGTGCAGTCTAATAATGTACCAAAGTATTAGACAAGTACACTAAACTATCTTTCTGGATGAATTTGAACAGTGTATTCTCGATCTCTTCTTGTTTTGCTCATGCTCATACTCTCTCTCCATCTCACTCGCTCTTGGGCT
Source organism: Anthopleura sola (assembly GCA_023349425.1). Taxonomy (NCBI): domain Eukaryota; kingdom Metazoa; phylum Cnidaria; class Anthozoa; order Actiniaria; family Actiniidae; genus Anthopleura; species Anthopleura sola. The sequence goes on from JALHLI010000013.1 coordinate 1,907,392, forward strand.
CCATAGATGTGAATTCCTTAGTCCACGCTGTGCGCTGTCCATCAAATTATCTGATTACAAGAATTATAAGGGAGAGGTTGGTCCCTCTCACTCAGCTCTGCCAACTGAGCTATTGGAGACACTGAGAGCAGGTCATGTGTGAGTTCACAGTAATTATTACTGACATATTGCCTTGGCTCAAGCCATATACCGGTACAAAGAAATACAACCACAAATGACTAACAATAGCTAAAACAAGATAATATCTTGCTGGAGTATTCATTGTGTTTGGTTCCTGTAGCATTTAGCTAGGTGTCATTGATATCAATACTATATGAATCATGACTGTATGATGATGCCATGATTTTTCAAACCTAGATTATGTAAGAATAATTACTACTGTTACAGTACATAATTATAAAACTCCTTTGTTCATAATATGAACCAGAATATATGAGACATTTGAAACAATTATAAACTGATTTTAACAGTTAGCTAAAAGATTGTTATGGGCAATTTAAAATACTGTGCATATCTGATTAAACAAGAAAGAGCATTAAACATAAACCTGAAACTATACTTTAAAGCAGAAAACTAGAGTAGCAGTGAGATGGAGCCATTACAAATTCCTCTCACCAATATGACCTGCTATGATAATTTTCCTAATAATTAGGAATCAAGCAATTATTGCTTAATATCTAGGTTTTTTCCTCTGCTGCCAGGGTTTCTTCCATTTTTCTCCTTCCGCAAAGCTTATTCAGCTAAAAATACATTTAACAAAACTTGCAAAGAAATATAAATTTAATGTACTCTTAAAATCTGCTTTAAAATATCTTTAAATTCTATTAAACTTTAAACTTTTAAAAACATCTTTTGTTAAAACTTAACCCTGTTATTCATATACATGTAATCTTAGTTAAAAGCAGAGCCGCATAATAATTATGTGAGTGTGTTTTCTTCTAACTCTTTCATAATCTTTTTCTCACTATTGGTTTCTCTTTATCTGCAGTTGTTTGGTGTGTACTTGACTTGTCGTTACAGGAATCTGAAGGATCCAAGAATTAATCCAAGCCATTTTCTATAAATAATATAATCATCTACAGCTCCAAAAATACGTTCAAATGACACTTATGTCTCTAAATTGGTGAATGCTTTGCACTGTTATGTGAACTCCTTTGTTCCAGTCTGACTTGAAATCTGGTATTCACTGCTGTCTATCATACTTTTGATTGCTGGCAGTGAAACAGCAGATATCAGAGTAACACTCCATTGCCTTCAAACGTTTGTTTCAAGTCGAGGCATTTGGGTCAACAATACAGTAAATGTATAAGCCAGTTCAAAGTTTAAGAATTGTTTTCAGTGCGCATGTGATTTTATCCCAAATTTCTCACCTTTTCTTTAATTAAAAACAAAAGAAGGTTTTACCAAAAGAAGGTGAGAAATTCGGGATAAAATCGCATGTGCACTGAAAACGATTCTTAAACTTTGAATTGATGTATAGAAACTGACCCAAACCATGAGTATTTAAAGTTTTGAAGACAAGGAGCGTAACTCTGATATCTGCTATTGCACTGGACAACTGGCAATGGAATGTCAGAGTCCAGAAGAGTGAAAAATGTAGTAAGAAATGACAACCAGGATAATGAAAAGGAAGAGAGTTAGGGTAATATTAAATAAGCCCTTCTGCTGTTTCATTTCTGCTTTAACCTTTTAAATCTTGTTTATGGTAAATTAACATTCTTTATATAATTTTCTCAACTTTATTGTACTTTGTTTTGTCTATGATTCTTTATCACCTTTAAAAAGTACTTGGTATTTGATGGTAATGGAGGGAGATAAGTTTGGTACTTTTGAAACCAGTAACTACTAGAGAAGTGGAAATGGGATAGAATTGAAAGTGCTGAATTAAGTTTCAAAATCTCCCTAGAAAATTTGTAGAGCTTGTGTGCATGTATCAGTGAGGAACATGTTTAGAGACAAAGTTTACAAGCAGCTGAGATTATTTACCAGTTTCAAAAAAACAATTCTTTTAGTATAATTTAAGACTTGAATATAGACTTGAAGTTTCACACTCTGTGATCGGTCGAGCAACCAGTGGTTATGGGACAATATTCACTGCTCGAGCAGTGATTATAATATTTACCAAATTTTGCCAGAGTGGAAGTAATGTTAAAACATTATTTTCATCCCTCATAAATTTCCTCTATCTCTGATATTCAAGTCTAAAATTATACTAAAACAATTATTCACCTCAGGCTCAGTGAATATGGTGAATATTTACCTTGACTATGTCTTGGTAAATACGGATATTCACTTCGTCTGTGGTGAATAAAATATTAAATCGCTCTATAAAGTATTTTAGTACTCAATATTTAAGAGTATAGTATTTGTCAAATTTTGAACAAGTACTTTTTTCTAGAAATGTAATTTTATAATTTAAGTTTAAAAAATGTTACTATATATTTACTGCAATATTAATCATGATGTGATTTAAATATCTATGCTTTGTCTTTTTGAAATATAATATCTATTATTACAGTTGAGCATGTAGTCTAATCCTTTGTTTGGAGTCATGAAAGTGAGGCTAAAACTGATCCAATTGCCTCGTTTGCATGTGATAAGGAGCCCTTTAGAAACCAAGTTTTATGCTTCCAGCCTTTTGACTAACTGGGGAGCTTTCATTCCCAATGATTTGGAAGTTAAGTCAAAGATGAAAAATGAGTGATTTTTGTTTTTGACTTTTTTTGTTCCATGTAATCCCAAACTCCTCCTATAGACCTTTTGTAGTTGAGTTATAATTTTTAGATTTCAGATCATTTCCTTGGAAACATGACATAGAATATTAGATTTCGGTCTATTACTACAGCATACAGATCACTTGCAAGAATATAACTGTTGACCTTGGGCGTAATGTTTTCACATTTCAGAGAATAAGATTCTCTGTTTGATTTGAATCCATATTCATGTGCCTTCTCATGCGCAACTGTCAAACAGAAATGATACTCTAGGGAATGACGCGTGGTCTGAAATGGAAAAAACATTACGCCCAAGGTAAAGAGGTCTATTCCTCTTGGAGTTCACCTTGAAAGACAAAACAAAGTTAATCTCACTATTCTTGTTTTTGTCTCGTCGAAACTTAGACTCACTTGTCGGGTTCCATTAGCTTTGAATTGGCGTTGACAGTTTAAAGTCTTTTTGTGCGTGGCTAAGCCGCAAGCATAAGAAATGTCTCTAGTTTAATTAGCTCAATTGGTAAAAAGGTTTTGTCGGCTTATTGGCAGTCACGCTATTGAACTCTGCGAGCGCTGAAGTAGATAAACAGTATGAGAAGGAGAATGAGTGTCGTAGAGCGATTATAATAGAGATCTAGCACCATCCTTTGCATTCTCATATATTACACTATTTTCGCGAACTTGATAGGTGTAAATACATGGAACGAAGTTAAATAAATTATAAATAATCGAATCATACAGGAACAAAGGCCGAACAGCTTTGTCATGAATACAGTAGGATTATGGTATGGATTTTTAAGCTATTCTGGTACGATTTAGGTGTAGTATTCGATTTTTAATTGTGATTAAAGAGCTCGGAATGTCATGTAGTAAGTTTCCCAGTAAAAATTCTATACAGGTTACCTAATTAGCTACCTCATGATCACATATATCGATCATAGATTCTAGCCAGCTTCGAGACACGGAAGAGTCCATTGGCTTCAAAACACCACGCAATATTGCCAGCAACGTTGCTGGCCTTTTTCACAGTAACGATGGAACTTGTTGCGGTGCGCAACGTTGAAAATTTAGATTTCTAATAAAGGAACATTGTGCGCACTTGTTGCAGAATTGGAGGCAGGGTGCAATTTCGTGGTTGCGTACGCAATGTTGCGGAGTTAGATTTTGAGTGTATCATTGTGTGCAATTGGGTTGAACCCACTACGTTGCAATTTCTTGATTGCGTGCAGCGTTGCGCGCAACAGTTTCACAGCGCAGTAACTTTATTCACGCTTTTATATATTCTTATTGCTTTCACTTGCGCTATGCTTGTATTTCATGTGTTTATTGAATTAATCTTTTACAGTTGGCTGGATTCTTCCTGACGAGAAAACTCAGAAATCGTAAAAGACATGTGATTTGAAAACCAAGACAAGACGAAGAGGAAGGATATCCGCGGCATAATCAGAAACTTGCAATGATAACGAATTACGACAGACAGACCATTGTGTTGGCTTTCTTCAGTTAATGAATCAACATATTAGTAAATTGTGCGCTACTTGAAAAGTTACAAAGTAGAATTAATTATAGTACCTAAAACTATTCAGTAAGGATCTCACCTAAGATAAATATGAAAGTCGACGTTTCGTTGTCATCCCGACAACATCCTGAGTTTCAGAGGCTAAGAAACTTTGCCTGTTTATTGCGAGTTGCAAGTTATGATTCACATTTTTCTATGTCTTAGAGGAGGTAGGAAAATAGCAAAATTACTAACCGAACCCTTTTAACGGATGATTTGAAAATTCTTATACATGCAACTTGTAACGAACAGAAATTTGTCAGGGCTGCCTGTGGTGAAACAATCTAACTGATAGTTTTTTGTTTAAAAATATGTACAGAAATTAAACGACGCGCAGACAAACGATGCGTTTATTCATGCGATATTTTACGTTATACGACGTGGAAAAAATTAGAGATCGCACAGTGTGACCACCCGTGCGATGTTAACGTTGCATGCGACACCGCCGGCGACGTTGAATAAAACAGGAATTAAAGAGTTCTGCTTATGCGACATCGCGCGCGACGACATCTCACCGTGTGAACAAGACGTACGTTGCACGGAGTTGCACGCGGGTGGTCACAACGTATGCGATCTAGTTTTTTGCGACGTCGCATGCAACGTCGCGTGAAATTATGTGTGTGTGTGTGTGTCCGCAGCTTTAGTTATTGGTTACCGGTTGTTTGTTAGACTTGTATCCGCTGTTTTGCCTTAAACCGAACCAGGCATCATGTATAATTATAAAAGTGCTTAGCGTTTAATTGCTTTATCTATTAAAATATAATTTGTTCAAAAACGTCTTAAATCACTCAGCCATCACGCTATAAAAAGTTGCAATCATTTCCGGGAGGAAGAAAAAGTTGTTACAGCGATTACACTGTAATCACCGGCTCCATCAAGCGAGGTTTTTTCGTTTTCTATATTCTTCTTTCTTCTTTCTCTCTTCAAGTCGGGTACATAATGAAAGCATGGGTATTACATCACAATGTGCCCACCTGTGATCTGAGCCGCCGATACAACTGGCGGTCACGTGATTATTTTATTGCACGGTGATTGTTCATCCTAGAAACAAATGTCAAACTTTAACTTCTTGAAACTTTTTCGACCATTCCTTGGAAAGGGAATGAAGCCTTGTCCTTTCATGAACCAACCTTTCAATTGAACAATGTTACAGGACTTGATTGAGTCCGACAAGTCAATCCATGCTCATCAGCCAATCAAATTCACCGCCTACTACCGTAATAAACTTCCAAAGATAATTTTACGCAAAACTTCACCTTTCGTAAAATATTTCCAATACTTTCCATGTCTTTCATATCTGAGCTATCCAATCGTTCATTTGAAATCGAGAGTCTTCAAAAAGACTCCAATGAAAATCAAGACGGCAAAACCCGATGTCTTTCCGAGGCATGCCTTATATGGGCAGCTTTGATGTCTAAATGCGTCAATCAGATGGAAAAAGCCGAGTACTGATAGATTAGTGCACAGTGCCATTTACTTGACAGAGGATCAGCAAAATGGTGGGTAAACTTTTATTGGGACCTTTCTCTGTTAACTTGATCAGACTCAGTAAAAAATAAAATTGATATTCTTTGGTTTGATTGCAGTCGACTCTCTCAGACGATCAAATTGGAGGTAAGTTTTCACTGTTGCAATGAATTCTTGGCTGGATATGAAGCACAGAAAAGTTCCACTATCCCAGGGCGTTAGCTTTGTGCTTCACTATGCAAGATTTAGCTACTGATTGCCATCTGTTCTTTTGTGCTATTCTTTGCAGAATACAGGGAAGCATTTACCCTTTTTGATAGAAAAGGAGACAATAAGATCGACTATGACCAAATAGGAGATGTCCTCAGGTCCCTTGGTCTGAATCCAACTGCTGGCGAAGTGAAGAAGATCGAAAAAGATGTTGGTAAGATTGTCTGCCCTTTTCCAAAGCTTATATGCCATATCTTTATTTGACTCATCCATGATAATTAGATTAGGAATATTACGTCTATACAGCAAAAAGATGATAGTTTTTTTGACACGAATCCTAGAATTAAACCACAGATGTTGATCTTACAAGTTCTAAACTAATCCTAAATACTTCTCGGTAAAGAAACCTTCCTGGAACTTTTATCATTATTTCTATAGGTAACCCGCCTAAATTACAGCAAATCTTTTGTCGTTACGGTTGTTTTTATTGTTTTCTTGTTTAAAATAAGTCCCACCAGGACATAAATGATCCTAGTTCTAGTTGTCTGAACACAATAACATGAACATATCGTGACGTCCATCAACCCATTTCAACGCCCAGATGGAAACCTAAATGCCGATCAAAACCGAAAATAAACACATGCAATAAGCAATATATTGTCTTCCATTACGAAAATACATATTTTACGGATATTTTACAAGGTTTAATCGAACAGAAGTTGTGCAGTTGGCCGTGTTTTAGTAAACAGACTAGTTTGTTTGTTGAAAATTATTAACCGCTTCAAGTGTCGATCCGGTTATTAATTGTATTATGCAAATTTCTTGATATTTTCTTTTGTAAGGATTCCAGTTTTTCTGTATTCATAATTGAAATTGTCTTTAAAAAAACTGAAGCACCTAAACTTGAAATACGGAAATTATCAATATTGCTCCTTAAAAGCTACTTATTATATAATTCACTACAAAAAATTATCCTTCGATTGTAGATCATTAAAAGTGCTGTGATCGTTTTATAAGCCAGTCTTCCTTCCTCTTCTTCTACTTACCTGGCGTTCGTACCTCAAAATGTAATTATCTTAAATTCTAATTCTAATTATAATATTCAAATTAAACATTGTTCTTTTTGTGATTAAGTAATTAAATGTTATTCCACTAATTGCAACATAATGTCTGCCTGAAACTATCAGTCAGTGTGTCCATTATCTTGTAACCAGCTTTAGTTTTGTTGTGATTTAGTGAGTGACTTTCAGATAACATGACCTACACACTACAGTCTTATAAATTTTTTAGCCAGCTGTCATTCTTTGCCAGACATTTCTGTCTGTCTGCTTGTTGTTCAATGTATTTGCTCTGCACACACACACAGTCCATGTACACCAAATCAAATATCAGCATATCTTCTGTATATCGAGGGTTTTTAATCTGCATAATCTTCAAATTTCTTCATCCATAAAAAAATCACTTCTAAATTTTAAATTGATCCTCACATATCTGTCTGCACTTTCAGACACCTATTGTTTGGTTCCAATAAGTACCCATACTCCACCATTAAGGATATTTGAAAAAGAATCCCCTACCCCTCTGGAATCTCAAATTTTCTTCCATACAAACCTTGTAAATTTTTTTTCCTCAGACCCCCCACTCCCTAGGATTTTATTATTTCCTCCATGGTGGGTATGGATAATTTTTGGAACCACACATTTGTTGTTTTAAGGTAGTTTGTGACTCATTCATTCTGTGATAGACTTTTCTTGAAACTTTTAGTATGAAATGACATGTGAACGAAGTCCAAATATATATACATATATCGAACAAGCTTTTGACAAAAAAAAAAGCATTTCTCAGAAGTTGTGAAGTCTCCTTCACAGCTGTCATTAGTTTTGGTCCCAGATCCTTATGAAATGTTACCCATTAACATGAACTCTTTTAACAATACAGGTAAAAAGCGTGTAAGCTTTGAAGAGTTTCTTCCCATCTATCACTCAGCCTTCCAAAAGAAAGCCAACCCATCATTAGAAGAGTTTATTGAAGGTTTCAGAGTGTTTGATCGTGATGGCACGGGTACAGTGCAGGCTGCTGAACTTAGAAATTTGCTCACAACACTTGGTAAGTACTGTTGAAGGAAGCTTGCATAATTTAAATCCTTGGGTCACAACAAAACAGCTGGGCTATTATTATTGCTTGATTTCAATCAGCTATCAAAAGTCTTAAAAATTGAACAAAATATTAAAAAAATAATTCAACTTTGTTTATAGAGGATAATAATTGACAGTAATTCAAATGATAAACTTGTGGTCCTCTTTTAACATCTCTAGTTGATTAGGGACGGGACTGCCATTAACGTGGTCATCCAAGCCACATGAACCTTCTCAGTTATTTTAAGATCCTGTGTGTTGGTCTGGTTGGGACTCGAACCACGACCTCCCACACAAAAGTCCAGTGCTCAACCAACTGAGCCAACCAGGTGGCAATCTCATTATCCACAGCTCCAAATGGTGGCCAAACAGTCTGACCACCATGTGACGTCAACCAAAAAGAATGATAATAATTATTGAAAAATTGCATTCCAGCTGATGAGAATTTCTTATGATACAGGAAATGATGTCAAGTGAAATCCAGCAATTATTACACATGTACTAACTTGCCTAAAATCTTATTTTAGGTGAGAAACTCTCAGATGAAGATGTTAATACCTTGTTTGCTACTGTTGACGACAATAGTGGATACATCAATTATGAAGGTAAAAGTAATTGATATTAATCTTACCATAAAAATGTGAGTTAGCAGTGTCCTGACTTAGATCAGCCCAGACATTGTTTCAGGGTTCAATCTGTGAGTTAGCCATGCCCTGACTTAGATCAGCCCAGAGGTTGTTTCAGGGTTCAATCTGTGAGTTAGCCTTGCCCTGACTTGGATCAGCCAAGAGGTTGTTTCAGGGTTCACCCTGTGAGTTAGCCATGCCCGGACGTAGATCAGCCCAGAGGTGGTTTCGGAGTTCAATCTATGAGTTAGCAATATGCCCTAACTAGTACAGTACTCTTGTTAGTAGCTTATCACCTTGTAATAACCTTGAAAGTTAGATTAACCTTCATTTTGTTTTCTTACAGACTTTGTGAAGGTAATAATAACAGCATAGCCAGTGCTGTGATTTCAAGAGGCAGAGCTTTTTGTAACCCTACACTTCTTCGCTGTATAGATTACTATAAATCACTTTTTGTTCGACATCAATAACAAATTTTTGATAATGTTGAGTCTTTCTTTAATATATTACAACTATTCATAATGGCTTGTATTTTTACTAGACTTTGTAGAATAATAAATAAAGTTTGAGAGCCTGATCTTTTGCCAAGATAGAGAGAGTTGTTGTTTTGTATTAGTAGTCCTGTCAAAGTGGAAGTTAAAGAATATATGCCAGTGATTTATGGAATGTAGAATTTTGGAGCATTTATAGAAAGCCATGAGTCAAAGCGAAGCAAAAGACTTGTATCATTTGAAGTTAGAAGTCAGAGTGAGCAATTAGAGTGCTTCTCATAAACTCATGAAATACACTTTTATTAGAATACTTTAATAGCACTACTTCACTCTGATTCTTTGCTTTTCTATTATGTTTACTTTAATTAGAAAACTTTGTTTCATGGGTTAATGGAAACCACTCTAGGGTCTACAGCTGCAGCAGTGATGTGAATCTTAGGTTACTACTGTATAGGCCCCTTTTCAAGATACTTGTTACCCTTCCATCCTGGGGTCTATAGTATGAAGCAATCAGGAGTACCGCTTCTCCTCCTGGATGGGATTCTAGTCTATGACAGAATCTCCCTACCATGAACTTTCGCTTTGTTTCTTCCTCTCCCCTTCCTCTACCAATCCAATACTGTTGCAACAGACCTTTAGATTTGGGAAAATGCTTTCTTATAATTTCATTTCAATCCATGTGCCATAAATCCCTCAACAAGAATATTTTTCCTCCTTATCAATCTTGGCTCTATTTAAAGTCCGAATTTTCCCAATGTCTGTTTGTAGTGTGATACAAACAGTGCAAAAACAATGGGGGTATTAGCCATTCTCCAGGGTCTACAGTTTCCACCCCTCGGCACTGACCGACATGTTACATGTTACAGTACATGCAAATTTGCAACTGCGATTTAGCCATATAATAGTCTTTATATAATTATCACAAGTCTGTCGCAGCAATGCATCCTGGGACTGTTATCTCGATCAAATAACACCAAACAAAAGACGTCATGGTTTGTTGCTCGTTTCTTTGGTGTTATTTGTTTGAGCCAAGTCCCAGAATGCATTGCTGCAGCATAATATCAATAAGACCTATGTCCTGACATAAATCACCCCAGAAATTGTTTGGGGATCTATAACATTTGAAGGTTTCATATATTAGTACAGTAGTCTACCTCTGCCTATGTACTAAGGATCCTGCTTGATTGCCTGATGCTATCTAGATACAGCTGGTATGATATACTGAAGTGATAAATCATCGTGGACAAGAAAAAACTGAATTGCTCTGCTGTCGATAATATCTGTGGAAGAAAAGAAGCAAATTGTTATTGACAGTTAAAATTCAGCAGAAACATTTTCTTAACCTGGATAATAATATTTACTTTTTTGGGGGGATGGGGTAGGGGGTAGGGAAATAGTGACCTTGCAATAATGATAGACTGAGACCTTTTTTAACTCCTTGGACAATCATTCACATGTAATATCGTAACAAGCCCACCAGCCTACCAATGCCTAATGTTTAAATCATCATGACTCAAGCCTGAAATATCACTCCATAAACTTAAATATCATTATTAGTTTAAGGATAACTCAACAACAAAACATGGTCATCCTGACAATCTACCATGTGTCCCCCAAGATCCTTTTGGGTCAACATACACAGGGATCCCACATAAAGTTATATTGGTGCATATTGTTCACAATAGCCTTGTTTTCTGTCCAATACTCAACTTACTGCATATAACTTTATTTGGACCAAACTGCTCGCCTTGAAGAAAGGTTACCATCTTTTTTATTTCAATTCTAGCCTGTGCCATTTCTTCCTTGTCTTGAGTCTGTAAATTCTCATCACCCTCTGCAGCATGGACCAAATGTCCATGATGAATCAATTATTCAGTGTGATTCAAAAATTTCTTAGGGCCAAAATACTCTTCCTACATCAGTGGCGTAGTAAGGGTGCCAGGGTTGTAGAGTTTATAGAGTATATGCGTTTTTGAAGATTTCCACCCTGGCTTCTGGTCAAGAATAACATGAAATGGAAACTTAATTGTTCACCCCTCGCCCTCACCCCCCATCCAATACACAATAATTCAAAAGAGATTTTCCAGTTTTCCTTTCTTTCGAATCTGCTTTAAATAACCTCTGTTGTAGAAGCTGTGCTCCTGCCATTCTGGCCTCCATGGTCAAAGCTATGAAACTAAATAAAATCCTCACTTACCCCAAACAGGATTATCAAGATGTTTGAAATGTGTTGCTATGGTTACAAGATCTGTTTCTACTCCAAGGGTCATGGATCCTTTAAGGTTGGCTGCGATTGTCTACAATCATAATTACGCAAGCCTAGTATTAATAGTACCATGATCAAAAGCTGGTGTACATGTAAATTATTTTCTCCTTCAAAATTCTGCATAATTTTTAAGAAAAAATTTTTTTTTGGAAAATCCAGAAACGTGTACATGTACTGTAGAGAAATCTTAGATTTCATTTGGAGAATCCGGAATTGTGCCTTTGGAATTCCATACTTGTTTAATTACTACTCTTACCATATAGTTACTGAGGTTTTTCATTCTCTCAACCACATTTCTAACAGTCTTCATAGGTGGCATGTAGATGCTAACCTGGAAATGATGATGAAAAATGCATAAGACTTGGACATGAGTAACAACTATATCGATATGGACCTTGTTCTCATAGCACCATGTTTATTTCCATGAGAATAAATATCTTTTTAACCTTATGTAAACTCATTCATTGAATGTGAGGCTACATGGGGGGAAATCAATTGTTTCAGTCAACATGGCTGCCGCATGAGAAATGATTTGCATAACTGTAGGAATGATTGCAGCTTTGCAACTTTCTTTTGTGTGCAACTTTGCTGAAGTAGTTTCTTTGAGAGAGCATGCATGACTTGCAATTTTGATCGCAATATGGCTAATTACAACCCCCTTGGAAACTGTTTTATAAGCAATGTTGCACCCAAAAATTGTATAATAATTTGTGTTAAAGAAATATTCCTGGATAAAGCCATGTATAATTATGCACTATTGAATATCTCACATCAAAGTCTGGCATGTTCGGCTCTGAATACTCTTCCCAATTTCTTTGAGGAACAACACTGATTGGAACATCATGGACTACACTTCTAGAGTGTGTTGAAAGGGATGGCTGAAAAAAAAATAGAGATGGTACTAGGCTGATAGTTGGTAGGTTTGTAAGAATTAGGGATTGCATTAGGATTTTTCAAACCAGGTTTTGGCAATCCACATCACAATTTCCTATGAGGTCTTTGCATCATTACATGATGGCGTCCATGACAAGATGCTCAACAATAGTCTTTTTTTCCCTGAGAAACTGAATTCTTTGTCATATGAATCAGATTAGAACAGATTCAATTATTCCTGCCTCCTGTCATGATGGTGCAGTTAAGCCTCTATCCCCCCCCCCCCAAAAAAAACAACAAAATCACAATGTCCCTAAGAATTTGACAGCAGTTATAAAATATTATAAAATAAATTGAATAGTATGCATGCTCTCATTGGCTGATAGCCATGTTTGCATGAGGCTATGTAAACACGGTTGTGACGTCAGAGGTTTGGATGAGTTTGGAAATTTGTCATTGAAATGTTTGTTTTTTACTTATTTTTTTGTTCTTAAACATTAACTTTGAAATGAAAAAAACCATAGTAATATATGAAATAATGCCTGCGGTTTGGTTTTACACAACAGCTCTCAACTTCTCCCAAACTTCCCTTGTGTTTATATCAGGCTATGTAAACATGGCAAACGTTTTCTATTATTTTGTTACTGCTATTTTCATAAACATGCAAACTCTGTAGTTGCAAGTTTCCCGTTGGAATTTGGTTTTTCACTACTGTCAGTCAAAAATATAAAAGGTACTGACTGATTATTTTTGATGGACGGAAGCCAAAAACCAAATTTCAGCGTGCAGCTCACAGCCACAGAGTTCGCATGTTTATGAAAATAGCAGTAAATATACCAGTGTGATCTCAAAGGTAAAACAAGGAGTATGTTTCTTGGTCAGTTTGATTTTTACTGCCTGTGCACTACCAGCTGATCGCATTGCCCTGGACAAGTTCTCAGGTACCAATTCCAGGTAGATGTTATTGCTTTCATCCACACCTTCAATGCGATATTCATCAAAGATGTTTGCCTGAAATATAATTACATAATTAAATAAATAAAGTACCCATAACTACCCAAGGACGAGGATGAGAATGCTCAAGAGGTAAAGAGAGTATGAAAAGACTACATGTATCTTTAAAGGAGATGGATGAACAAATGGGTAAATGGATGGATGGATGGATGGATGGATGGATGGATGGATGGATGGATGGATGGATGGATGGATGGGTGGGTGGGTGGGTGGGTGGGTGGGTGGGTGGGTGGGTGGGTGGGTGGATGGATGGATGGATGGATGGATGGATGGATGGATGGATGGATGGATGGATGGATGGATGGAGGGATGAATGAATGGATGATATCAGATATATTTTAGGGACCATTACAAAAATTCTGGAAAATCGTCTACAAACAGAACCTCACACCCCCCCCCCCCCCCCCCCTCCCAAATACACATAAACATTTAAATATATAAAAAATCACAAATACTGTATATAAACTGTGTTATATTTCTTGACACAGTATCCAGTATTTGAAATATGAGAACGTCTACCCCTCCCCTCCCATAGCCGGCCAGAAGACGGCCAGAACCTCATAGCTCGGTTGCTTGTCCCACCCCGGCCCCGTCACATTCTACAACACTTAGTACACTTGGACGGATCAAACTTCCAAAACTTCGCTTTTAAGGAAAACTGTTAACTAAAATCCTACTAAAAACTAACCTGGGTTAGTTCACACCACATGGATACACCACCACTCGTACCCGCTGTCTCAGAAAAGATAAAATACAGCTTTGTTGGAGTGAGACGAAGGACGCACGTTTTTGCCATCCTCGATAAGGTAGCTAAAACACCTAAAAATAAGACATGTTTATCAATTATTTCTTTCAACTTCCAACTATCTTTCCTTTTATAAGGCTTAGTACGTAAAAATGTAAAAATTCCGAAATTTCCTACACGGAAAGACGGACGTAAACATGTTTTTCTCAAAAATACGTGAAGACAATATTCCTAAACTTCTGAATCCTACAAAGTTCACTTACGTGTTAACCTCTGAATACAAGATATGTCAATGATTTTTGCACGGAAACGCATTGTGGAGACGTTGCTCGTTCGATTATTGTTAAGATATTAAATGCTTAGAGGTGATTTTTATGTGAACAAGAAAGAAGAATGATACGATGCACAACAAGCCGTCAAACTACCCGCCATTTTTACCTTATTTCCCATCATGCTGTAGGTGATATTATGGTCTGCTGATGTATTTAGTACATTTTTACGACCTGAAATGGCGATGGATGTCCTTGTGGCCTAATGGATAAGGCGTTGGCCTCCGGAGCCAAAGATTGTGGGTTCAAGTCCCATCAAGGACGTTTTTTTTCTTTTCAATGAAAATTTTAAGGAAATTGTTTTTTGGATGATAGTACATCAATTTTAGGAATAATTCTGTTTTTATGGTTTTTAAATCATAAAAATAAAATTTGATGGAATTTTTACTAATATTACTGAATTCAGAATTTTATCCAATTCTTTAAATTCTTGAAATCGTTAGAAATTAGGAATAATAATAACTTTAGAAAAACTTTAGTAAAATAAAGATATAAAATCTAAATGTAATGACACCTATAAGATTATTAAGAATGGGACTTACATCAAAAAAGTCACATGCCCCTCCCCCCCCCCCCCCCCCCTCCTAAACCAAGAATGGTTGGATATCTGTGCCTAGCATATCTGTGGCACAGAGCAGTTTTTGTATGACTATGAAAAACCTCCAGCTGATCTGAGAAAAAAATATTATCCATTCAGAATCAAGAAAATTTGCAAAACTGAGGTGTCACCAAAGTAGCCCAGCGACTCCCCACACAGAAGCCACCAGCCAGGCTACCCACTGATTGGAAAGAGCACTTTGCTGTTTACTAAGAAGTTAAAGTGTCATCTCATATATGACGTAAAAAATTATAGGAAAAATGGGTTTACAAATAATAATTTGAAATGTTATTGGAAATAGCCCACTTTCAATATGGTGGTTGAGTGATCAAACACAAAGCAATTCAAGACATACAGTTGCAGTACGACAGTACCATGACCTGCCATGTTTCCCACTCATACAAAACCCACTTTAAATGCTTCTCATTTTGCACTATTGCAGTCAACTAAAAGAGCAAATGGCATAAACCAGACATCCAAACACAAGCTGAAATTGAGGAATCTTAAACCACAAATAAGTGAGAAATGATTGAACATGATGGACTCCTTGTGGTGAGTTTTTCACAATCCTTTTAATGCATCATCATCTACTTTTTTATTCATGTTTGGTAATCTGGTAATGACAATTTTATCATCCATGTGTCAGTCTGTAGACTAATGACTTTACTGTCTGAGTCTTTGTCACCGTTACTTTTGAATAATCTGTCCCTAATGCATAGATAAGTAATATATTATGTACGGTATAGGAAATACCACTTAAGTTCTCAAAGAATTAATGAAAAATACCATACATATTTGATGAAAGTTGCTTAATACCATAAGTACGTAGAACATGTGTTATTTCCTTTTGATATTACATCAGACTACATAAAATACTTGTTTCTGAACAACAACACCAGGTATAAATCTCCTTATGTGTGGGATTAATTAATTGCACTGTGCAATTAGTATAGGAAATTACACCGTTCTCGAAGAATTAATGAAAAATACCGCGCGTATTTGATGAAAGTGAATTAATACCACGAGTGCGTAGCACGAGTGGTATTAATTCACTTTCATCAAATACAAGCGGTATTTTTCATTAATTCTTCGAGAACATAGGTGTAATTTCCTGTTAATACCAAATCTATAAAAAAATACGAGTTTCTGAGAGTTTCCGAAAGCAAAGTTCCCGGATGTGTGTAATTAATTACGCGCGAAGTTCCCGGATGTGTGCAATTAATTAATTGCACAGTATTAAGAAAAATTTCACAGTTCGTCAGCCAATCAGAATCGAGTATTTTTTATAGATGTGGTATTAATCAATTAATTAATAGCATGGATTAAGAGAAAATTCACAATCAATCAGCCAATCAGAAACAATTATTATAAGGGTAATCATGCCATTTTGTATCCAGGAAGCTTGAATGATAAAAATAAAAACCCTGTCTGCACATGCGACATACCATGAAAATAAAATTTCTTTAAACATCTTCCAATATAATGAGGTTTTACAGTAACTACCTAAGGTCATAACATACCGAGATGTTGCTAATATCAAACAACAGAAAACATTAAAATTAGTACAATTTAGTCTAGTTTATGTTATACGCTTTTAGTATTTGTACTTTACCAGTACTTTTTTAAAAGTGCAAACCATAAGATATATTATATCATCTTTTCAATTGAATATAATTTGTTAATATTCATAAATAACAGTTGATTTGTATAAAATAATCCCAATTGTCGACTAGATATATAATTTGTATTATTTAATGGAATACCTTACATTGGTGTAAAGTATGCAAATTTTGTATGGCATAGAATAGAATTTTCTTGCAACCACATAGTATGATAGATCTAAAATTTAATGATATCAAGGATAGTAGGGTCAAACTTCGTGCCTATGTGCTTGGCATTGGTAAATTTAACATGGCTTGTCTTAATCAAATGAGCAAAGCTGGAACAGCTTGTACCAAACATAAATCCACCCCCTCCCCCTTGGGCACTTGAAGAAGATTGTCCCCCAAATGCATTAAGGCCCCCTTCAATGCAGCGGCACTGCCTGAAATCTGCACCACAGACATCAGCCCCTGAGAAATCTACAACTATGTGACTTGCAAATTCACAGCCATAGAAGCAAGTGTTGATTAACAAGGCATTAGCGAAGGACACGTTATGTGCAAATGTTGTATGAGCAAATGTAAGACCAGATAAATTTTTCCCACTAAAGTCGATATTATTTTTCGTCATGCTATGGAAGATAAAGTCGACGTGTCTTCCAGGACTGATAGATGGGGAAACATCTCTTGTATTACTCCTAACATCCTCCTGTCTCTTGGATTGCTGTGATACTGTAGCTAACATATCATCGATCTCTTGTTGTGTGTAATCAGGAGCTGGAGGTGGAGGGTATAAAAGTTCATCAACAGCATCCACAAGGCCAAGCAATTGATAATATCTCGCTTCGTTTTGAATTTCTTTCAAGGTAACTTCGTCAGTAGGGAAAGTGTCCGCTTGAAAATCGTCGCGTAAATAGTTCAATAAATATCGAAAATGAGTTCCATCCCTATCTAAAAAGTAGCTACCATCATTCTCAGTCACTAGGGAGTGCCTTCCAGAAAACATAGCTGCTAGCATAGAATTAGGATCCTTTCTCAAAGTCTGCAACGAAGTAGTAAACTTATGGCCGCCGACATCGAGTTGGATTCGAGACGACTGAAACTCATAGACATTTGTCATGCGTTTGACCTCCATTTCGAAACGATTCTTCTCTTCTTCTAGTTGCCTGTACTTCTGTGTTATGTCTTGTTCAGTATCTTGCTTTCTTTTTTCTGTTTCCTTGTCTAGTTCACTTCGTTGTTTTGCCAGTTGCTCTGCTAGTCTACTCAACTCTGCCTCGCGTTTCTGAAAACATTCCATCAAACTGTGCATCTTCTCGTCCACTTCCTCTCGCCATTGCAGTTTTTCAGCCATTGTGGTCCCAAAAAAAATAATTTCAATAAAATCTAAATGGTAAATATAAAAATTTATAAATATTTTAAGATGAGATGTGGTCTTTTGTGGAAACGTTTTGTGACGCAGTCAATTTCTGCCAGGCGCTGGCGCTGAGAAAAAACGAGAAAAACTGGAAACGTAAAAGCATAGTGCCTCACGGTAGTGTATAACACAGGGAACCCAAATTTACCAATTATAAAAATCACAGGAAACCCAATTTAGATAAAAAGTGAAAGGTAAAAATAAAATCAGAAAATGTTTGCCTTTGTTAGATATTTTGTATTCGAGGTCATAACGCTGATTATTTTGGTAAAAATTAACCGAAAACTCAATTTACACTAGTTAAAGATAACACTAGGATGCCCCATGCTAAATACTGTTGAAGAACTTAAAACACTCCTGTTATCAGCTTTTATACGTCCCTGGAAAGCATTACTAGTGTTTAACTTCCGCTCCCTTAGTTGTCAGCTGTCATCTAAGCAAGAGCAGGCCAATCACCATACAGCAGGTACCGAGTAGGGTAAAAAAAAACATTCTTTTCCGTGAGACGAGCACGAGCCGGCTCGGGGACAAAAAGCAAACGCCGAGTGAAATAGCTTTGTCCCTTTCTCCTAGATTATTTTGTTTAGGAATAAAATATCAATACCAGTAATATCAGTATTCATTCGGGTTTTAACATTATTTTAATCAACTTCAATTTCTTTTTCCCATCCCTTCTTCCTGTCCCTTTATTCCCCTCCCCCCTCTCCCCCCCCCCCCCCCCCCATATGTATCAACTCAGATTGTACATCTGGTATGTACGGATATTGTACTTGAAAATAGGAAAATATACCAATCCCCTGTGGCTATGTGATCATGTTTATCGTTTGTAAAACTTCCTAATGAATTACATGCAGTTCTGCCCTTTTTATATCTATAGTTAAGTTTAGTAATCGGCTTCACACTTAACGAAACGAAAACAAGATTGACGGAAAACAATAACAAACTGTATTTCTCTGAGGAAGAATTATTCGTCAGTCTTCCACAAAGAATTTGCCAGAAATTAGTAAATATAACCTTCAGACGTATGCTGTTAAGTGTGACGTCCTTCGCATGGAAAACGACTCCAGGATCCAAAACGTAAAACAGTTTTATAAAGATTTTTTTCTTACTTTTTTTTATGGCACGATTTGTTGTCCAAAGTTCTAACTGTTTCAGGTGGAGGTTGAATCATTGAGAGCATTTTTCGCTTCATTTTAGCGGTTTTTGTGAGCAGTTGGACCCAGAAATACGTCACAATTTAACAGCTCTATAAACCACTTTCATAAGTGCGTATTCTTGCTTTTGTATTTTAGACAAATGTTTTGATGAAATCATTACTCATACAAACGGGAACGCTAGAATTAACAATCTGGCCAAATTTGAGATAAAAATCACCAAAGCCTGAAGAGTTATTGTGATTTGAATTTTAAAAGATTTGTATGGAAAAGGCACTTATGGCCTTTGTGTCTCGTAATCGTGTTTTTTCTAAGTTAAAAAATTATAACTCCTTAATGATTAATAATGGTAATTGAACTGAGTGGAGTGCAATTTGGTTTGAAATCAAACAAGTGATTACAAAATTGCACGAACGCGTAGCGGGAGTGCAATTTGTTAATCACGAGTTTGATTTCAGACCAAAATTGCTCTACACGAAGTTCAATTACCACTTAATTATATCCATTTTGAAATCACTACTGTAGGAATTTCAAATTTAAATCCAATTTTTCAATATCACCCATTTTCACCTAGAAAACCTCCTTCAAAAATTGATCTCATGCTTTGAATTGGCTTTTGTTTTCTGTGATCTGATTGGTCAAATTTAAGGTTTTCTGCAATTTTATTGGCACTTCAAAAACAGTGCGATTTAAAACTCAAAATGGTGCGATTTGTGAATAAATCGCACTGCTGAGAACCAATCAGATTGCAGGATTTGCTAGTGATTTCAAAATGGATATGATTAATGTTAAAACTTTTAATTAATATTATATAATTCTGCTTATTGGTAGTATTTACTTTCATCTAGTGGTGATTGCTTATTTATAGATATTAATTTTCTAGTTTCTATGTTTATTATATGGTGACCATTATGAAAAATGTCAATATATACATTATGGCTACATAGCTTTCTAAGTATGGGCACCAGCAATACGGAATAGAGCTTTCTATTTAGGATCTAGACAAAACTTTGAGCACTTAAAAAAGCGCTTTATGAATAATATAGAGGATATTACATGGTCGCGCAGAGATACGAATTTTATCTTCGAGTGTTGAAAAGATCTCTCACGAGTGAGCGCAGCGAACGAGTTAGAGATTTTCAACACGAGAAGATAAAATTCGTATCTCTGCGCGCCCATGTAATATTCTGTTTATTGTATAATTCTCAATGAAAAAGAAAAAGATTTTTCATACTTTTTTTCTGCTATAAGAAGTATGTAACCATAGCGATGATATTTTCACATGTGAAAATAACATGTTATTTTCACATGTGAAAATATCAAATTTTTGAAATAGAGAAATATAGGTATTTCATTGATAATCATGTAATAAAAAAGTATCATTTATTACGACTATCAGGAAAGAGAAATGAAGTGGAAGAGAGAAAGGAGGAAAAGAAAACGAAAAGATGTAAGGTGAAGAGAGGAGAGGAGAGGAGAGGAGAGGAGAGGAGAGGAGAGGAGAGATAATCTTCTTAAGTGTTTTAGGTGAACCAAGTAAGAAACGAAGAATTGGTATCTCAGATTACTTTTTTTCAAGTTCATATGCAGTTGTACTTTATATCCCCGATACGTGTGCTCCTAACCCGTCGCTGAGCGCTTTATATATTTCTGTCTAATCTGATCGTTCATGTAACAGACATAGTTGTTTTTTTCCTGAAGATAAATTAATTAGTTCTTTCTCATCTCGTCTCTGAGTGGAAGTTCGAGGAGATGATCGTGAACTGGTATTGTGCTTCGAGGGACACAGCATTTTTTTAATATAATGCTTGTAACTGGCGTTGAGAGCAATACATAAGCATGGGTTGATTGCGCTGTTGGACAGAAATATTAGATGCGCAGGAAAAGCATAGCTCCAAGCCCAACAAGGAATCTTCAAATCCCATTTATAATACTGGAACATTGCTAACACATTGATGGGAATAATGCTGCTTAGAAACACGATGAGGAGTGTCAACACCTTGCGCAGGACCCGAATGTCTTCCTTGCGTCTTATTTTTCTCATATGTAAGGACTGCGCAGACAAACTGTGTTGGCTCATTAGAGATTTGATGAGCCAAGTGTACAAGACAGTCATGAGAAGAGTTGGCAAACTAATCTCGATGGCAAATATCACCGTATAAAATCTCGTTTGAGAGACCTTGGTGTCTAGAGGATACCAGTCGATTGAACATGACGTTATATCACCTATTTCATGTAGCCTAAACGTGTAAAGGGCAGGTGAATTGATCACGAAACTCAGGAACCAAATCAGAGCGATGATGTACTTTCGACGAGCTGGGGTAATCGGTGACGGACGAAGCGAATACACAATGGCACAGAAGCGATCTATAGCGATGACAGAATGACTCATAAATGATATACCAAGAGAATAATCGGTCATGAATAAACACAATTTACAAGAAATGGTTCCAATCACTCCTCCAATTAACCACCGCTCCGGCCCTACGTAGAGCTCCGTAAGGACTCTTGGGATTGTGACGACAGCGATGAACAAGTCTGAGGTGGCCATATTTGCGATAAATATGTTGGTTGTTCGCCGCATCTTCCTACTTTTGTACACAATGAATATTACAAGTAAGTTGCCAAAGAGTGCAATTGTCATGATGGCAGTTAGTAGTGTGGTCTTTGTTGCTTTAAGGAGATCTGAGTCCGTATCACTTGCAGAACAGGATATATTTTCGTGGTCAAGTGTTCTCTTTGCAGTTTGATTCATGTTGAACTCCTTTGAAGTCCTCTACCTTGAATAAAGGAAAATTAGGAAGTCATTGTTGTGAGAATTTTACGAAATGGAAAGACGACATTTTCACTGGAGAAATAAAGAATTTCACAGCCCGTCAACCACTGACAGTAACACCCAATAGTAACTAGAATATCTTACGTCTGTACCGTTGATTATACAAATTGTACGTAATGAGATACATTCAAACATTTAAGAAACACATTCCTGCTTTTGATGTTATCTAAAACCAGGCGCCTTTTATATTTCAAAGGGTTTTTCATGTCCAACAACAACGAAGAAAAAAAACGAAAGAAATACCATTTTATGAAGATAAGAAGAAAGCAAATTCTAGCCGGCGAAGCTATTACAACGTGTATTAAGATATTGTTCTCTATATTATTTCATACGGATGAATAGAATTCCATGTTTCGAGCGATTCATATTTTTTAGAAAATAAACAAGTGAAATAATAAAAATAAAAATAAGAGAAGTAAGTATCAAGTAAGTATTTTTTTTTTTTTTTTCATACAAATTGGATTCCATGTTACAAACAATTTATCAATTATAAAATATAAATGAAGGAAATATGAAAAGTAAAAAAGATAATTAAAAGTTTCCAGCCAAGATCATGAAGATACCTGATCATATCTTGTATTGAGCAGATTTTGTCGGGGTTATGTCCACGTCCTAAAATTTGCTTTTTAGAGTAAGGAATGTAAGCTGATAGTTTATGTCTCAAAAGTTTCTGTCCCTGGTATTATATCCTTTGTTTTACAATAACAATATCCTAATTGAAGAACGGTATGCAATACCGGCTGTTTTGAAGAACAAGAAAGTGATAAACATTGAGTAGAATAATGGAACCTCAAGAACAGTCCAATTATAAACGTAACTAATGTGTCTGAGTTTTTCTATAATCGGCTTACATTTTCCCGGAATCAGCTGAAATAAGCTTATCGGAAAAAAGGCCAAAGACGTGAGTATTGTAGTGGACTAACTACAGTTCTATATGACATGATCCGTGATGAGTGCATCTCGATAACACTGCACTTAGATCTGCTTTTAACAAAAAATAATAACTGACGTAAATAACTCAGAAAGTGTAACTGAACGGATGTTAGTTCCCCATTAGGTATAAGTCCGGCCTCTCATAGCATCATTACCAGGTCAACATCAGAATGAAAGCACTGCCTTTGTTAGCTATCCGACTATCACGTATTAAAATTACTGATACGAGCTCGAGCTACGCGATATTCTTCTGTTAAATCAAAGGCTTAGTGTAATTTAAACCAAAGATTGTACGAGCCTGAAGGCCTTAACAGGTGCGAGGAAGGAATTTCCTTTAAGTCTAGTGTATAATCTGTTTACCGTGTTTGATTCAAATATTGATGATACAATTCACAGGGGTTATATTGTTAGCTCTGCAGTCGAGCACGCCATGGTTTCACCGACAGAAAAAAAAAATTATTTAACATTTATTTAACTCTAGTTGTTCATCGAGACAAATGTGCCGGAGGGAACTACAATTGGAGTGATTTTTTTTTTGTCGTTCATTGCTAAAAACGCTACGCATTAATTCAAATAAAAAAAGTCATAAAAACCCTGATTAAGGACTGAAAGAGTCCGAAAAGTTAGCAGCAATTAATAGCAGTTAAACCCCTTTGATCCATTTTTCAACCGCTGTAATTCAAATACAAATGAAAACTTGAAATTTAACCTAAAATTCTACGGTTCTTTGACCTACGATAATTACTGAAACTCGTACTGTTTCCTTACCTCTTTTCAAGTTATTCGGTAGTCACAATATCACAGATGAATTTTAACCTTCAGTTGATGCAGTTTTTTCCCCTTGAATTATATTAACCAATGCAGTTAATTGGCTGTAAACTGGCTAGTTTAGCGATTGAAAACTAATTAGTGTAGTTCCAAACAGCCCACGACTAAAAAAACGCCTCTAAAACTCTTACAGTGTTTGTCGACAAGTTCTCCAAACCGCTGTCTGTAATGATAATCTTGAAGATGAAGGTGAAGTGGCTTGCGCTCACAATTATAAGCTTTTTAGCTCAATTTTTATCATAATGAGCAGCTGGAACACTCCAATAGAAAGAGAGTAGCTAATGCTTTTGATTCGAGTGCCAATTAAAGCACTTTTAGGGGGCTTACTCCAATTTATTCAAATCGACTGGTTTCTCTTGTTTTTGAGTGTATCAGAATACACTTGCCTCCTGCACTCCTCAGTGTTATAGAATCAGTTCAACTGAGTGCCCCAAGGACTTAATGAATGTTGCAGACTCTTAGAGACATGGTGTTTTGTGTAGCAGAGGGGGTAAATCAACCTTGTAATTGTTCGAATATACTAGAATCTTAGAATCATTTGAACTTAGTGTTCCAAGGACTTGAATGAAGCACCAAACCTCTAGACTCTAGCTTCGAGCTGTTTTGTGTACCATATGGCTCACGGCAATCGATTATTCAAATCCAATAGCCTCTTTTTTAAGTGTTTCAGAATACAGTCACTTTTGATTTTTGCTCCTCAGTCCAGTTTTCTCTTATAATCAATTCACTTTAGTGTTCCAAGGACTTGAATGAAGCACCAAACTTTTAGCCTCTAGCTTCGAGCTGTTTTGTGTTGCAGAGTGTTTACGGCAAAAAATTATTCAAATCGACTAGACTTCAGTTTTTTTTTTGTTTTTTTTCAAGGACTTGAATGGAGCAGACCTCTAAACTCGCAAACACTTTACTTAAACTAAGTAATGCTAGTGACTATAACGTATAACTTCCTGTGAAGATGGGGGAGGGTAGGATCTGGGATAGGAGTGACTCTATAGACTTGCAAACACTTAAATTGAACTAAGTAATGCTAATGGTTCTAGCGTACAACTTCCTGTGAATATGAGGGAGGGTGGGAACAAGGATACACATCAGTTCTATGAGAAAGTGAAGAAGTGAGGGGGGAAGTTTACGAATTCTATGAGAATGAAGATGGGAATTGCCTGAAGGCTTCTGCAGTTAAAATTCTGTAATTAATAAACTGAGGATTGAAGGGAGAGTTACACGTTCCGTCAGGTTAGGAGAGGGTGAGAGCTAGATAGATAAATGCATTTTCTGATAACAGAGGGGTGGGGAGGGAGGCTGGAGAGGAAGAGCTAGAGTATTTAATCCTTTTACCGGAACGACATAAATAACTAAATGTTGCCGAAATCTTATCCAAAAGACGAGTTATTGATGAAACTGCCTGGCGTAACACATGTTATTTTCCCAGGTAAAATAAAAAATTTTCCAATTAGTTATCAAAACAGCAGTAGATTTAGATTCCGCCCCTCTGGCAACCGGTAAAATTGAATCTACACATTAAAAATTGATGGATTTCTGTAGTAATTGATCTCTTCTACTCACTCTTTGCACTTGACGACCCCACACATTTTAGCTAAACCATTAAGGAGATTCAAAATAATATCGATTAACCATGTGTTCTGAAGGGCAATTACCTTCCAATCTATCGCATTTATCATTCCATAAAAAAATATTTTCGCCGGAGAAGTATCTCTAAGCTAGGAAGTGTGCTACCGACAAAGCAAGAGGTCTGTAGTTTGATTCCAAGTAATTGGTTCATGCACTTGTTTTCGACTTAAATCCTTAGTATTAACTTGAATTACTTTTAAAACGGAGCACTGATGAAACAGAGGGGGTAAAGTAGAACCCAGCAAACTACTTATGTCAAAGATAGTAATTTTTACAAAACTAACCACCGAGTATAACCAAACAATAAAAACAAAAATAGATAAATGTGATGAAGATAAGAGAAGTTCAACCCTAAAATATCATTTGTGAACGTTTTCTTCTAATTGTTAATTTAAAGCCGGGCACAATTTTCAATTATCATTGTGTATAAGATGTCGTATAGATAACCGACAGTAGTTGGACGTTTATCATTTTAGCTTGATTAATAGCCGTTTACAAACTGAAGCATTTGGCCTGAGATGTTCAGTTAATGCACCCGCTATGGTCGAAATTTTAATCATTCTACCCGCCTCATATGACTGCCAGTATGCAGCTGTTTGTTCGTTCTCTCCTGTGCTTCGAAGGATTATTCGTATTCCCCGATCGATTTTTTCTCCGCGCGCTAAACTAAAAATCAACACCTAAGTTCTGAATTCGATCATTCGAGTTCTTAGGTCTTTTAGCCATGTGCTATTGATTGCACCCGCGTAAAAAAAGAATTCATTCACGTTTTTAACTATAGTATATCACCAGAATTAGCAAAAAAAAAAAATATATCGACAAACAAAGGCATCGTGTTTCTTCGACACTAACAATAACTGGAGCTCCTTTTTTTTACTTCTCAATGCTCTTGAAACATGTTCAAATTCAGCTCCGCTTCGATTGAATTCTGTTATATATACCAGACTTATATATCCGTCCATTATATATATTGGTTAAGACTGTTTGTAGTGTTGGACTCTTAGCCTTGAGTAACTGGCCCAGCTATTTCTCTGTCTACATGAGACATGGATATATAGGATGCATTGATATAAGAATTCGAAGGTTTTTAACTTGAAAGATGTATTAAGGTACCAGAGACTTGCTATAGAGCTTTTAGATTTACAAAAAAGTTATGCATAATTAACCTAACGCGATTTCCGGTTTCACGAAATGAAAATACCCTGTTTTTCAGTTTGATACATGCATGTTTTCTGTGTCAAAATATTCCTCAAAAATTAGAAGGAAGAAAAACATTAAAAAATAAGAAAAATAATAAGAAAAATGAGAAAATAAGAATAAGAAAATAGGAATAACATATTCATATTCCTCAAAAATTAGAAGAAAAAAAATAATCATAATATTCAAATAAAAATAACATATTGGCATATTCTTCAAAAATTAGGAAAAATAACTGAAAAACATAACTGAAAAACATAACTGAAAAAAAAAAAAAACAGTAATAATAACAAAAACTGAATCAATAAAGTAATAGCAAAAACACTACGACTCTTCTAAGACCTAGCATGTTTTCTAGTCTTGCTCTTAGCAGGGCTTCTCTAATAGCCACCGAAAAGGTCAATGGTAAAATTTTGGATTTTTTTCTTTAACCGCACATTTTAGCCGTATTAACGTAAGTGTTCTTAAACTTCCTTGAGTAGGAACGAGAGACTCGGTAAGAAGCCATAAAATGAAAAGGGAAATGAAAAGGGAAATGAAAAGGGAATGGATGGTTCATATTTCACTTGACAAATGTGTTTTTTTATTACGTTAGCATTTTTTAATGGCGGGTTTCATGCTGCCGTCATGTCTCAGAATTTATTTTATATTAAGAAAAGTTGACGGGGGGAAAATAAATAAGAAATTGAAGGGATTGTATGTTTGAAATTTCTCTCGAAGAAAATGTGAAAGCAAGTTCTTTTATTATGGTAGCGTGAATTTTAACCCCCTTTGAAGTAGAAGAATGAGATTTTTGAGCCAGGGCGATCGACAATGAAAGTGAAGATAAAACACAATTGAATTGCATTGCCTCAAGTTCCTCTTAGAAGATGATTCAGTTCCCAAGCTTCCTTTTCTATTAGCGTTTTAAAATGTCACGCGATTCGCATTCGACCATGTGTTCTCGAAAGCACTGTGAGACAGATCATTTCATGCTATTCGAATCCACTTGTGCCACATGAGTGAACTCACCGCTTCGCCTGCCCCTGAGTGCTAAAAATAGTTAGTTAGCATTTTAAGGTTTGGACTTTAGCCAAGTGAACTCCACATCACACACACTAGTAATAGAATCGAACTGAAATACATAGTCGACTATGTTATCTACTACTTCAACACGAATATCATATCACAAACTGATTTTTCAAGATTGCTTTGGGTCTATGGCATCATATTGGTCGACTGAGACTTGAGTGTTTATAATTCCTTCAGATACAAATATCAGCTTCAAATAATGGAAAAACGATAAGATCAGGCAGCATTAATACTGAATATCGGTGAAAGA
This sequence comes from Anthopleura sola, assembly GCA_023349425.1. Taxonomy (NCBI): domain Eukaryota; kingdom Metazoa; phylum Cnidaria; class Anthozoa; order Actiniaria; family Actiniidae; genus Anthopleura; species Anthopleura sola. The sequence continues at coordinate 1,935,328 of JALHLI010000013.1, forward strand.
GAATGAAATTTTTTGATATTGAGAATAGACTATAAATATTTTAGCTAATTTTACTTGATTAATGAGGTGTTGTTTGGGGGAAAGTCTCGGTTAAAGCGTTGGAGAAGGTATAACACGTGGATTAGTTTAAACGTTTCTTCCAAACATCTTGTTAAGGTTAAATGGAGCCGTGTTTATAGAATCAATTAGAGACGCTAGTAACATACACGAATCAAGAGATGTAGGGATCCCATAAGCTTAAAAAGACAAGGAAAATATAGATATAGAAACAACTTACAGTAGAGAATCCGACGATGCTTGTGCGTTCACCGTGCGGTACATATAGTTGGATCCAATGTTGAAGTATTGTTTTTTTAGGTGGGGTAGAGTGTGTATCCTGTTGGATATAGGACCGCTTGCTAATCAAGATCTGACATTGGATAGAATTTAATAATAAATAGAATGAAAGGTCGATCATGGCGAAAATACGGTGGGGGGTGGACGGGGGTGTGTGTTTGAAGAAAGGGTCGAGGGAAATGCATGCTGGTGAGAGAATTAAGACCCCTTTTTATCTGTTCCAGCGAATTTAAATTTTCTAGAGAAAATTTATGTTTTGATATAGAAATGGATTATGGAACATTTTTCACCAAGAAAACAAAATAGTAAACTATATTGACGATACGGCGGCCGTCATGGTAGGGGCAATCATACAAAACTTTGTTACAGTAATGGCCCGGGGAGGGGGGATACTCCCTATAATTGACTATACGGGGATGCTCCGCCCGAAAGGGGTACGTTTTTCAGGCCGCAGGTATAGAAAAGGGGTGGGAATTTGTGAATTTTGGTATAAAAAGGGGTAGATTTTCCTCAAAAGGGGTACCTTTTCAGGCAAAAAAGTGTATAAAAGGGGTACTTTTTTGCTGACCCGAAGTACCCCCCCCACCCCCCCCCCCCCCCGGGAGTAATGGCGTCAACTAGACTCAGTAGAGATGAAAATTAGAATTAGATTTAAAATTGATATCTTGTCAAATTGTCTTGTAGTGAACTGTTAATGTTAATCGACACCATTACTATAATCATACTTTGTATATTTGATATTTGCCTCCCCTACCAAGATGGCCGCCGTATTGTCGAAGTAGCGGTCCATTTTGTTTTCTTGATGGAAAATTTTTCTAATGGCATATAATTATCCATTAAATGGACATGAAAAAAAGACAAATACACGAAACTCTATATGATATGTTTCGCCTCCTGGCGCCCAATAATGTCTTGCGGTTCAAGATGGTCGCAGTATCGTCAGATACCTTTTATTAAGCGAACATTTGACTAGCTAGCCTCGTGTTCATGTGGAAACATAAAAGCGTTTTCGCGGCGGGGGGCTGGTCAGTCCGTGGCGGTGGTTGTTTGAATTGGTCGCCGTATTTCGATTCGGTGTATAGGATAGAGTTTTTCTTAACTATATTGTTGGCATGTAGTAGACTGTGAAGCGCCATAGAGTACATATATGTGGCGCTATATAAATGTAGAATATTATTAGCTCGAGTCCCGAAAACGTCTCCCTGTGATTACCGTAAAACGAGCCTTTATTCAGCCGACGCTAAAATAGAAGCCTATTTGGTCATTTCTGTTATTAAGAACAACAGATATCAAATTTACAATGATGACTGCTTACTCGTGTTCGGGGTCAATACTACAGCAATAGCAATTGAATAGAATTTAATAAATAAAATTACGAGAAGACTAGTTGTCATTTTGCAATTTGTATATTTCGGTCTTTATCCAAAGGCCATCAACTGCAAATGTATAGAAATGAAATGAAAAGAACTATTCATACTAGTTTAATCTATTCATTTGCAGTTGATGGCCTTTGGATAAAGGCCGAAATATACAAATTACAAAATGACAACTAGTCTTCTCGTAATTTTATTCATTATAAAACTATATGCCCAAAAGAAGATATTGAATACAATTTTTTTTGAGGTTCCCACTTTAAATTCGCTTCTTCGCGAATTTTTTGGAATGAAGCAATAAACCAAATCGGCGTTGTTATGTGCATTCGGACCCAATTCAAAACCTCTGGGAATAAAAACTTTTGTTTCAAAACATTTTCACGTGATATCGAAATACAAAAGACAAAGAATCTTATTCCCAAAAGATTTGAATTAGGTTAAAACGTACATATTGAAATTTAGCTATTTTCCATTTTCCATACATCGGTTTAAGTCATAGACAAAGTATTCAATTGAGGCTGCAAGGAAGTTTCAAAGGATTATTCAAATTTGAACCTTGAAGCCTCGAATGAATGCTTTGTGTTTGACCAGTGAACCGATGTATGGAAAGTGGTGAATTAAGGTGATTGCCTACTTTTGAACGCTCAATTTGAGCCCACGATGTGCGCGCGCATTAAAACCGCTGAATGAAATACGAAATTTTTGCAAAATTTGAGTTGAGGGTTTTGCCCTGTTGAAAACGTGTATGGTTCCTCAATAAAATGTTGTATTTTATTCAGCGGTTTTTGTGCGCGTGCACATCGTGGGCTCAAATCGAGCGTTCAAAAGTAGGCTGTCACCTTAAATACTCATATTTAGGCTTCAAGTGCATTGCATGGGCTGCCTGTGTTCGCACGGAGAATCGTTCTCATGCCGTACAAGCGAGAACTCGAAAATGGGCTATTCTTCGTTTGCACATGACGTCATAGCCGCCATATTGGAAGAATTTGACAAAATATTTTTCAATGAATTCTTTTGTTATGTCTCCCAACATGGTGGACGTGCTTTTTAATTTTCTGCTCCTTTGGGAATTATTGCAAACCGAGAATAGATCAAATAAGTATCATAATAAGTTGTAGTAAAGTATAGTTTACTCGTACGATACATGCTTTTTGAACTAACTTAATGCGGCTGATCTTACAAATAAGAATCTATTTCAAATTTCAGGCTGAATGTGTTGAACGCATAAATGGGTCCATCAATGGGTATGTACAGTACAGTTCTATTAAATTTGTTCATGTTCTTGTTTCTCTTAGATATTCGTAATATTTTAATGTGGCTGCCTACTATAGAAAAAAATGAAGCTATTGCGCACGCTTCTACGCAATCACAATGACGCAATGAAGCTGGCAATCTGACGCCACTATGTGCGCGCGCACGAATAACCTTCAAACTTTAATTGAAGAATCATACACGTTTTGAACTTCAACAGGGCAAAACTCTCGAATTTTGCACGGGACTATATAATTTTTTTTAGAATTTCCAAAAAGAAATATTTGACAAAGTTTGAAAAAATGACATGGGTTTTTACAAATAAACAAGCGGTAAGTGTACATTTTTTACACTCGTTTTAAACAAAATTGACAAGGGCAAGAGGAATGAAAGGATGAATTTTGACTCTATTTCTCAGTATTCTCCAAGTCTTTTGACTTATATTTGTAAAATGATATATAGTTTAGTTTTCCTGAGAAAAAAAAAACGTCAAAAGCTTGATTACCGGTGAAGTTATGATTTTTTTCCTAGAGAGTTGGTTTTCGCTTCTTTTTCGTTTTCGTTGGTTGTCGATATGCTTGTGTTTAATCGTGAACATCTCGAAGCTTATCAGTGACACTGGTGTTAGCTGTCACGAGTTACCGGCGTTAATTAAGAAGTTTTAGCTTAACTTTTACCATTTTTGTATATCAGTTAAAACACGTTGTCGGGTTGAAAGGTTACATTGCGGACACACTAACCGGGACCACTAGACTGAGATTTATCTGATAACCATATTAGCCAATCAGATCATCAAGTTCTCTAGGCCATTGCGCATTAATTACGTAAACACGGACAGCAGAAAATAAAGCAGCATCGAAAATGAGTGTAATTTCTCTCAAATACACAGTTGTGAAAGGTCTACTTATCCAAGGTTGAAATAGGAAATATTTTTTGTCTTCGAAGAATCCCGAATTTCAAACGATAATATAGTAAATTCTAGACCAAATCTTTGTACAAATACCAGTTTCCAATTCTTAAAACTGATTGGCCCAGACATTTTTTTTTGGAATGTCATTGTTTTTAGGTGATTTTTTTTCTGATTGGTTAGTTTTCTTCAAGTGGTCCTGGTTAGTTTTTCTGCACTGTAAATCATCGTAGACTCTTCCACAGTCCCCCACTCGGCCGCTACACTGTCCACGCTATTTTATTTTATTATATTTTATTTTATTATAAGCTTCGCCAAATAACTAATTATGTACAAGAAGAAGAAAACCACAACAAGAACAATTTATAAAGGCAGGGTAACCGCAAAAGCCTTGTAATATAAGAAGTGTACTTTCTTCTTATTTCAATAAAGACGTATTATTATTATTATTATTAAAAGCCGTGTTAGGCCAATTACTGCGGACACGTACTTTCACTAATAAAACATATACCGGAACTATAAAATAGGGGACTGTAATGGTAGAATGCTGAAAGGGCTTCTGGGTCCAAGATTATTGGACCCATCATGCCTTGAAAACCGAAATATATCACAGGAAGCCCAAGCTGGCTACCGTTATTTTTAACGATTATCAGGATTTTTTTCTTTTGAAATAAAATTCAAATACTTTGAATTTGTTTTTAATTTTATTCTTTTCAGCTTTTCGGGCGAATAATTAATGAGGAAAACACAATAGAAATCACTGTCCGTGGAGGAGGTTGTATATCTGATACAAAATCGTCCTGATTTGCATAAACTTTAACTCGAATTTTCTCAGCCGAATTCAATTTTGTCTTTAAAATTTTAGTAGAACACGAATGTATACACCTAGACGTTTCATAAGTAATATACAATATGAGTGTCCGTGTTGTATCAGATATACAATCACTCGCCTGATACAACACGGCCACTCGGCATATTGTATATACTACATAGCAAACAAGGAAACAAAGAAATAAAAAATATGATATATAGTGTGATAGAATATGTTACAACAAGAAAATATATGTGATACCAAAAATATGGCTAAATTGAATAGAAAAAATATAAAATGTGTGTTATAGAGAGTCAAACAATGCGAGAGCCATAAAGAACCATATAAATCCTTATGAAAATTCATTATCCACTTCCAGATTGCCTGAAAAACATCTTGTTTGGCCCGGAAAATATGATAGTTGATCCCTGCCTTAGTTTACTTTCACTTTATGACATACAAATCTTTTGCTTGCTTGAATGTGATTGGTCAGCTTAGAAGAAGGGAAATTCCCTTGGACTTACATTTTTCGTTTTGATTGGTCAGGTTAAGAGTAGTGAAAGTCCCTACTTTGGCTGTTTACTTTGGATATTTTTGCTAGCTTGCTGATTGGCTTAAATACTTCTGATTTGACCTCGAGGGCAGACAACAATGGCAAGGCAATGAATGTGATTGGTCAGCTTAGAAGAAGGGAAATTCCCTTGGACTTATAACTTTCGTTTTATACACAAACAACGCCATTGCTGGCTTGTACTTTTGCTTTTACTGACTTACTTCACGACTTAAAGGACGGGTTTTTGTATTGCCAGTGAAATTATTTGCTAAAATGCAAAGACAGGCTGATGATGCAATGTTTAATGAGTTCCAACCTGCTATAAATGCTGTTAGGATGCCTATAGATCATGGTGTACACGTGGAGTGGCAATTTTCAGATTCTGAAGCGAGTTTGAATAACGAGCTCGAAGGACATGAAGGCAACAACCAGTTTGAAGCACCAGAACCTGCTATTGGTATTCCTGAAGACGAGAATTTCATAGCTAACCATGATGAGATGGAAGACCATCGTTTAGAGTTTGGGCCCAGCAGAAGGAAGCTCGAGGCACAAGACGAAGACGAAGACGAGTGCGAAATGTTTACATTTCGTTCACCAGAACTAAAGTCCATCAAATTTTTTTTGCCAGGAACCTTGCAGAAAATAATTCCACAGCCTATAGCTGTGTTACTTGTTTTAGTGACCTTTGTCTATTGTCTCCACGTTTTTGGGGTATTTCGTGAAAAAACGTTGATAGAAGAGGAAATAAAGCTAACTTTGACCACTTTCAAGAACATCATTTGGACTCTACGAACTCCAGTATTTACGTTTTTTGGATTTTGCTACTTAAAAATGTATGTGGACGATATTCCTAGCAGCTTTCGACTTACTTTGAGTAATCTAAAGATTCTTAAAGTGAAAATACTTCTTTGGTGTGGTGTAGAGGTTGTTTTTACCGTGGTACTCCCCGCCATTGCGCGACTTGTGCAAATGGTATGGCTCCCAACGTCTTCCGAGAAAAAAGACCCTTTCGATACACCAACTGCTATTAGGAACACTGTATTCTTGGCATTGGCGAGATTACTCGTCCTGCCTATCTTCCTTAACTATATTGCCGAGTTCTATCTGTTGTATTACCAAGTACGACAGTACGAAGTGGACATTCGAAAATGGAAGCAAGGATTGAATAAGGCCCGCAACTACTTCATCGACATCCAAGATAAGATTAAGAAAGCCGAGAAAACATTCCAACCGTTTTTGGTCATTCATCTTGGGTTTCTGATCTTGATATTTATTCCTGGGGTTCTTAGTTACGTTGAAAGATTCAATACTGAGGGGACAGTTAATAAAATGTTTTTGACGGAGAAGGCCGACAGGATGTCGGATCCAGTCATTTTCATTGACCCAGGAACTATGCTAATGAGTAATAAAAGCACCGCTTATCAATTAACAAAGAAGCCTGGTCAGATGCTTTTGTTGGTTAACCGAAATCAGGGAAAGAATAAAACAAATGAAGAAGGACAAAGTCCAGTGGCGACTGTGAAAATGAAAAAAGAACGGGACAGGAAAGCTCGAGCTCGGATCATTTTGGCCGCTCTAACATTTGTAGGTGAATTGTTGGCCCTCTATTTGCCTCTCATATTGCTGGGGAAAATCAATGAAACACTTACCAGTATACCTCAGACGATACGATACGGTCTCAAGTTCGATGAGCAAAAAGAAAGCGGCTACTTGATTCAAGACGCTCAGGTTGTCAAAGAAATGTTAAAAACAATAGAGCATGTAGAAGGCTTTCAGATCCTAGGAATGAGGTTAACAGTCGTCAAAACTCTCTTGGTTGGTGTGCTGGCACCTTTGTTGACTCTTTTAATCCACATCATGATCAGAGATGTGGACATATCACCTTAAAGCCTGATTTAATTACCATGAGTTGCCCGCGGGATGGATGACGTGAGGGGCCTGCCTGAGGGGATGATGGTGAGGATAGGGTGGAGTGCTTCGGTTATGTACAGATAAGGGGTTAGAAAGGGCATTTAATATAGCTATTCATTATCTTGCATGGGGGATTTAGTACTGATTCCTTCTTGACATACGAGTTGACAATCTCAGGATACTTTGTAGATATGTACAGTTTATGAGGGGTTAAAAAAGGGAGTTTAAATATAGCTAATCATAGTCTTTGTTTGGTATTCTTTCTTGACAAACGAGTTGACAATCTCGGGATACTTTGTGGATATGTACAGTTTCTGAGGGGTTAAAAAAGGGAGTTTAAATATAGCTACCCATAGTCTTGGTTTGGAATTCTTTCTTGACATACGAGTTGACAATCTCGGGATACTTTGTAGATATATACAGTTTATGAGGGGTTAAAAAGGGCGCTTGATATAACTATTCATAGTCTTGCATGTAACTTCAGTCAACTATCAATTACCACAGGTAACCCATAAATCATACCCAACCTCATTCAATTTAAGTGTTTTATCATGTATATTGTAAATTGAGAATAAATATTTACTGTGCTTCTGAACATTACTTTAATATTTGTGTTGACATTGATTGATCTGTTAAAACGAACGAACGAATGCATGAATGGATGAATGAATGAATGGATGAATGAATGAATGAATGGATGAATGAATGAATGAATGAATGGATGAATGGATGAATGAATGAATGGATGGATGAATGAATGAATGGAGGAATGAATGGAGGAATGAATGAATGAATGAATGGATGAATGAATGAATGAATGGATGAATGGATGAATGAATGAATGAATGAATGAATGAATGAATGAATGAATGGATGAGTGAATGAATGAATGGATGAATGGATGAATGAATGAATGGATGGATGAATGAATGAATGGAGGAATGAATGGAGGAATGAATGAATGAATGAATGAATGGATGAATGAATGAATGGATGAATGGATGAATGAATGAATGAATGAATGAATGAATGAATGAATGAATGGATGAGTGAATGAATGAATGGAGGAATGAATGAATGAATGGAGGAATGAATGAATGGAGGAATGAATGAATGAATGAATGAATGAATAGAGGAATGAATGAATGAATAAATGAATGAATGAATGAATGGATGAATGAATGGAGGAATGAATGAATGAATGGATGAATGAATGAATGGAGGAATGAATGAATGAATGGAGGAATGAATGGAGGAATGAATGGAGGAATGGAGGAATGAATGAATGAATGAATGAATGGATGAATGAATGGAGGAATGAATGAATGGAGGAATGAATGGATGAATGAATGAATGGAGGAATGAATGAATGAATGGAGGAATGAATGAATGAATGAATGGAGGAATGAATGAATGAATGGAGGAATGAATGAATGAATGGAGGAATGAATGAATGAATGGAGGAATGAATGAATGAATGGAGGAATGAATGAATGAATGGAGGAATGAATGAATAAAAGAATGAATGAATGAACGAAATGAATGGATGAATGAAAGAATGAACGATTGAATGAATAAATGAATGAAAATAAATGGGAATTAAAAGCAGATTCCGCAGATTCTTCTACTGGATTCCAATTGGAATTTAGGGACTTGTCAGAAACAAGCAGGGGGGGGGGTGGAAAAAGGAGGAGGGTCATAATTTTTTGAGCCCCTGAAAAGGGAGGAGTATAAAAGAAAAAGAAGCGAAAAAAGGGAATAGTCACATATATTTATGCTCTTGCAGATGCCCCTCAAAACACTGGAAATCTCGATTTACTTGTTTACAAAAACAAGACAAAATCTATCAAACAAATAAATGTAAAGTTGTCTCTAGCAAGAACACATAATGCTCAGCATCACTGTAACACTGTTATTAACATCATCACCGCCACCATTCTCCAGTTCCTAGTTAAAGGCAGATGTTGCTTGATATCAAAGAAAGATGCTTTTAGATACACTCACATTCTTTCCTTGATTGATGAAATTTTATTCCCATTACAAGGGAGGGTCATATCATTTTCGGCGCTCAATTTCAAATCTCCACCCCTCCCCTCCCAGGCATAAATAAAGATTTAAGGTGTTGAGGTAACATAGCCTTCTTTTATTCTGCATTCAGTAATTGATTCAGAATATTTACATAACATTTATTATACATGTACGTTGATCTATAATACATAGTAATATCGATAAATGCGAACAAGGCTAATACTAAACAGTGATAATAGACCGCTTTCACGTGACGTCAAAGCAGCTCAATCTGGAGGACAAAACAAAATCATTTCAATCTCCCGAGAATTGGAACCTATTGTTTTGTCCATGAAATTGAGTTTGATTCTGACGTGCTGCAAGGGGTCTATACTGTTGATTTCTAACATGATGTAGATTTCTTATCAAGAACATTTAGGCTAGAGATTTTAAGTGTGACGTCACTCGTATGGAGAGACGACTTCCGGGTCCAAGACGAAAAACAGTCTATAAAGATTTTTCATACTTTTTCTTCATGATAGAACTTGTTGTCCAAGGTCCTGATTGTTTCAAATTGAGGTTATATAAATAATTTAGAAGCTTTTTTGCTTTATTTTAGCAGTTTGTGGTAGCAGTTGGACCCGGAAATACTTAACAACCTAAAAGCTCCGTAAGGGGCGGATCAGGGGGAGGGTCTGGTGGTCCATGCACCGTGCACCCCCCCCCCCCCCTTCCTTTTCTGGAATGCTTAGAAAATGAGGCAAATTTAAATAACATTCCTGAGAAAGTACAATCGAACATTATGTTATTGAGCCTCCCATTGCAAAAGATGCGGTTATATATATAATACGTTTCTGAGAGACTAACATCACGATGCATTTTGGTATAGCTTGGGCACCATTAACTACTAAAGAAATAGAAAATGCACACGTATGCCGTGTGCAGTAATAAAGCAGACGGGGGTTGGTAGAACACGAGAGTAGTGTAAGGAGACGTGTAGCGGAGTGCTTCTCAACTCTTCTCGACTGTTCTGACAATTCACAATTGCTTTTTTAATACACAGCACTGCAAGCAAGTTATATATTTCTTTTATAAAATACGAATTACAATAATCGTTATTTTGGATCCGAATGACGCAATAGAAAGTGCTCACGTGTGCTGTGTGCTCTCATAAAGCACGCGCTGCTAACCAATCAGAAAGCGAGATTTACGACAGTTATTTTATAACAATTATTATATGGTGGTGTTCTCACCCAGAAACAAGAAAACTGCATTTTGTTTAATAGACCGCCTATAAGGGATGGAGGAATGTTCTATGTTCATCTTGTTAATCTATTCTCTATTGACTAAAAAGGCTGTTGTTAAAAATCCTAGTCAACTACAATGCACTGCGCGCCTATACCATTGTTTACATGCGACATATACCTAAGATTCGTCGCCAAAATTTATAAAATCTCATGAAAAGCATAAAATAACTACTTATCATGAAATCTTGATGGTTTTTAAACTTCTAACTTGAATAACAAGACCGATGGAACTGGATCACCAAACTTCACCTACAACACCGCCATTTTGCCTGGAGGGAAAATGGCGGATTGCATTGTTTTCGGAGCGCAGTGCATTGTAGTTGACAAGGATTCTTTAATCTTATATTACCATATTAATGTTAGTGGTTATTAGATATTTACATGTGTACATGACAAGCAAAGACCGTATAAAACGTATCTTCTACAAAGTAGAAAATTGAAAATCTAGAGTTGCTACAACGTTAAATAATAAGGGACTTGACTGCCGATTGGAGTAGTTTCCAAGCAATTAATAAACGTCATTTCCGGTTTCGTGTAGAACTTTTGCCAGCTGAATGGCAAGTTTTCAAGCGAAATGCAGCAAACTCATTGAGCATTGTACCAAGTATAGAATACTGCCAAATTGATAGCACATGACGGGCAGTGTTTGCCCTCGATTGATGCTGGTAATGAGATTCATTCAGCTGATTGATATCAAGTATAAAACAACACTCCCTAACAGATAGCACATTATATCGTGTTCAATATTTGGGATTAAAAACTAGCACCAGGGTCACCCTACCCACACGTAACTAGGCAACAAAAGACTTGTCCCTAGCACCAAGGTCACCCTACCTTCATGGATACCAGACCTAATTTTGAGAATTGTAGTAAAACAAACGCTAGTCACTAGTAGGCTATAAGTAGGCTATAAGTAGGCTATAGGCCTTTCTTAATATTTATATATGTAGTCCTTAACCTCACGTTCGTGCAGCTCATTAAATACTACACCGCGACGCGCAAAGGTATGACCACATTTAATGTATTCACATACTTCCATGCAGGGGCTTTTCGATGCGAACCTGGCTTGTTTTACCAAATAATTTAAGGCGTGTAAAACGGCTCGTTTGGCAGAAAAACATCCGTGCATAGATGTATGCGAATATATTAAATGTAGCCCTACTTTTGCGCGTCGTGCTGTAATATTTGAAGAGTTGCAAGAGCGTGAGGCTAAGGACTTCATGCATGAATATTAGGAAAGGCCTATAACATTGGAAGCAATGTAGAATGAGGAGTACGTCACTCTATTTTTTGCGAAATTCTCCCAACTTTTTAGGTTCGTTTTAAAAGTATTCAGCTCATTTTTAACATCCACGCAGGACTCTAAGTGCGTATTCAGTTCTCCTTATCTTGATTTTCAAATCAATCCTTTCTCAGTTTTTGAGCTATAGTTTTTAGTTTTCTAAAGACTTCCGGGGTTTCTCGCATAGTTTCCCCATCCTAGATTTTTCTGTGCATGAGTGTCGGTCCTGGACGAACGGAATTGGTATTGTTCAACTGAATGACATATGTCCAAATTCAAATATGGGGAATCAGTATTAGTGTTTTTGAGCAAATATTGTTATGCCGGACACTCAAATATAGGGAACGTGCGTGATTGGGTGAGGTATATCTTGTTTTAATTGCATCCGACGGATGTACAGTATTTTTGGTTGGAAAGAAATTTCCGTAGTCTGGCTGTAGATTCACATTCAAGCAACATTATTTACAAATGGAAAATTCATCTGAATGTACACAATGTTTCCCATATTCAAATTTCTATTTTCGATCTCTATCTATTTGTTTCCAAAATGTAAAGCTGGACAGAGATCAGGTGTTGGCTGGTTGGCCATGGAGTTCTGAGCAATAAGTGTAAAGTTCCACGTAAATTCGATACGCGTGAAATTTGGCCGAAAGTGGTCCAATTGCTAAGCATTGGGGTAACCCTTTTTAAACCAAATCTAGAAGTAGACTCGAGTGTATAAAGTTAAATGGCAATAGCCAACTACCATCGATAATCAAAAAATTAGATCAAGAGCAGTTCATGAGAACTTTAGGAGTCCTCGAGACTTACCTAGCGTAGTATAGTATTGTCAAAAATGGCTTGTACAATGAGAGCCTCGAGGTGCGGCTTGGATGACCAAGTAAAAAAGCGGCACCGTCTTACTAAAGGGCCACGAGTTTATCAGAACTTACTTGCAATTGTCAGAATCACCTTTCTCTAAATAAAAACCATCGTTATGCCAGCACTCTTCACATCTTTGATAAAAACAACTTCGATCTTGAATAAGGAAGAATATAAAAGAATATCTGGTAAGTTTGAATGTGAACAAATGATAAACAAACTTAATATTTGTGATCAAGAGCTGTTACCTTTTAAGGTTAGTAATGAAACACCAAACTAGAAGTCATGACACAAGCTACAAGTACAGGAATAAGAGGGTCAGTGAAGAACCTGGAAAGGCCAGATGATGTGCTGCCTGAGATTCCAAGATCCTCGCAAGTTGAAGTCTTCACAAGTTTTGGGTAATACTTGTTCCAGAATGCGATGTTTCTAATGTGAAAGTTGTGCTGCATTTTGGGCTTTGATGTAATGTTCAAATATGGATTGGTAGTTTCGTTGAACTGTGTCCATGTGCAGCCTGCTACAGGTTGTGGAGTAGGATTTCCCGTGCGGGCGAAATTCGTGAAAAGAGCAATTATGATCGCACTGACATTTTTATCATGTTCGTCGTACTGCTGTAGAACAGTGAGATTCATAAAAGGAAAACCAAACTCGTAGGGTGTGTCGTCCTTGTGCGTCGCTCCTTTCCATAATGGTTGACGGGTGAGCTTGGATCGATGACTGAAGACGAACAAATATGTTGGTGCAACCTTGGCGTGTAGTTCCAGAATCGCATGGGCAGGGGCAGCAAAAGCAAAGTCAGTGACTAGGTCTGTTAATCCTTGTCTTAAAGCATCCCTGCTGTTGGTTTTAGACCAAGGAGTGTACTGAAATAATACAGCGTCTTCCAGGTGATCAGCAAGATCGATTGCAGTTTCCCAGCCAAATTTGAGAATGACTTTGAAGAGATTAATAATGCTCTTATGGAAACCCTTTAAAGAGTCAGATCTGTAAATGCCATTATTATCATTGAAGAAATATGAGCCGTCGTCACTTGTAACACCCACCATTAAAGGATAGGGGTGAAATTTATTGGCCTTTCTAAGATTCTTAGGAGTGTCGTGCAAGAAGATTCCATCGATCAGTGGCCGCCACTTATTGATATGCCCTTTAGTTAATTTATGAATTGTCTTAGCAGACACGTTTCGCATGCAACTCATCATTTCTTTGCTTGTTTCTGTTGGACACTTTAATTCCTTTGCTGTTTTTTTGCTCCAGTTAAGTGCGTCTTTACGCCTGTTGAAAGCAAAAGGGGAAAAGTCATTTCCACTGAGAGGGATAGCTCTGTGGAAAAGTCCCGCACTGAGAGGTGATAGAAGTAGAAGACCAACACTGGAACCACCAGCACTCTCACCGAATATCGTCACTCTCGACGGATCGCCTTTAAATGCTTCGATATTAAGTTGAATCCACTTTAAAGCCTCGATCTGATCTAGCATCCCGTAATTTCCAGGTGCGGCGGAATCTCCAGTGCTAATGAAACCAAAAGGCCCAAGGCGATATTGAATTGTCACCAGTACGACTTCCCACATCGGTAGAGCATCACCAGGGCTTACCACAGGAGATCCTGCCTCGTAGCCTCCACCATGGATGTACACCATCACAGGATAGCATGAATCCGAGGTAGTATTGGGTGTATAAACGTTAAGATACAAACAATCTTCGCTCTGTGGCCACGTAGCATTTGCTTCCCAAAAAAATGTATTATAATTTTCATCCTGATAGCAGACAGGTTTGAAACGAGTTGCATCGTAGACTCCTTCCCAATTGTTGGGTTTCTGCGGAGGTCGGAACCGTAGCTCCCCAATCGGAGGAGCAGCATACGGAACACCTAGAAACTTATTAACAAGAGATATGCTTCTTACTGGCTGTGGAAAATACCTAGTCTGTCCCTTAAGCAGTCCATATCTTGTAGGAATGATGACCGCAGAAGATTCTGTCTTTCCTTGACACTGCTTGTCACAGGTAATGCAGATGCAAATGAACACCAAAGAGTAGGATTTCATTGCAAAATCCATTGCGATTCCAACGCTTTTAACTCCAGGAAACTGAGAAACGTGCTTCTGAAACCTCGAGGTTTGTGTTAGGCAACTTTCCCTGGCCTTTCAGTCAGCAAATCGAGCAGGGGTCATGGTTGAGTTGGAAACGTAGCTAATGACAGATGAAGAACTATCTTGGTGACATTCGCTCGAGTCCAGAACTGTCAGTGTAAACCTGCATCATTTGAACAAATAGCCAAGCGTCAATTAAAAAAATGAATACTTCTTCTTTCATGTGCAAATCAACTGAAAATATCCGGAAGTTGATTAGCGTTATAAGGACATGATTACTGAGCTAATAGACTTTTAGTCATTTAGGTTCGGTAGTGACCCTGTGGGAGACTTAAGGTATGGTTCCACTTCTTGCAACAAAAGACCCTTAGGCCTAATTCACAGCTCTTGCTATCTCCAATGCGATAAGCAGTTTTTCAACAACTTGAGGTTTGCTGTGGAGAAAACAAAATACTATTTAATGAAATTTATAAACGACTGCATTGAAAAGGCCGTGAAGGAAATAAAACATAAAAACTACTTAATGAAATAGGCAAACGCCGTGAAGAAAAGAAAACACAGAAACTACTCTAGCTGCGTGAAAATACAGACCAAGCATTCAACTGCACTGAAGAATATTTCATACATATTAAAATATTTTATATTCTTGTAAAATAAACCTCTGTCATGGCCATCAATAAATTGTTTTTTTAAACAGCATTCTTCGCTCAAAAATATTGTTTTATATTTAATTTCCAGAAATAAAAGATCCAAGATGTTGTTCAATTCAGATGAAAATAAAATGGCTGGAAATTTCGAGAGAAAATGACATTTGTAAATTTATTTTAATTAAGTATTTTGCTGGGATTGAGTTTGTCTTAAGGTGCTTAGTCCAATTACAACTGTCTAAAGAGAAATAAATTTTTGTTTTTGCACTATTTTGTATTATTTCCCTTTAATCTCAGCCCTTTTAGGGTAAGAGTGCCTTACCTTTTTCCCAAAAAAAAAATATGTGAATTTTTTTTCGAGGTCTTTTTGTAATTAACTTTGATTTTTCAGCAGTGCATTTAGCGAGTTTCCATCCAATTAGTGTGATTATAAAACCGTTCATTAACGCCTGATTCCAAATCATGAGGAATGGCCAATTACAGTGCTGAAAGAGAATCAAGGCCATTTGACTTGGCTCAAACACTTCCGAACCACGTATGAGCTCATAAACCTCAAAAGCGCATTTACCGGTTCACTTCGAATTCCCAATGGAAACATGCAGTGAGAAGGTTATGATAAATTCTCATCTCTTCCGCATTTTCTAGAATTTCCTCTCAATAACTTATGTCATTGTCCGTGACGCTCACCCATGGACAAAATCCAGTTGAATTGAAAGATTGCTGCTTGAGATATTGTCATTCCATTGAAGTTTTCATTATCTCACACACCACCTAATTGTCACCTTATAGTAATTACTAAGGAACGTTTTGGATTTCATCTGCTAACTTGTTTACTTTTTGGCATTTAAAGAGATAATAGACCAAATGGTTTTGACTCTTTTCAAATGATAACAGCTGAGTACAAGTGTCCTTTTTTGATTACCATTCGTGATTCAGGAAACAGCGCTTGTGCTAGAAGTTGATGAAACCTTAGCGAATTAACGAAACCGCCTTTGCTTTTGTTTAGAATCAAAACTTCTAACCGGTGCTTCACTAAAGTAGCATTTTCAAACTTTGAACTAAGTGTATTTTTTTCCGATTCGATTCTGCATTAATGTACGTCATGCGGGGTTTAAAAAGATATATTCTGTATTTATTCCACCTTGGATCCAGAAAGGTTATCCTTTTGTAACAAATGTCGTGTTTAGACCCCAAACAAAGGTACGTTATGCCTATCGAGGTCTTCCTGACTTACAGCTTAGTTGCTTGATACTTGGAGCGCCACACTGCGCAAACAAAATATCAATATCATAGTCTTTGGGTTCTAGGCTTTGGTGTCAAGCTGTTTCTGGCATTTTGATATGCTCTGCCCAATAGGATAGGCACGGCGGTGTGTCTGGTACTCTAATTAAAACGGGATTTCGTGCCTATTTAATTAATCAAATGTTGTCACTGAATAGGGATGCAAATAATCTACCTTCTAAAATCTAGAATATAAAGAAAAATATCAACTCACTTGGAAGAGATTTCCACTCACACAGCAGGAATCAAAAAATATAATACTCTAGGACTGTAGCTCCAAAACAAATAATCTCAGTATGATAACATGGTATTGAAATGGATATTATCTCGGTGTATGCTGTCAGTTCCTCTTCATATAATGTAAACAACATTTCTTTCCAAGATCAGCTAGAAAAACACATGCAAACCAAATTTCAAAATCAAAATAATTTTTGATTTTCTCTGAGTTTTTAATCGTCTTATATTTGAGTGTTTGTTTTGTGACGTAGCTTAGCCTTACATTTCTTTCGGTTAGAACAACCTGCCATACAGACAATACACTAGACGAAAAGGCTTTCGCTAGTTTATAAAAAGAATATAGAAGACAAATAGAAGCACTTGCTGTATAGAAAAAAGCATATTTATATAGATATTCGAAGTATGGGAAAAAAGATGTAGGAGAGGCCTTGCATGAATAAAAATTCTAGTGTCGCTCATGTAGATTTTACGCCGAATGACTGACAAAGTCGTAATGGTCTTTCGTTATGTAAGTATATAAAGAAAATCTGAAAGTCCTTTATTTCAATGAGGTTGAGGATGCAAAATAGCATTAATTAATACTTGACATATCTTGCCAACCAACTAGGAGATACTAGGAGACAATTTTTTCTGTATTTTTTGTATTTATACCAATCAGTCTATTCAAAAAAAAAATTACTTCTGCGTTTATATATATATTTTTTTCAAGCTCAACTTACCGTTGGGAGTGGAAGTCGTATTGAACAGAAACACTTATGAACCCTACTTGCGCACATTATTCAAAGCAAACCATATTCCCCGCAACAGTGAAGTGTATATGAATCAGTATTCAACCCTGATTTTTCATTTGAATTTGAATTATCTTGATGGAAAAAAAGTGCACCCACAACATCCATTAAACCCCGTCTCCCTTACACCTTGTACAATGAAACACTATAGGATGCTTTCTATTTTGACAAGAATAAAAGCCTGGCTTCCACCCTTATTTTTACCGTGTTTTTAACCACAATATACAATCAAAAACCTCAGAAATCAGAAACGACATCAGTGGTAAAAACATAGTTAAAGCATTATTGAGAAATACAGACCGGACACTCGGTAGGAAAAACAAATTGAAACGTGTAAAAGCAACAAGCTAAAGGAACAAGAAAAGGCAGGTTTTGAAAACACGAATGAAAAAACAAAGACAAAACGAGAAAATGCTTTGAAAACAAGTCTTTAGATAAGGTTCTAGTTACTTGCTATTTTTTCTGTAAGGAACTGTTAGAAATATATACTACAGATATATTGTGCCTGGATCGATATATCACCTTTACCAACCCCCATCTCCTTTTGCCAAAACCACCTTTTTCAAGTAGCGCAAATCATGTTTAGAGAAAGGTGGTGCATGCATGTTATATACTTGCGCTACCTGTAATAACTCACGACTCATGATCTCTGGTCTTTACCGACGCGGCTCCCTTTTGTAAGAACTACCTTTTTCAAGTAGCGTGCGTCACGAATACTGGCATGTTTTTTGGCAAATTATGTTTAGAGAAAGGTGATACATGCATGTTATATACTTGCGCTACCTGTAATAACTCACGACTCATGATCTCTGGTCTTTACCGACGCGGCTCCCTTTTGTAAGAACTACCTTTTTCGAGTAGCGTGCGTCACGAATACTGGCATGTTTTTTGGCAAATTATGTTTAGAGAAAGGTGATACATGCATGTTATATACTTGCGCTACCTGTAATAACTCACGACTCATGATCTCTGGTCTTTACCGACGCGGCTCCCTTTTGTAAGAACTACCTTTTTCGAGTAGCGTGCGTCACGAATACTGGCATGTTTTTTTGGCAAATTATGTTTAGAGAAAGGTGGTGCATGCATGTTATATACTTGCGCTACCTTTAATAACTCACGACTCATGATCTCTGGTCTTTACCGACGCGGTTCCCTTTTGGTAAGAACTACCTTTTTCAAGTTGCGTGCGTCACGAATACTCGCATGTTTTTGCCTAATTATGTCTAGAGAAAGGTGGTACATGCATGTGTATAGTTGCGCTAGCTGTAGTATAACTCACGACTCGTGACATCTGTGGTGTTTACCGCCGTTTCCTTTCGTAAGTACGGTCTTTTTAAAGTAGCGTGCGTCACGAATATTGGCATGTTTTTGGTTAATCATGTTTAGAGAATAGTGGCGCACGTATAAGGTCGCGCTAGCTGTGGTCTTTACCGACGTCGTTCTCTTTTATAATAACGACTTTTCTTTTAAATTAGAGCACATGACTAGGAAAAATAGCACGGTTCTGGTTTGATTATCGGGAGTGCGGCCAAGCGCCACCAGTTCTCGACGCTCTACTCATTTGGTATGACGCATCGATTAAGCCTTTTCCTCTCTCTCCTTTGGCCCATAAAATGAATATTGGGTACTTTTTTGTTCAATTAAAAGTGAAGCGATTTGTTCTTGACGCACTATCAAAGCCTACTCGTGTGATGACCCACTTTCTCAGTACCGATATTGGGAGTATGCCTGTTAGTTATGAAGTGTACTTTCTCATAGGCTTAATCGTAATTAGTTGTCGATGCACTCTTCCGAGAGTACAAATAAATCAATTGATTACGACTCTTGTTATGAAATGTTCCTTTTGAAAACCCTCACTCCCTTCCAACCTCCCTCCCTCGTTCCCATGGGAATTTGAAGCATTTATTGGCATATTCATATTACCGCTGCGTTATTCCTCAAGTGCCGCTTCGTCTTGAGGTGGTCAGGTGGTGCATAAATCTCCACTTTTTACAATATTCTTTACCATAAGATTCCTTATTCGTACTTAATTTCGCTTTAATTCAATTCTTTAATTTCGTGATTTTCGATTGCCATTGTAAAAAAAAATCGCAGGATTGATGCCTCGTGAATAAAAGTTTCGCAAAATTTACACACGGAATATGAAATAATATGGAAAGAAATTTGAATCACTAAAAAAAAAATTGATAAAAATAATCAACAACAACATGTACAGCTTATGTATCGACATTAAAAACTTATTCACAGGTAAGCTCCATTTTGCATTTTGTCTCATGAAGACCTGGATGTTTAGGAACATTGCGGTTGAACAGGTTGAACTTTTAGAACAGATTTTTTTAGGTGTTCTGGGTGCACTGTACTCCACATACCAAGGGTTTTAATAAGAGTAGTATGTGATGTACTGAAGGGGTTTTAATAAGAGTAGTATGTGATGTACTGAAGGGGTTTTAATAAGAGTAGTATGTGATGTATGGAGCATCACTTGTTCTGGGTGCACTGTACTCCACGTACCAAGGGGTTTTAATAAGAGTAGTATGTGATGTACTGAAGGGGTTTTAATAAGAGTAGTATGTGATGTATGGAGCATCACTTGTTCGGGGTGCACTGTACTCCACGTACCAAGGGGTTTTAATAAGAGTAGTATGTGATGTACTGAAGGGGTTTTAATAAGAGCAGTTTGTGATGTACTGAAGGGGTTTTAATAAGAGTAGTTTGTGATGTACTGAAGGGGTTTTAATAAGAGTAGTATGTGATGTACTGAAGGGGTTTTAATAAGAGTAGTATGTGATGTACTGAAGGGGTTTTAATAAGAGTAGTATGTGATGTACTGAAGGGGTTTTAATAAGAGTAGTGTGTGATGTACTGAAGGGGTTTTAATAAGAGTAGTATGTGATGTACTGAAGGGGTTTTAATAAGAGTAGTGTGTGATGTACTGAAGGGGTTTTAATAAGAGTAGTGTGTGATGTACTGAAGGGGTTTTAATAAGAGTAGTGTGTGATGTACTGAAGGGGTTTTAATAAGAGTAGTATGTGATGTACTGAAGGGGTTTTAATAAGAGTAGTATGTGATGTACTGAAGGGGTTTTAATAAGAGTAGTATGTGATGTACTGAAGGGGTTTTAATAAGAGTAGTATGTGATGTACTGAAGGGGTTTTAATAAGAGTAGTGTGTGATGTACTGAAGGGGTTTTAATAAGAGTAGTATGTGATGTACTGAAGGGGTTTTAATAAGAGTAGTGTGTGATGTACTGAAGGGGTTCTAATAAGAGTAGTGTGTGATGTACTGAAGGGGTTTTAATAAGAGTAGTGTGTGATGTACTGAAGGGGTTTTAATAAGAGTAGTGTGTGATGTACTGAAGGGGTTTTAATAAGAGTAGTGTGTGATGTACTGGAGCATCACTTGTTCTGGGTGCACTGTACTCCACGTACCAAGGGGTTTTATAAGAGTAGTATGTGATGTACTGACGCACCACTTGTTCTGGGTGCACTGTACTCCACGTACCAAGGGGTTTTATAAGAGTAGTATGTGATGTATGAAGCACCACTTGTTCGGGGTGCACTGTACTCCATGTACCAAGGGGTTTTAATAAGAGTAGTATGTGATGTACTGAAGGGGTTTTAATAAGAGTAGTATGTGATGTACTGAAGCATCACTTGTTGTTGGTGCACTGTACTCCACGTACCAAGGGGTTTTAATAAGAGTAGTTTGTGATGTACTGGAGCACCACTTGTTGTTGGTGCACTGTACTCCACGTACCAAGGGGTTTTAATAAGAGTAGTATGTGATGTACTGGAGCACCACTTGTTGTTGGTGCACTGTACTCCACGTACCAAGGGGTTTTACTAAGAGTAGTTTGTGATGTACTGAAGCATCACTTGTTGTTGGTGCACTGTACTCCACGTACCAAGGGGTTTTAATAAGAGTAGTTTGTGATGTACTGAGGCACCACTTGTTCTGGGTGCACTGTACTCCACGTACCAAGGGGTTTAATAAGAGTAGTATGTGATGTATTGAAGGGGTTTTAATAAGAGTAGTATGTGATGTACTGGAGCACCACGTGTTCTGGGGTCACTGTACTCCACGTACCAAGGGGTTTTAATAAGAGTAGTATGTGATGTACTGGAGCACCACTTGTTCTGGTGGATTTTGGTATTCCCCTCAGAGGGGAACTAATACTTGGGTGATGATTGGCTTCCTTTTGTTATTGAAAAAAACAATGAAGCTCTTAACTTGATCAAATGCCTCTTTATTTTTATGAAATTTAAGACATAATCACAACATCTTACGATTGTAAAAAAGAGTTACAAATAGCATTAATTTCTTTGCAATCTTAAATTTCTCTACTATTTTCTGTCCTATTTTTTCCCAGCTTTGTGTCATTTCTCAGAATTTTCAATTTTTCATAATCAATACACTTTTAACAATGAAATCCTGGAATATCATTAATGGTCATCACTCAGGAACTGGCTAAAAATAAAAAGCTGTCTTATTTTGGATGATGTTGCCAGTTTTAAATTCAGACAATGGTATCTTATTATTGGATAATAATTTCATTAGTTTCATGTTGATTTTTTATGTATAAAATCAAGAAATAATGATTAGTTCTAGCAATAAAGCAGTTAAATTAAGTCCTTCAAATTCACCTTAATTAAACTGTAATAATCAATACCAAGCAGTTTTAATTCTGTGACAAGTGTATTGCCAACCTAAAATCTTATATACTCACAGGTCTCAATCATATTTGATTACTTTAAACACTGTTTAAACGAATTAATTTGGATAGTGTTTGTAATTTAAACAAACAGAAACAATGAACATAATAAGACTTGTGAAACCATTTAATTCATTACTTTTGGAGAAATTATTTTTTTAATATTTCGAAATTTTACAATATATGGCTGAATGGGAACTCTTGCTTGAAATTTGAAAGTGAATAAGCAGTTAGAATGTAACAATTCACCACATACAGAGCTTGAGCAGCCTGTGGTTATTTATTAATTGTCCTATAACACTTACATCACAGCTTGTTTACATGAGCAAAAATCATACACATGTAATATCCTATATATAGCTGTTCTCACATTCCACTAGCTCATAAACCGAATTTTATTGTTATCAAAAGTGTGTTGCTGCTATTTTGTCCCCTCTGGTGACTATGATCCTTAGCACAAAAACAACAGAGCTGTAAAGTTGTGATGTACTTCTGGGTCCAACTGCTCAAAAATACTGCTAAACTAAAGCCACAAACGTACTCAATGATTTAACCTCCACCTGAAATTAGAACTTTGGACAACAAATCCTGTCATTTAAAAAAAGTAAGAAAAATCTTCATAGATCTATTTTCGTTTTGGACCCGGAAGTCGTTTTTCCATACGAGTGACGTCACACTTAAAAGCTCTATAGGTTGATTATTATGTGATGTCAGTATTATAAGGCAATTGCTTTTAAATTTTCAGATGATAATTAAAACTGTACTACGATAATTCTGTTTTAATTCACAGTATGAGAAATACGTCCGAAAATTACCCTTAGAAAGGTTTCCACTGTTGAATGTCAGATGTAACTGACCAGTAAGTACAGCAGGCTGATGATGGTGTTTAGGTAGTGCTGTGTGAATGCATTGGAGACTACAAAAATGCCCCAGGATTTGCTCTCGGATCTTTAAGATGTCTAAACTTGAAAGCTAGATATACTCCAACAAACTGCAAGCAAATTAAAAAAAAAAACATTAAATTCTATGACTATGGTCAACTCTTGTTGTTGAGGACACCCACGGGACCATCACTTAGTGTCCATTGTAATGAGCATCCACAATTGAAACAAGCAAGGGACTGAGCAAGTCTTGGATATCAATCTTACTACCAAAAACATCTTGTCATCTGATAAAGCATCTCAAGACAACTGTCCCCTGTAATCATACATTCATTGTAAATTTTCAACACTTTTGAAAGCCAATAATTCAGGTACTTTTCATTCAATCATGTTCAAATTTGCCAGGGGGGGTGAGGAGTGGTGCGAGCTTGGTAAAAATGGACCAGTGTATGCAATATTTGACATGGCATAACCAAAATGTGGACCTTTGGGTCCTGTAGAGGGGTGCAGACACACCCTGTGCACCCTCTGGGTATGGGCCTGCCCTCCTAGTAGTCTCCTTGTCTGTTTTCAGGTCCCCTTACAGTGAAAGCAAAACTTTCAGGTTCCCATCATTTCACAGTCTTCATTGTTTCCTCTTGATTCATAACAGTATATCACATGGCAGTGGCAGATCTAGGACTTTGAAGGGGGAGAAGTATGGCCCCTCCCCTAAGCCCCCTACATCCACCACTGAGAAGGAAATTCAAAATCATAATAGAACACTTTCAATATTTTATTTGAGTGATCACTCACAAAGCAATCAAAGGCAAGTCTCCTGGTATGCAACAAAGGTTATGTCTTTGTTTCCCTGGAGTCTCGCCTTGAATTGCTTTGTGCGTGATCACTCAACCAGGATATTGAAAGTGGGCTATTTCAATTTTCATGTAAATCAGAAAAACTTTATTAAATTAGTTTCTTAAAAATTCTGGATGGTTTTAAATGCTCACATTGTGTTGAATATATATAATGAAACAAAAGATCTGGGAGATCATAGATAGGATTCTATAGTATCCCCTGCTGCAGGCCGGTCTTGTAAACATCATTGGAATATACCTACATGCCTTCATTTACAAGAACTCCCAACAAGATGAACAGGTTTTTTTTAAAACAAACAAATCATGGATTATTACTTACCAATGTAAAACTAAAAAACAGTCCAACTCCACCAACAGCTTTTTTAAGTTGATCAAGACCACTAGACTTTATATAATCAAAGCAAGTATTGCAGCTGGAGGCTGATGTTGAATTTGTACAGCCAGGTACCTTATAGAAAAAAAGAAAGGAAACAATTTTTAGAACTTTTTACAGGGAGCATCTAAAAATTATTCCTTTGAACATTATTTATTGTATGCCCTTAAGAACAAACAAACTTACAAACTCCACTTTGCCACTTACATTGCAGATTCCATGAATCAAACCCGAGACCCCAGAGGTGTGAGGAGACCCCAGAGGGTGCTTAGGAGGAAAACCAGAGAACCCTGAGAAAAGCCCTCAAAGCACAAAAGAGAACCTTGCTTGTAACTCTTGCTTGTTTAGCAGCTAGGCAGTAGAGTTGCTACCTTATCAGCCACAATTTGTTTTCTTATATTTTTAGTTTTCATGTTTAGGATATATTTTAAGAAGCATTTATGACAGATCACATTGTGATAATAAAAGTGTTCTAGATAGCTTTTGGAAGCTTATTTTTGGAAGCAGGGATGGATGGAAACGTTTATTGAAAGTTTGTGATAGGAGAGATAGAGCTAAAGGAAATGGTGTTACAGGATGCAATTTTAGAAACTACATACAGTATGTAGGTCACTTGTGAAAAATCTGAATCTACCCAACCTGCTCCAGCAAAATCAAACCCCAATTAACTGTGGATCTATCAAGTCATGATCTAAGTACTGAAATAGCAAGCAAGCTTATACCTCAGCACATGAAGGATGTCCATAAGGACCAGTCGCATTCACATCTTCAAAGCCACAACAGCCACCTAATTTTTGAATGTCTCTCTTGGTTTTGCTGTTAAGGTGACTCCAGCCATTTTTCAATATGATTTCTTCTTGCGATGCACTTACGGACAATGCAGCAATAGATATTGAGAACAAGATAATGAAGATTATGACCAGTAAAATCATATACTGGAATGATGTTAAGGCATTGAAATAAGCAAAACGTGGGCTACTGATCTGCTTCAGAGATCACAACGAGAACATCATTACAACTTTCTGTCCCCTTTATCATCTCTTAATGTATCAATACTACCCTGGTGCAAATCTTGGCCAGGATCCTGTCTAGGATTAAGGTCGTATAAAATTCAGGATCTTATCTAGGGTTGGGATCCTATTCAGGATCTTATCTAGGATTAGGATCTTAACCAGTATATCCTGTCTAGGATTAAGTTCCTATTCAGTATCCTGTTAGGATCCTGCAGGATCTTGTTAAGGATAATACACAGGATCTTGGCCAGGATCCTGGTTAGGACCCTGTTGACATGGGATCCGATGACTTCAAACATTTCTCAACCCATTGAAATTTGGTGAAATTTCGCATGTTCTACTGGAAATAGCAGTGATACGAGTTAGCGCATTAGTATATGGTATACATGTCAATCAATCCCTTGAAAACACTGTATTTGCTTAGTGATTGGTGCATTTAAGCATTCACATTAGCTGTGAATCCTATTGCAAATGAGTTAAAAAACAAATGTTACAATTGTAGGATACAAAGAAAAGAATGATTTGATGGTGACGAAATGTTCCAAATAATCCTGCCATAGCAACAAGAAGAATAAAGACACCACAAGTTATAGTTCCACCAACAATGGACCAGCTTGTAAATATTGCAACAACCTTTGTGTACAATGGTACGGTTATAAGAACAAGCCCAACAGCCTGGAAGAAAGATCGAAACAAAATGTTATTTGGGTTTAAATTTGAATTTTGTTAAATATGAATTTTATTAGAAGATTTTTTTGTTTATATATATATATTTACACATATATTCCTGCTACCTCTACAGATTTGAGCTTTTGCTACCCAAAGTTGGAAAAACTCTCTTGTCCAGTTAGTGCTACAAGTGGATCCTGGAATTTGTTGAGAGGGGGGTCCAAAAGTTGAGAGGGGGGTCCAAAAGTTGAGAGGGGGGTCCAAATGTACCGTATACTTCATACAAAATTTACTTCAAACCTGTGGCAAAATTAAATTTCAGGATTGAAACAAACAATGAAACCTTAGGTATAAGAGGGGTCTGGACCCTCCTGACCCTCCCTCTGCATCCACTCTTGTGTTCTATCAAGGTATAGTGAGGGTGGATCCAGGTGGAGGGTCAGGGAGGTCCAGACCCCTGTCATACTTAAGGTTCCATTGTTTGTTTTACCCAGGTTGTATTAGTGAGAGGTGAGTACTCTCACTGCTTTGTATCAATTCCAAATCAAAAACTTAGCTTATCTAAAACTTCATTCAATTTTAGTAATCTTATTCCCCTCAACTAAAAATATATTGTCTACATCTGATATCTCAACCACATTGGTTAGTTATTAGCTTAGACCAACCTGAATTTGATAGGTTCAAGTGAAAAACACTTGACGATTTGCCAAGGCTGAGTTGCCATGGTTACAGAGACACTCAAAAAAACAATATTCTAATGCATGAAATAGGAACTAGTCAAAGACATTGAAAGACACTGTTTTCCTCACATTTTTCTCTTTTTTATAATTTGATATGGTATTTGAATAATTAAAATTATCAGGTTTTTTGTTTTGAGCTGTAATTGTTTTTACCAAAAAAATAATTAGGTCAAAGCTTATGTAGTATGACTATGAAATATTTATGTTCTGCCTTGAGGGTGCCATGCTCCTATATTGTCATTGGTTGGGAAACAATCGCTTGATCTGTGATTGGTTCAAACACTATTGTTTTTTTCTGTATAGAAGGCATACTGTGAGTAATGATTATTCACAGTCATATGTTAAGTGCTTAAAATGAAGGTACATATGGTCAGGGGAGGAGGGGCAAATCGTTTACATTCTGATCTCCCCTCTCTTTCCCATCACAAAAATATGAGGCATCTTTAATAGAAAAGGGTGACCCTTCCTGATGTTCAAAACACAAGTTTTAGCCTGTTAATTAATAAGCATAAAATGTTTGCTGTTTTTTTTTCATGCTGTTGACTTATATCAAAGTGTAATACATGTGCAAATGTTATACCTGAAAATGAGCACGTGTTGTAAGTAAACTAAAGACAAACGAATAATGCTTCTCTAAGGGCTCTTTTACATTTGTTTATGTATGAATATATTGTGAGCCGAGGTCATTTCAATGGGTGTATATAATCAGTGCAATAATGGATTCAAAAGAGCCACGTAGAAATGAATCAATAAGCTTATATCGCTTCCGCGAAGTGTTTCGTAGTTTTGTGTATGTAAAGAGCTTACAGAGAGCTGTAAGGAAATTATTTAACTCTTCATGCACGGCGTATAAAATATTAGTGTAAAAAAATATATTCATAAGGAAGCAATCAGACGTTACGAAATGCTTGTACAGAGTACAAGCTCTTACAGATTCAATAGCAAAAATACCTATCAGCTTAGCGGAATATTTTAGCTTAGAAAAATCAAAACGTAGTAGCTAACAGTCCCCTTACCAAATACATGACATTGAGGGCAACGAGAGCCTGTTTGTAGCAATTAAATGCAAATCGAGAAGGTGAACCAGCCATTTTCCTTATCGTTTGATAGCCTCGTATAGTGTCGCTTAGATCGGGGTTGGTTTAGTCACATTTTATCGTCTTTTGAAAGACGCAATATACCTAGACCCATTCATGTCTCTGCAAATAAATTACAACATGGCTCCTTCGACTGGAATGACATCATGATTTACACAACAACCAATCAAAAATTTAGTTAGAACTAAAATTTCTTAGCCAATTGTTGACAACGATAGAAAGCCCCAATGACATTAGCTTTTAGTTCGAAAACATTCTGTAAGAACCAACCAACAGTGTTCTACTATCACATAGGAACTAACCAATCAAAAATCTTCTTTTTACTTCCGAAAGTAACCAATAACAATCGGGTTTATATCGTAATCTGCTAACATTAATATTGAATGAAAAGATCCAATCATAGTTCGCGTACTATATTTAGGCTGATGAGCCAATCAGAATCGCGTTCAGTTTCTCTCTAATAAACACAAACCACTACTTCGCTTCAGAATCAGTAAAGAGTGGGTTTTTTGATCCGCTGATTCTGCGAGAATCACTTACAAAAGGAAAACAGTCTCACCAGAGACTCGTAGCCTTGTCTTATTCGAATCCATAAGCGAGGTAAGAAGGGTTTGTATCATTTATTACGTATTTTTTCAAGCGCTTGAAGTTCACATGAGCGACTGCATCTCCAGAAATCACATTCGCCTAGCGAGTTCCGGTTGAAGATTGAGTTTGGCTTATAATTGGCTGGCGAGTCTTCGCGGATTCAAAATCCTCAGTCTTTGTCCCGTTTTATTGTGCAAGGTTACAAGTGGGCTAGAGAAACGATAGAGAGTCGTGTTAAGGAATTTCGGTAGGTTAGAAATATTTTTTTCTCATTTCAGCGCGAGCGAGACGGTGACCAGTGTCTGTGATGAAGGCGCGCGTGAGCGACCTGATGTTAGTGAAATTTTTCTGTTCATTGTTTCGCTGTACTTGTCGCTCCACGTTTACTTTCGCTTACTTGGATACGTCAATCGATAGTGTTTCGATTTCTCAACGCTTTTATGCGTGTTATATATCCGAAACGGTAGTATTGAACGAAATATAATGCTTTGTTCGCAAGTGAGGATCGGATCTATAACGTTATCTAGTCACGCGTTAGAGTCAAATAAAAACACGATTCACTTCATCGACAAAAAAATCTTTCCCGTCAGGGGACTCTCTTTAATATGTTCATTTCATCCCGAAGCTCATAATTCAAATAGACTATTATCTAGAAACTTCCTAGGTTTTGTTTCTTTTACCAAGTTAAACATGGTTACTTTCAAAGTGAATCCTTTAACGTTTGACAAAGGAGCCAGTTCTTCCGTTGTGCTAAATAAATGATTGTTGAAGTGTGATTTGTAAATTGGGCATTTCATGGCATTCCCCCACTGTTTGCCCAAACATTCAAATTGTTCACCGCTTCGCGTTTATTTGATTCCAGAATTAATTTTTTGAGGGTAGTAAGACCTATTCATTCATTAGACATACAAGAATATGATAAACACATTATAAGCTTATTTAATATGTATTTCAAGAACTGACTTTTGTTGCCTAGCTGGGGCAGATCTAGGATTTGGGGTTATCCGAAATGCAAGATTTTTTCTGACTCAAAACAAACTTGCAAACAGCCTTTCAGCAACATGAAAATTATTTTGTATCAAATTGACGAGCAAGGGGGGTCGTAGTAAGTTGTACTTTAGAGGGTTCAATTGCAGTTCAGGAGGATTGGATGAAATCCTTTAGATCCACCCCTTTTGGCTTGGACATAACCACTTAGGCCCAGTTCAGACGTCAAACCTTTGCTGCATAGATCGAATTCCCTTTGAGGTCGAGCGCTATTTTCTCTAAAAACTATTATGTAGTAGTAAGTGTGTAGACCAATCACATATCATCTCCTGGTGCTAAGCAAAAGTGCTGATGTCTCATATGGTCATTGTCAGGGTTTTCTTTGCTGCTGGCCTCAGACAAAGGCAATTAGATTAAAAGTTGATATTTCTTTATACCTTGAATGTGTTGAAGGTACTGTACCTACAACCTGCATTAGTTAGGTTAACAGTCTCTCTCGGCATTAATTGCATGTCATAATTATCATTATATAAGCTCACTTACTATTTGAGAGTAAGGTCCCTGTTTAGATGGAGCAACATAACTGGAAAAACCTGAAAGATTGAATATCGAAGTAGCCAAAAAAGTGTGGAGGCGTCTAAAATGCATCAGGGAGAGTGTAATATGAATTCTACTTTTGTATGCCCCAAACAATTCCCTATATATATTGATCTTAAAAAAAAACTTTTAAAAAACTTATATTTTAAACCATCACTCCCAATATGGGGCTCTTCCATATTTATTATATGAAATAGAGTGTGATATTGACTGACATCAAAACAATAAAATTGATATCCCCACTCCCACCAGTGGCCAGTGGGAAGCCAGTGGGGATATGATTTATATCAACACTGGCGGTGACAAATTTCGACTTTTTGCTCAGCTTCTCAAATTCTCCATTATTTTTCATTGATAGATTTCATATAATAAACAGAACATTACATGGCTGCTTGGAGATACAAATTTTATTTTAATTCGTATCTCCGCGCAACCATGTAATATCCTATATGTACTATGTACGGCTATATTCTGTATTTACAACAGTCAACGGTAGGAAAACCGGAGAACCCGGAAAAAAACCTTTGTGGCAAGAGAGAGAACAGCACATCAAACAAACTATGATCCATGCCAGCTAAGCCTGAACCCAGACCACAGTGGCATTGGTGAACAGTAAACCACTGTATCACCCATGCCACCTGATCTTGGCTTCAATTAGATTCATCTGGCAAGCTACTTCAGGCCTAAAATATCTGAAAACCAGAAAACCAATCTCATACCCAGGCCTACATTTTTTGGACTGAAAAACGGTTGCAACAAAAACCTCTCATTTCTCGATACTGACCAAGAGAAACGTGGGCTCTGGGTACAAGATTGGCCAGAAAACCTGGAGAAAAACCCTTGAATCAAGGGAGACACCAGTTATTAATCTCTAGTACTCACATGTGATGCTGAGCTTGGTAATCAAACCCTAGAGGTGAAAGGCAAATGCACTACCACTATGCCACCCTTGATTCCCACTCCAGACCTAAAATAGGTGAGAAGCTCACTGCATACCATAACTTGCAATTTTTTATTTTAAATGTTTTTTAAACACCTTATTTTGCATAGTAATTCCTTAGAAAAAAAAATGAATTTTACTTGTATTTCTAAAGATGTACAATTTCCCTCTTTGGCTCTCAACTTAATGGAGAGTTATATAGCAAAAAATCAACAACAATAGACCCTTTTCGAATATGGCGTCTATGACGTCAAACCAGGAGAATGAGAATGTCTCAGATGTTGAAACCCAATGATTTCCACTAGCAGCATCTGGGACTGGAATGCCCTAGATTTCAAAACACAAACATTATCACTCATGACATCTGGGACTCCTCGTGTGACGTCATATACGGCATATTCGAAGAGGGTCTATAAATAAATTTATTCTTTCAAAAGTTCCTGGAATTTGAGATTTCAATCAGCTTCACTGAAACTTTTCAGATATGTTGACTTACATCTAATCTCAAAAAATCGTGACATTTTTGAAAATGATCATAGTTAAAAATCATAAAAGTCACGCTCTTAATAAAATTGATGAGCTTGAGCAAAAAATAAACAGAGTTGAAATCTTTGTATATTCAGCATCAAGAAAATATATACTTTTATAGTTACTACACTGTAGATGAATAGTTATAGTGCAGTATGAGATTTTTAGTAAACTTCAGTCACCTTAATGCAATTTTCGATATTACCCGGACTCTGTAGTTGCGACTTGCCTGTTGGAATTTAGTTTTTCACTGCTGCCAGTCAAAAATGTCAAAGGTACCAACTGATTATATTTGATTGATGGAAGCCAAAATGTCCTTTGCATGTCGACATTTGAACTTTGGTGCTTGCAAAGGTCCCCTGGTAGCTTAATTGAAACCCTTTCACACCCTGGAGAGCTGCCTGTATACAGCAGCCTGAAAACTCTGTTAATTCTTTAAAAAAAGATTCAAGATTTTTAACTTTAGAATTTGTTTTATTTATGTAAGCTATAATTATGTATATTTGTTCTTCTTTTCCTAGTGTAAACCTGGCTGAAGCAGCCTGCACTCTGTCTGCTACTAGGATGTCATCTACACCTGTCGCTGAAAACTGGTGTTACACTCAAATAAAAGTCATTAAATTTTCATATATGTGGACAATAAATAACTTTAGCTTTTGCCGAGAAGAAATGGGAGAGACGTTAAAAAGTTCGACATTTTCTGCTGGAGCTAATGATAAAATGAAATGGTAAGTTTTTCAAATATTTCATTATATTTTTCTTTTTGTATGACATTTTCTATTTACTTTCCTCTTTCTTTCTTGTCTACTTCTCTCCTCTCCTTCTTTTTCCCATCATTTTCTTCCTTTCTTCCCTTTTTTCTTATTTTTCCCAAGCCAATACTTATCTTGTCACTGATATTATATCCTGCCATCCTTTTCTCTTCCCATTTGTCTCCCTTTTCTACACTTCGTTTCTCATCCCTTCCCTCTCATTTTTCTCCTTTTTGCCTTCTCTTTTTTTCTTTTCTTCCTTTCCCATCTTCACTTTATTTATGCTGTTTTCTTTTTTTCAAAGGTGCTTACGTGTTAATCCCAGAGGTCTAGACGAAGAAAGCAAAGATTATCTTTCGCTTTACCTTCTCCTTTTATTATGCAATAAAAGTGAAGTCAGAGCAAAGTTTAAATTCTCTATTTTGAATGCTAACAGAGAAGAAACAAAAGCAATGGGTATGTAGAATTTGTTATGTCTCTCCCTTGAGTCAAGGTTTTTCTCTTGGACCCTCCAGTTTTCTGCTGGGATCCACAAAACCTAATACATTATGTGATAGATCGAAAACTTGTGCTTTGTGTTTGATCAGGGGATCCAAACACCAAGAAATGGCTAAAAGCATGAAGCTATTAAGTCAAGTGATTTTAATCATTTCTAGGTTTAGGGCTCAATGTTTGAGTTAGTTGTGCCCTGACTTTGATCACCCCATAGGTTGTTTCAGGGTTTGATCTGTGAGTTAGCTGTGCCCTGACTTTGGTCAGTCTAGGATTTGATCTGTGAGTTAGCCATGCCCTGACTTAGATCAGCCCTGAGATAGTTTCAAGGATTGATCTGTGAGTTAACCGTGCCCTGACTTAGATTAGCCAAAAGGTTGTTTCAGGGTTGGATGTACGAGTTCGCCTTACCCTGACTTAGATCACCCCAGAGGTTGTTTCAGGGTTCGATCTGTGAGTTGGCTGTGCCCTGACTTAGATCAGCCCAGAGGTTATTTCAGGGTTCGATCTGTGAGTTAGCCATGCCCTGACTTTGATCACCCCATAGGTTGTTTCAGGGTTTGATCTGTGAGTTAGCTGTGCCCTGACTTTGGTCAGTCTAGGATTTGATGCTTGATCTGATAGTAGTGTTTTGTTATCAATTTTTCAGAGAGCCAAAGAGCATACAGATTTGTCCAAGGCAAGGACTGGGGATTTAAGAAGTTCATAAGAAGAGATTTTCTAATGGATGAGGCCAATGGATTATTACCAAATGATACTTTAACACTATTTTGTGAGGTATGACTCAAATGTTACTCTGCATAAACAAGAACAGAGAGATACTGTGTGGGCTGAGAGAGGGCTTGAACTTGAGAGGGGGTAAAGTGTACACCGTCACCTCCTTGGAAGACCAGCTACTAGCTGAAGGAACACTGACGTTAAATAAGGCCTTTACCTTCATTTTATTCCCAACAGGTTAGTGTTGAGGGAGATTCCGTAAACGTGTCTGGTTCATCACATTCTTCGGCGTTAAAAGTGCCAGATTGCAAGTTGTCATCTGACTTGGAGAAACTGTTAACTAATGGTTCATTTAGTGATACAGTCTTAGTAGTCGATGGACGGGAGTTCTACGCGCATAAAGCCATCCTAGCAGCACGATCCCCGGTTTTTAACGCAATGTTTGAACACGAAATGAAAGAAAGCCGAAAGGGAAGAGTAGAAATATCAGACATCGATCCCGATGTGTTCAACGAGATGTTAAAATTCGTATATACTGGAAATACGCCTCAGATACAAGGAATGGCGGAAGATTTACTGGCTGCTGCAGATAAAGTAAGTTGAATGTTTAGTTGTTGGTGATGATGGTGACGGTGATGGTGCTGATGGTGACAGGGAGGTTGGTAGTGATGATGATCTGGATGATATGGTGTTGATGAGGATGATCTGGATGATATGGTGTTGATGAGGATGATCTGGATGATATGGTGGTGATGAGGATGATCTGGATGATATGGTGTTGATGAGGATGATCTGGATGATATGGTGGTGATGAGGATGATCTGGATGATATGGTGGTGATGAGGATGATCTGGATGATATGGTGGTGATGAGGATGATCTGGATGATAAGGTGGTGATGAGGATGATCTGGATGATATGGTGGTGATGAGGATGATCTGGATGATATGGTGGTGATGAGGATGATCTGGATGATATGGTGTTGATGAGGATGATCTGGATGATATGGTGGTGATGAGGATGATCTGGATGATATGGTGGTGATGAGGATGATCTGGATGATATGGTGGTGATGAGGATGATCTGGATGATATGGTGGTGATGAGGATGATCTGGATGATAAGGTGGTGATGAGGATGATCTGGATGATATGGTGGTGATGAGGATGATCTGGATGATATGGTGGTGATGAGGATGATCTGGATGATATGGTGTTGATGAGGATGATCTGGATGATATGGTGGTGATGAGGATGATCTGGATGATATGGTGTTGATGAGGATGATCTGGATGATATGGTGTTGATGAGGATGATCTGGATGATATGGTGGTGATGAGGATGATCTGGATGATATGGTGTTGATGAGGATGATCTGGATGATATGGTGGTGATGAGGATGATCTGGATGATATGGTGTTGATGAGGATGATCTGGATGATATGGTGGTGATGAGGATGATCTGGATGATATGGTGTTGATGAGGATGATCTGGATGATATGGTGGTGATGAGGATGATCTGGATGATATGGTGGTGATGAGGATGATCTGGATGATATGGTGGTGATGAGGATGATCTGGATGATATGGTGGTGATGAGGATGATCTGGATGATAAGGTGGTGATGAGGATGATCTGGATGATATGGTGTTGATGAGGATGATCTGGATGATATGGTGGTGATGAGGATGATCTGGATGAT
Source organism: Anthopleura sola (assembly GCA_023349425.1). Lineage (NCBI taxonomy): Eukaryota > Metazoa > Cnidaria > Anthozoa > Actiniaria > Actiniidae > Anthopleura > Anthopleura sola. The sequence goes on from JALHLI010000013.1 coordinate 1,970,612, forward strand.
ATGGTGTTGATGAGGATGATCTGGATGATATGGTGGTGATGAGGATGATCTGGATGATAAGGTGGTGATGAGGATGATCTGGATGATATGGTGGTGATGAGGATGATCTGGATGATATGGTGTTGATGAGGATGATCTGGATGATATGGTGGTGATGAGGATGATCTGGATGATATGGTGGTGATGAGGATGATCTGGATGATATGGTGGTGATGAGGATGATCTGGATGATATGGTGGTGATGAGGATGATCTGGATGATATGGTGGTGATGAGGATGATCTGGATGATAAGGTGGTGATGAGGATGATCTGGATGATATGGTGGTGATGAGGATGATCTGGATGATATGGTGGTGATGAGGATGATCTGGATGATATGGTGGTGATGAGGATGATCTGGATGATATGGTGTTGATGAGGATGATCTGGATGATATGGTGGTGATGAGGATGATCTGGATGATATGGTGGTGATGAGGATGATCTGGATGATATGGTGGTGATGAGGATGATCTGGATGATATGGTGGTGATGAGGATGATCTGGATGATAAGGTGGTGATGAGGATGATCTGGATGATAAGGTGGTGATGAGGATGATCTGGATGATAAGGTGGTGATGAGGATGATCTGGATGATATGGTGGTGATGAGGATGATCTGGATGATATGGTGGTGATGAGGATGATCTGGATGATAAGGTGGTGATGAGGATGATCTGGATGATATGGTGGTGATGAGGATGATCTGGATGATAAGGTGGTGATGAGGATGATCTGGATGATAAGGTGGTGATGAGGATGATCTGGATGATATGGTGGTGATGAGGATGATCTGGATGATATGGTGGTGATGAGGATGATCTGGATGATATGGTGGTGATGAGGATGATCTGGATGATATGGTGGTGATGAGGATGATCTGGATGATATGGTGGTGATGAGGATGATCTGGATGATAAGGTGGTGATGAGGATGATCTGGATGATATGGTGGTGATGAGGATGATCTGGATGATAAGGTGGTGATGAGGATGATCTGGATGATATGGTGGTGATGAGGATGATCTGGATGATATGGTGGTGATGAGGATGATCTGGATGATATGGTGTTGATGAGGATGATCTGGATGATATGGTGGTGATGAGGATGATCTGGATGATATGGTGGTGATGAGGATGATCTGGATGATATGGTGGTGATGAGGATGATCTGGATGATATGGTGGTGATGAGGATGATCTGGATGATAAGGTGGTGATGAGGATGATCTGGATGATAAGGTGGTGATGAGGATGATCTGGATGATAAGGTGGTGATGAGGATGATCTGGATGATAAGGTGGTGATGAGGATGATCTGGATGATATGGTGGTGATGAGGATGATCTGGATGATAAGGTGGTGATGAGGATGATCTGGATGATAAGGTGGTGATGAGGATGATCTGGATGATATGGTGGTGATGAGGATGATCTGGATGATATGGTGGTGATGAGGATGATCTGGATGATATGGTGGTGATGAGGATGATCTGGATGATATGGTGGTGATGAGGATGATCTGGATGATATGGTGGTGATGAGGATGATCTGGATGATAAGGTGGTGATGAGGATGATCTGGATGATATGGTGGTGATGAGGATGATCTGGATGATAAGGTGGTGATGAGGATGATCTGGATGATATGGTGGTGATGAGGATGATCTGGATGATATGGTGGTGATGAGGATGATCTGGATGATATGGTGGTGATGAGGATGATCTGGATGATATGGTGGTGATGAGGATGATCTGGATGATATGGTGTTGATGAGGATGATCTGGATGATATGGTGGTGATGAGGATGATCTGGATGATATGGTGGTGATGAGGATGATCTGGATGATATGGTGGTGATGAGGATGATCTGGATGATATGGTGGTGATGAGGATGATCTGGATGATATGGTGGTGATGAGGATGATCTGGATGATATGGTGTTGATGAGGATGATCTGGATGATATGGTGGTGATGAGGATGATCTGGATGATATGGTGGTGATGAGGATGATCTGGATGATAAGGTGGTGATGAGGATGATCTGGATGATATGGTGGTGATGAGGATGATCTGGATGATATGGTGGTGATGAGGATGATCTGGATGATATGGTGGTGATGAGGATGATCTGGATGATATGGTGGTGATGAGGATGATCTGGATGATATGGTGGTGATGAGGATGATCTGGATGATAAGGTGGTGATGAGGATGATCTGGATGATATGGTGGTGATGAGGATGATCTGGATGATATGGTGGTGATGAGGATGATCTGGATGATATGGTGGTGATGAGGATGATCTGGATGATATGGTGGTGATGAGGATGATCTGGATGATAAGGTGGTGATGAGGATGATCTGGATGATATGGTGGTGATGAGGATGATCTGGATGATATGGTGGTGATGAGGATGATCTGGATGATATGGTGGTGATGAGGATGATCTGGATGATATGGTGGTGATGAGGATGATCTGGATGATATGGTGGTGATGAGGATGATCTGGATGATAAGGTGGTGATGAGGATGATCTGGATGATATGGTGTTGATGAGGATGATCTGGATGATATGGTGTTGATGAGGATGATCTGGATGATATGGTGGTGATGAGGATGATCTGGATGATATGGTGGTGATGAGGATGATCTGGATGATATGGTGGTGATGAGGATGATCTGGATGATATGGTGTTGATGAGGATGATCTGGATGATATGGTGGTGATGAGGATGATCTGGATGATATGGTGGTGATGAGGATGATCTGGATGATATGGTGTTGATGAGGATGATCTGGATGATATGGTGGTGATGAGGATGATCTGGATGATATGGTGGTGATGAGGATGATCTGGATGATATGGTGGTGATGAGGATGATCTGGATGATAAGGTGGTGATGAGGATGATCTGGATGATATGGTGGTGATGAGGATGTTGGTGATAATGGTGATGATGGATGATGATAGTGCCGGTGATGATGGTGATGATGGATGATGATAGTGCCGGTGGTGATGATGATGATGATGAATGATGACGTTGGTGGCGATGATGGTGATGATGATGAATGATGACGTTGGTGGCGATGATGGTGATGATGATGAATGATGACGTTGGTGGCGATGATGGTGATAATGAGGATGACGTTGGTGGTCATGATGGTGATGATGATAAATGATGACGTTGGTGGCGATGATGGTGACGATGATGATGACGTTGGTGGTCATGATGGTGATGATGATAAATGATGACGTTGGTGGCGATGATAGTGATAATAATGAATGATGACGTTGGTGGCGATGATGGTGATAATGAGGATGACGTTGGTGGTCATGATGGTGATGATGATAAATGATGACGTTGGTGGCGATGATGGTGACGATGATGATGACGTTGGTGGTCATGATGGTGATGATGATAAATGATGACGTTGGTGGCGATGATGATGATGAATGATGACGTTGGTGGCGATGATGGTGACGATGATGATGACGTTGGTGGTCATGATGGTGATGATGATAAATGATGACGTTGGTGGCGATGATAGTGATAATAATGAATGATGACGTTGGTGATGATGATAGTGCTGATGGTGACGATGAGGATGATGAGGATAACTTGAGTGATGATGAGACAATGTGCCAACGAAGGAATATACTGTTGGTGATGATTATGGTGAAGGCAGGGATGAGCATCATTTGGGTGATGATTTTGTTGATGATGATGATGGTGGTGGTGAAGGATGATGTTGATGACGAGAAAGATGATGGTGATAAGGATGTGAGTGATGGTAGTTATAGTGCGACGCGCCTAATCGTGGCCACTCAATTAATTTTTTTTACAAGTACAACGATAATTTTTACATTTTCACGTGAGTTGAAAGTCGTGTCAGCAAAGATTTTATTTATATTTGCGACAGAAAGGACCAAAAACATGCCAGGTTGAAATAATTGAGAGAGTTTAAGAATTAATTGGGTAGAAGATAGTGATGATGTAATAAGAAAGTTGGTGGTGATTACAAGGATGGAACATTTTTCCTCACTCCCATCTCTTTGCATATTTCTGGTAACATACAGCTTCACATACTTCAGGGACCGCGCGAGGGAAGGGGCTGTAGGGCTATAACCCTACCACTTATATTTTCTAATCTTAGCCCCACCACGTTTTAGGGTGCTTCGCGGTTCATGTACTTCTACACTTATTCTGGGCTTGCATTTCAATTCATTCATTTTTCTTGCAGTATGACCTCGAACGGTTGAAAGTTATGTGTGAAGAGGCCTTATGTAATAATCTAACTGTGGATAATGTATGTGATGTACTCATCTTAGCTGATATGCATAGTGCAAAGCAACTTAAAGGACAATCCCTTGACTTTATTAACAGGTAGGAATCTCCACATCTTATTTCTATTCTTTTCCTAGCGTCCAGGGGGGCAAGACAAAACAAAGATGGCGGATAGTATATAGAGTTTTGTTTATTTGTCTTTCTTGCATGTCCATCTTCTTCATTCTTCTCTCGACATAGTGTCTTGTGGTGAACTGTTAATGTTAATCGAATTAGTGTAAGAAAGCTTTGTACATAGCTAATTTAATTAACGTTGTCGCTGAAAAAAGCCTAAAGCTTTGAGAGCGGAATCATGAAATATATTTCGCCTTGGCAAGTTCTACGACTTGGACATATATTCCTTAATTCTTAGATTACAGTGCATGAAGTTTGTTGGTAAACAAAAGATAAATCAGATAGACTTTAGACTTGAGGCTTTTTTCAGTGACAACGTTAATAGAATATTGGCTCAAGAAACCTTCTTTGCCCCATACTAAGATGGCCGCCCAGGGATTTATTTTCAGTTTCCTATTGGACGCACTCTATTATATTTTTGAGTCCAACTTCAATTTATGTGTGTATAAGACACAGGATTGCGCGTCCAGGAAATCCCTGCCACTGTATCGTCAAAGTAGTCCATTCATTCTGACTGACAGCACAGCCGTTCAGTCTTGGACCAGCATTTTGAACAGTTTATTAGACTCCAAGACTTTTATCAGCTGAGCTGATTGTAATCCAGCAATACCGTAACTTACCCTCCATATTACTTATTTGTTTCAGTCATGCGTCAGAAGTCATGGAGTCTACTGGTTGGAAAACTCTGCTGTGCGACCAGGCTCATCTAATCGCTGAAATATTCAAGTCATTCTTAGCTTCTACCCAGACCCCTTGCATAGGCCCTCCTCGAAAAAGACAGAAGACTGCATAACAACCAACGACGAACATATAGTTTTCCAAATTTTTTCTAAAGGAAATTTAACTTGTACGATAGTCCGTGTAAATATTAGATATTATTATTCTTATTGGTGTAAACGTCCGTGTCGTAACGGTCCCGGGATAACGACGACAAATGATGTTTTTTGCGACAGTCATATTTATACTCGGTCTTCTGTATATATTTGAGTCCTGGTCAGAAAGGAACGAATGGGAACTCGAGTCAAGGAACCAAGATAAAACGAAGGATTGCACGTGTGTACCTTTTAGGTGATCCAAATCGACCACATATCGACATTCACTTTATGCCTTGACATAATAGATCGATATTCGGAATGATACGATTCTCATAAAGACGAGGCCATACCATATAATATTTAGTGTGTTGTCTGTATAGCTGGATATTGTGACTTTTTAACTACTGCATGCAACAACTACTGGAATCCTCCTCAACCACGTGTCATTTAACTGTATCCCCGTTGCTATAGACCCTTTGCACGTGACATCAGAGCAGCTCAATTTGAAGGGGAAAACAAATGAAGTTTAATCTCCTGAGAATTGGAAACTATTGTTTTGCCCTCCAAATTGAGCTGCATTCCGACTTGCTGCAGGTCTATGACAGATTAGGCATCACGGGGGGGGGGAGGGGCATCATCTATCCAAAAATAGCAGACATGACCACGTTGCCATCGTTTCCCTACACTTTACCTTGTAGAGTCACCATTAGAGTCTCCAGCAGCTCAGTGGTAGAGCGTCGGACTAGGGTCGTGGGTTCGATTCCCATCTGGGGCTCAGAATTGTTTCTTGGTCCAATCAGTATGGTACGATCACATATACATTATTTCATATTCCATCATCATACGCAAATCATATACTTTTTGCAAACCTTCTCGCCAAATAAGACAACTATTCTTTTATCTATCTACCACTTGGAGATTTTTTCGATTCTTTTTGTTAAACTCTTATCATCTTAGCCAATATTGCTACGTGGGTGTCTTATAAACTAGCCGCATATATGACATGGACGCATCTGTTCAAACAAGTTCGATAGCTCGAATTCTGTAAGCAGCGATGTTGATATTTAGTCGCGTTACTTTCACTCCGATTTTATTGAATACGGGACACTGACAACCGCGTCAACCAATTATGGTATAAAATGAAATCAAAACATTTCCAACTTCGGCCAATCAGAAGCAAGCAACGAAAACTTGATCTTCATGATCATTTTAATTAAAAAATTAACTTCGACGTCTAAACCGAGCCTAAATATCTCGATCGATAGAAGATTTTAGCTTAAACTTCTATCATTCTTGTCCATGTGAACAAGCCGTGATGTCATAGTCAAATAGGGCTATTGACAGTGGGAGTAATGAAATTTGAGAAGGTGATGTAATGGCACAATCCCAAGAAACTGTTTTTTTGGGAACCACACATTTCGTTTTTATTTCAAAAATTTTGAAAAACGCGGTTCTTCAATATATAATACAATATATAAATTGTGTAGCATGCAGTGATGAAAGATATGAACAGTTCACGTGTACCGCCTCCCGTGAAAAAAGTAGAGTGCGGCGTAGTATTCACTCATAGTTTATTGAAACCCTCTTTGCAGAGACTTCAAAAGTCCTAGATATCTTTAAGCCATACTAATTATTTGGTGCACTTTTAATCAGACTTGGTTGTTCCGAATAGGGTGCCATCAAAAGCCATCCTTTCCAGTCTTGTGAAGGGTGCCATTTTACCAGCTGAATAGCCTGATTTTAAGCCAAGTGGGACTGGGACCTAACCTTTGTTTTTCCGGACGTAAGTCGCATGAATTGGCTGATTTCAGTCCAAGAAAAAAGTGAGTAATAATAATAATGGTTTGACACTGGAACTGCGGGAGTGCTGTTTGTGAGAACAACTGGCGAACAAAGGAATGACTCATTTCAATTTCCCTGGAATTCCCAAGAATTCGGAGGGCAAATTCTGAGCTCCTTTTTTCTGAAATTTCCTCAAGAATTGTCTTGTTTATCTCCTAAATGCTTATTCTCTGTAAATCTCTTTTAAATAACTTTTTTTTTTTGGTTGATTAGACTCATTTTTCTAAAGCAAAGGTATGTCTGCACAAAAGTATTCTAGAGCGCTTCCGTCCGGGGAAAAAGCTAGGTCCCAGCCTCTCTTGGCCCGTTGCTATGTCCTCGAGAGGGGGGGGGGGGGGTCGTTTTCTGCCAATCTTAGTTATTGTATTAACCAGTTTTTCTTTCAGAAATTTGCGATTAGAAGGGGTAAGGAGGGGAGAGGGGGGTTCGTTCAAACAAACGGACCACCCCTAACGACGGGCCTGGTTGATACCAATTAATTACACAAAATCGGTAAATGGGATTCGTGTTGCAACAGACGCAGGACCGGCATATCTAGCTGTCTTCTTCTCAACAATCCAAGCCTTTCTTTCTCCTTTGAAGCCAATAAATGCCCAAGCATTTTGGAATTCCAAGGCTGGAGATGTGGCGCCGATTGACATTAAAGCATTGCTATCATAGTATTTGCTACCAGTATCAGCCACTACGACAAGAACAATGGAGTTGGCGGGAATGGTGCTGATGTATGAAGCCATCTTGGATGCGGCCGCAGTATCTCCATCCGAGTCAAAAGTAACCCGAGGTCCAACAATGGCAGTGCCATTGAATGTAACCAACCGAAAGCTGTGGCCACGATGCTGAAGGAGAGAAGCAAAACAAACAAGACATCAATTAAAATGTATGAATAACAGTGTTTGAAGGAGCAGACCAAGACTAATGAAGAGGCTAGCAAACTATCAGTGCTCTAATGTGAATATAAGCCAGGGTTTCACCGCAGTCATGATGGAGGACTGGAAATTTCTATTGTTTTGGCCTATTCGCCAGAAATTCCAAACCAAAGTGGGCGGGCACTATTATGCAAAATTAGAATCATGCAAAATAAATGCCAATCATTCACATTGTCTTATCTCAATTGTAATTGGTTCATACATCACAACTTCGTATTGAGCAATATGGCGGCTCGAAAGAAGGAGATAAAGGTTTCTACGCTGTTTTAAATGGTTTAATCTACGGCAGATATTTTGCCAGCAAAACATTCTAAAAGACCAAGAGGAAGCGGATCAGTTTGGGAAGGCGAAATATTCATTTCGAGACGTAAATCTTTGGCAAGGGTAAGAGAAAGATCGTCTACGACTGTACAATCACGAAGTTCATCATAAAGTTAGCGAGATTTTACATCTTTAGAACCTGGACAAAAGATGATTGTATTTCATTGTTGTAACTAACAACATGCGGGCCATACCAATGCACAACACTTACGTGTGTTGAAGTTATGACCTGACTACAACTTTGTTCAACAACAATGAAATACAAGCATCGTTTGTTCAAATTCCGTACAATCTTTGATCTCACCTATTGTTTTAAAAACGCACGAAGTCGAAAATAGTGGTAAAGCAAATAATTCTATTAGATAAATGAAGTAATGTTTTCCCATTAAGAGCATTGTGATTGCCTTGAGTATTATTGCTTTGTCCTCAGTTTGAAGAGAACATTTGTTTGGAACAGACCATTTTCGAGATGCGCGAGCGCTTTAAAAAATATCGCAGGCGCAGACATGATCTCGAGACATTTTTGGGCAGCTTCAATAGCGCGCGTGATCTTGCCCGAAAATGCCTCTTTTTCATGTTTGCGCCTGCGACATTTTTGAAAGCGCTCGCGCATCTCGAAAATGGTCTATTGACCCAAACACAAAGCTTATTTCCAGTCCGTTCAGTGTAAAAATGGGAAAGCATTACTTCAAAGTAGGATATAAACAAATAGTCTTACTCCTCCACCAGTCAATAGGTACTTCTGGCCGTTGACTTTGAAATACGATTCCAGAGATATTGTACCACTTGGCCCTCGACGATCCTTATATGCATAGGTCTTTAGTTCGATGTCGATGTACGCTACGATATAATGTAAAGGACAATACAATCAATCAATGGAGTAATCGAATCAAATATGCATAGGTCATGTTTACATGCTAGGGTCATAAATGTGCATATTTTCTCCCACTCCCACTTCCACTCCCACTCCAACTCCCACTCCCAGTAACACTACCAGTAGTAGTAGCAGTAGCAGCAGAGCAGCAGCAGCAGTACTAGTAGTAGTAGTAATAGTAGTTGTAGTAGTAGTAGTAGTAGTGTAGTAGTAGTAGTAGTAGTGTAGTAGTGTAGTAGTGTAGTAGTAGTAGTGTAGTAGTGTAGTAGTAGTAGTGTAGTAGTGTAGTAGTAGTAGTAGTAGTAGTAGTAGTAGTGTAGTAGTAGAAGTGTAGTAATAGTAGTAGTAGTAGTAGTAGTAGTAGTTGTAGTAGTGTAGTAGTAGTAGTAGTAGTAGTAGTAGTAGTAGTGTAGTAGTAGAAGTGTAGTAATAGTAGTAGTAGTAGTAGTAGTAGTAGTTGTAGTAGTGTAGTAGTAGTAGTAGTAGTAGTAGTAGTAGTGTAGTAGTAGAAGTGTAGTAATAGTAGTAGTAGTAGTGTAGTAGTAGTAGTAGTGTAGTTTGGTAGTAGTAGTAGTAGTAGTAGTAGTATAGTAGTAGTATTGTAGTAGTAGTAGTAGTAAAAGTAGTAGTGGTAGTAGTAGTAGTAGTAGTAGTAGTAGTAGTTAGTAGCAGTAGTAGTAGTAGTAGTGGTAGTAGTAATGGTAGTAGTAGTAGTAGTAGTAGTAGTAGTAGTAGTAGTAGTAGTAGTAGTAGTAATAGTGGTAGTACTAGTAGTAGTAGTAGTAGTAGTAGTAGTTAGTAGCAGTAGTAGTAGTAGTAGTGGTAGTAGTAATGGTAGTAGTAGTAGTAGTATGCGGGGACTATGGATAGACCACTCAATTTATTCAATAACCATGGAAACCAGAGCAAAGGGAAAGGAAGGGAGGGGAGGGGAGGGGAGAGAAGGGGAAGGGGACAGACAGAACACCAGCACATGCGAGGGGCAAACCAAAAAGTGGAAGTGACGTCACCACATGCGCGCGCAGGTTTTTAAAAAATGAATTACCGCACCAAGAACATTCGCGTACATGCAGGCAAAATATAAATAGATTATGGGAGACATGCAGGCTGGCACGCAAGTCAGAAAGTGACGTCACCACATGCGCGCGCAGGTTTTCTAAAGAATGAATAGCGATGCGCAGACTTTACATCACAAGATAACACCCCCATCGTGAGTCGGACAAACAAACCATATTGATGGAGAGGAACATATGGAGATGTTGAGTGTTAGTCTGCGAATTCGCTCAAAAAACGTGTTCATTGGACTGAAAATGATCGAAGTTTTTGATATAAGTTGGGAGCTGACCCAGAAAATCACATTTATGAGCGAGCAACGGTAGGCTCAGATTACCAGCCGTCGGGGTTTCGTTTCCCTCAGGGGGGAGAGTATCGCGGGCGCACGAAACCCCGACGGCTGGTAATCTGAGCCTAGAGCAACGGTGGACGTGGCATTTTTTATTCGTAAACGAGACTGAAAACATTATGTCACGTAAGGCAACCTATATTCAAATGAAACACACCTCTGTTTTTGTCCCTTTTGTTCCTTTTGTTCCTCGAAATTTCGATAAAAGTCTTGGTTATTAATTTTAAATTTCATTTTTTTTCAACATCTTTGAGTTATATCATGAGTCAACGCGTTTGTAAAAGTTGCCCAGTACCAAATTGTTGCTCAAAATATCTTGTCAAACTTTCCAATCATCTAGCCCAAGTTCACGAGTTTTCTCCCGAACAAAGAAAACCTTTTTTACAAGAAGCTAAACTTTTAAACTATCAGAAACTGAGTGGACTGAGCCTTATAGATTTAAGACATTTCAACTCCCAAGCGTTTTAGAAGACCTATAAAAGAAAGCGCTTTAAAATTTCTGTTAAGTTATCTTTGAGTCTTAGATCTATCCACGTCTCCGGCATGGATTGTTTTCCACCGCCATATAAAATTGGAATCGAACGTTTATTCAATCGCATGCGTTGCATCTTGGCCTGCTGTGGAGGGACAATTGTAGTCAAAAACCCAGACATTTGCGATGGAAAAAGTACTCAACCAGATCTACTACAATCTTCGAAGCGCAGGAAGTTTTTCGGGTGTGGATGCTGCTTTCCGTGCCGCAAGAGAAAAGGGGTACAAGAATATCAGTCGTAAACAAGTCAGAGATTGGTTAAAGAGACAAGAAGTATACACTGTACATAAAGCTGCTCGTCGAAGGTTTGCTACCAATAGAGTGATTGTTCCTGGAATATAGACGCCTAGTTTCAAGCTGAGTTCCTTGAGTAAATACAACAATGGATACAAGTACCTGCTGACATGCATCGATATCCTTAGCAAGTATGCCTGGGCTATTCCTCTAAAGACGAAGTCGGGGAAAGATATACTGGATGGCCTAGTTAGGATCTTCAAGACGTTTCAGACCGACAAAGGAACAGAGTTTCTTAATCGCCTGGTTCAAAACTATTTCAAGAAAAATGATGTTCACTTCTTCGTTACTCATAGTGATAAAAAATTAATGATTAATGATTAATGCAGCAAGTCGGAGCTAGACTTGTTTGCTGTACCACATGTTCAGACCAACATCGAAAAGGGACAATGGGTCGAATATTTTCCTGTGTCTAACATTACCGACTCAGGCCCTATTGAATTCAGAGTATCAGGAAGTGGAGAGGAATACACCGATTTGAGACAAGCGTAGATATACGTTAAAGCTAAGGTCACCAAGGCCGATGGGAGCGATTTAGATTCTGCTACCGATAAAGTTGGACCGGTCAACCTTTTTCTACAATCACTTTTCAGTCAAGCTGATGTCAGCCTAAACGAAAAAGTCATCTCCGATTCCACCAATACCAATCCTTATCGTGCTATGATCAGCACTTTATTGACTTATGGTTCTGATGCTAAACAATCTCAACTCTCTGCGGAACTGTTTTACAAAGATGTAGCTGGAAAGATGGATCTGGCGGACCCACTCGCTACTGGCTACAATACCGGCCTCAATACCCGATACAAGTTTATCAAAGACAGTTCTACAGTGGAGTTGATAGGACCTTTACATTCAGATTTGTTTTATCAGGATCGCCTACTGCTGAATGGTGTCACCATGCGCACACGATTGAATCGAAGCAAGAATGCCTTTTGTCTCTTGTCTGCTGTTGGCGGAGCGGATTTCACACGCCAGTCTGTTTGTTCGAAAAGTGGTGACGTCAGACACGTTCCTTGGTCACGCAGCAGCCCTACAGCATTCGCCAGCCCTCTATCCCATACGAAGGATAGAGTGTAAAGTCCTTTCCATTCCCAGCGGTAACATGTCCTTCACCCCAGATGACGTATTTTTAGGACAAATCCCCAAACGAATTGTCTTAGGTCTGGTTGAAAACGCCGCCTTCAATGGAACCTATAACAAGAACCCATTCAATTTTCAACATTTTAACGCCACACAGGTTGGAATTTATGTCAATGGAGAGGCTCAACCGATCAAGGCACTACAGTTAAACTTTGAAAAAGAACAACATCTTATGGGGTACATGAGTCTGTTTTCTGGAACCGGCAAACAGTATCACAACCAAGGATGTGAAATCACCAGACAAGATTATTCAAAGGGCTACACACTCTACGCCTTTGACCTAAGTCCAGATCTTTCATCTGGTCCTCATATTTCCGCCATAAAGCAGGGAAATCTACGTATTGGTTTTCAGTTTGCCGAGGGTCTTCCAAGTGCCGTTAACTGCATCATATATGCTGAGTTTGACTCTATGATTGAAATTGACTCGAACAGAAACGTCACTTACAACTGGAGCGGCTTTTACTTTACCAAAGATCGAAAAGGCGAGTTTTTTGATTCATATGGACTCAGACCTCAAGATTACACCAGGCATTTCAAGATTTTTTAAGCAAGCAGTATAGACTGGACCTACAAACAGAAATGTTTACAAGGCCTAGATTCTAACGTGTGTGGACACTACTGTTTGTATTTTTTACTCAATCGATGTAGAAATGTAAGCATGAAAGCGATTCTTATTCATTTTCAAGGCAACACTCATAACAGGACAGATTGGAAAAACGTTTCACTTTATCTGAAACCCAAATAAAGATTTTTTATTATTATTATTATTATTATTATTATTATTATTATTATTATTAATACAACACTGGAATCAAGAACGAAACGTTAGCCAACGTCTGGGATGTTCACTCGGTCTTATACTCCTAATAGTTCCTGGCGTCTTATCTGAAGAGGGTAGGGATAGTAGCTCACGGTAAACACTACGTTTGGGACTTGGGCCTCTTGGGGGAGGATTCGTAGGGGGAGGGGTAGGCAACCAGACACTTAGATCTTCTTGGTCACCCATTCGAGATTTGAATTCTCGAAGTGCTCCTCTTCTTCGTTCATTTCTGACCAAATCTTCAGGGGCGTTCATCTTAGCAAGACCCCTTGCAAAGACTTGCGATCCTATTGGATCTATACCTTTGCGTTCTCTCATGAAATCTTCTATCAAATCAACGATATGGGAACCAGCAAGGGGTCGGTTCTCAAAAACCCATCAAAAATCATGATTTCTGGATTTTCCTTTATTTTTTCAATGAGCAACTTGCCACGGTTTTTGAGAGTTTTGGGCAAGGAACTGACAATGTTGCGTTCGATTTTGTCCTGTACTTCCAGTCTTGGTGCTTCTCGTGGTTCCTTCTGATGTTCTGGAGTAGCTTCAAACTTAATTTTCATGGGTTCATCTTTTCTCTGATTGTAGTAAGTGAGATAGTTTTGAAGTGTTTGACTGTAGTGTTTGACTTTTTCCTCATCGGACAACTCTGTGCTATTCAATACATCCTCCATTTGATGATCAAGGCTATTTAGTCTTGACGTCAAGGGTGCTGTTTAGATCTTTTCTCGCTGTCTCAACCTTTCCAAAGCCTGTTCAGGGACCAGAACCATCTTTTTGGTAAAGTTCATTTTACAAAATGTTCTATTACACTTAGCACTGGAGGTAGCAGAAGAGATAGAAAATTTCCTCCTTTTTGGACCAATACCTTTCTCTCTTGTGACAAAGGGACTTGTTTGTCCACCAACGATAACAAAGGCTTTTTAAATTTGCAGAGTTGTTTCTTCTGTCGTGGTGTGACGGGTACAGTGAACTTTAGAATACTACACACGCATTCACAAATACTCTTGATTAGGACGTCGTCAGCAACTTTCAGCAAGGCTTTAGCTTGATGGGGTTTGCTTGTAGATAACACCTTTAGATGATGGAAGTTGTTTCTCACTTGCCGACTCATGATCAACTAAATTCTCGTACAGGTGACAAAATGCTTTATAGTTTTTTCACGTAGGCGTGCTGTGTTTCATCAGGAAAAATGTTTGTTCGGAGTCGATAGTCTTCCAGAGTATCTGGTTTGAGGTCGCAAAGCAGGTATCCGTGGGGCTCGGCTGTGGCGTCGTTGAAGGCTTCTTGCATGTACTTGACATAACCAGGAAACATTTGCTTAGCCAAGTGGTTGATTTGACTGCTGTCTCTTGGAGATTTGAAGAGGACCATTTAATAAGCGTTGAGACTCGTGTTTCTCAACTCTTTGCCTTGATGAAAAATATTTTGCAAAATAAAAATACACGAGAGGTTCTTGTGGTGACATCCTTTGGTGAAAATATTCGTTAAGCGTTTGTCATTGCTCAATTCGTTCATCAAATCGTCAATAATTACGATATTTCGAATAGATGGGTCGATACTCTCTTCCAAATTATAAGGAAGTCCCTCTACGAAAGAAATAAATGGGATGGTAGCCATCATTTCTTCATACGCAGCTGGTTGGTGCATGCCATAGCACCATATGATATTCTGAGGCGTTCCATCGAACATAACATTAGCATTTTCTAAAAGTCGTTTAACGAACTGAGTTTTTCCGCAGCAGGTGGGTCCAGCGACAATGGCTCCAAAAGGGTGTCTTAGTCTTGTGTCCATCTCATCATCAAATGAACCAAATCATTTATTGCCTGTTTTATAAAACTCTTTCTCGGATTGAATCAGACAGCAGTCAAAATGTTTTCTGCTATATTCTCGAACGACTTTATATTTTTGAAGTTTAGCTTCTTGTAAAAAAGGTTTTCTTTGTTCGGGAGAAAACTCGTGAACTTGGGCTAGATGGTCGGAAAGTTTGACAAGATATTTTGAGCAACAATTTGGTACTGGGCAACTTTTACAAACGCGTTGACTCATGATATAACTCAAAGATGTTGAAAAAAATGAAATTTAAAATTAATAACCAAGACTTTTATCGAAATTTCGAGGGACAAAAGGGACAAAAACAGAGGTGCGTTTCATTTGAATATAGGTTGCCTTACGTGACATAATGTTTTCAGTCTCGTTTACGAATAAAAAATGCCACGTCCACCGTTGTTCGCTCATAAATGTGATTTTCTGGGTCAGCTCCCAACTTATATCAAAAACTTCGATAATTTTCAGTCCAATGAACACGTTTTTTGAGCGAATTCGCAGACTAACACTCAACATCTCCATATGTTCCTCTCCATCAATATGGTTTGTTTGTCCGACTCACGATGGGGGTGTTATCTTGTGATGTAAAGTCTGCGCATCGCTATTCATTCTTTTGGAAACCTGCGCGTGCATGTGGTGACGTCACTTCCACTTTTTGGTTTGCCCCTCGCATGTGCTGGTGTTCTGTCTGTCCACTTCCCCTTCTCTCCCCTCCCCTCCCCTCCCTTCCTTTCACTGTGCTCTGGTTTCCATGGTTATTGAATAAATTGAGTGGTCTATCCATAGTATTAGTATAGTAGTAGTAGAAGTAGTAGTAGTAGTGTAGTAGCAGAAGTAGTAGTAGTAGTATTAGTATAGTAGTAGTAGAAGTAGTAGCAGAAGTAGTAGAAGTAGTAGTAGTATAGTAGTAGTATAGTAGTAGTGGTAGTAGTAGTGTAGTAGTTTAGTAGTATGATAGTAGTAGTATTAGTGTTGCTGTTGATTATTGCAGTTCAAAAAAATTTATAACAGTTCAAGAACTGAATAAACATGAGTTTAACTTACGCTTCCAACACTGATAGGATGACGTTGTCTGTAGATCAGGAACACAGATGTCTTGTGCAGGACAAGGACTGTTGGAACAGCTGCTCTGTGGATGAAAGGGTTCTCACATTATTATGCTATCTATATGTTATTAGGGCTTTTGGTCGGTCTTTTGGTCGGTCGGTCGGTCTTTTGGTCGGTCGGTCGGTCGGTCGGTTGGTCGGTCGGTCGGTCGGTCGGTTGGTTGTTTGGTTGGTCGGTTCATGCATTTAGTTTAAAATTGCTAAATTTAGCCATAAAAAGACAAATCCACTGTATTCTGTATGGTACACTGTATGGTGTTGAGTAAATGACGTCACAGACTCCGTTAAAGATTCGTAAAAATATAATACTTCCCTTCGGAATATCAAGAAAAAACTTTAACCAGTTTTTATTAGACCCTTAGAGATTATTCTAGGAAAGTTTCAGCCGAATTAAATTTTGAACGATTTTCGTACTAGTCCCCCTTTAACCGTAAATTATTAATTAAGGCAGATTCGTCCTTGCAACTAAAAAAATTCTCATTCAATTTCATCAGTCTTTTATGAAAAAAGCCCTGTATTCTAAATTTCGATTTTGGTCATTCGGTCCAATATGATGTTGAAACATTGTTGGTGGTTTGAGATTAGTTAGAACTAATAGTTCCAAATAGTTCCAATAGTTCTGATAGTTCCAACCCAGTTTCGTGGGTAAAAAAGAAAGAAACATAGAAAGAATTCGAATATGTATCTATATAAATCAGAGAGTAAAATAATCACACAAGAAGGAAAAATAGAAGGTTGAAGGAACGAAAGAATTACCATGAATCATTCATGGCCAAACCAAATATATACAGTAACATTTCGGCAAAAATAAAAAGCTGAATTTCCTCTTACCACAACTCTTCGGTGATTATAACCAGCTTTGGTCACCAAATGGGACAATCCAGAAAGTACTGGACTGCAAACCTCACAGACCATTAGTTCGCCTTCTTTTGGACCGAGATTGTAGGAAAAGCAGCCTTGATACATCAAACAATTCAACATACACTCGTCCTCGTTAGAAACGTTCACACTCACAAAAACAAATGATGAATTCAATGTTTTGTCGTCGATAGCAGTTTCAAAGTTTCGTGTTTGGAGAAGAGGGGTATCAAGATGGTTCAGGTTGAACTCGGCGACTGTAGAATAAAAAATAACGAAAAGAAGAAAAGGAAAGCAAGCGAAGATATTGCTGAGCATCTTGTTTCTTCAACTGCTTAATGTACACTAAACGTCAACTGAAGAACTACCAAAAATAATGCTTTGCTATGATACCGTTTTGCAGATGTTTTGTTGAGCAAAAGAATTTTCACCATAGTAGAGATTGGGCAGAAATAACAAGAACATACGAGAAAAAACAAATATGAGAACAAAAGATGGTAACTATAGCTATCAAAGAAAACAGAACCGCATGGAAGAACAAGAGGCTAACTAACTGCTAACTATCAATAGAAAAAACCTACTAATGGTCTATCACCAATCGAGCCCTGTGATTGGCTGAGCTACTAGGGGTCTATTAGTGATAGACCTCTAGTAGCGAAAAGCGCCGGTTTTGAAAACAAAAACAAAAATATATTTAAAGCAAAATCCAAAACTTTTTCCATCCTTTTATTGGACCGATTAGTAGGTTTTTACTAAAACAATTAGACCTCTCGCCCTCATGGCCTACGACTCGTAGACCATTCGGACTCGAGGACTAATTGTTAAATAAACATCACTTCCGGTAGTATCTCCGTTCTAACCGGCTTGGAGAATGTTGGAGGTTGTCTGTGTATCTTGTTTTCTGGTTTCATGTTGAACAAATGTAACCTAGAAGTGTATCGTTTCAATTTCAATAAATCAGATACGGTCTAAAAAACTGGCAAATTAACGAGTTCAATTCAGTTCAGTATGTAGGTGGCCGGTGTTTAAATTACAAAGAGTCTAATTTAAGAAAAGGGAAACAAGTCTATTCATTCATCGCAAGTCGTCTATGGTTCAGAGCCAGGTCCTGCTAAGATCAGTCATCTATTATTTATAATTCCAAAGTGTCATCATCGCGTTGGTTAAGACGCTTTATCGTCTATTGTAAATCAGTACAGAAGAAAGGGAAAGCAAGCGAAGATATTGCTGAGCATCTTGTTTCTTCAACTGCTTAATGTACACTAAACGTCAACTGAAAAACTAATGAAAATAATGCTTTGATATACATTAATAATAATATAGAAATTAGTCAATCAGCTCAGTAGATTAGCTTATTGACAAGGAGGCAGCAAGAACAAGAGGCAACGCACGTTAATTAACATTATTAGAACTGTACATTAATATTTAAAGAAAGGTGATTGCAGAATAAGAAAATAGCGAAAAAAACCACCAAGGGAAAAGAAGCGATCGAAGATATTGCTGAGCGGCACCTTGAGGGCTTTTTCCAACTGCTTAGTGCACACGAATTTGTACCGTTCTATAGACGCATCAAGAGTTCCGCGCTGCTGCACAATGCGCATGTTCAGAGGATTAAAAAGTGGGATAATATTTTGTATAATATGCAATTTTTCGGTATATTTGATTCAGAATTCGCTTAACGGTACGCGATCTTGAATATTTAGTGAAAATCGTACTTGACAAGAAAGATGCAACTAAAATATCGCATATTTTACAAATTATATCCCACTTCAGTTTTTAATCACCTGAGCATGCGCATTGAGCAGCAGCGCGGAATTCTTGATGCGTGTATAGCTAGCTGATACAAGAAAATGTAACTAGCCAATCAGCGCGAAGCTAACAAGCTCAAGTTGTTAGCATAACCCATGACGGGGAAAAAATGCGCACCAATGACTGCCTTAGTAGGGTAGGACACGGCAAATGTTTTTCGGTATAAACAAAATTGACTAGAATTAAATTTCTCTCATTATAAACGCAGGATCAACTGTTTCCTAAATACTAAAAAGCTAGAACGAGCTTCGAGAAAATGCTCAGGCTCCCCTCCCTTGATTTGATAATTGGATGCGGGTTTTACTTTGTCAAAGAAGCTTGTGAACACGAAGTTTATAGAAAAACTAAAACGAAGTTTTCGCCGTAGCATCTTAATATTAGCCATGTTAAATCATTTTGACAGGCTTTGGATTCCTCTAAGAGTTCTAGTGACGCAAGTTGTGCTGCTCTAATCGAGTAAGTTTGAGTTGCTGACAAATAATTCAGCTAATATGAATTCTCATAATACTCAATAATAAAAACTGAATTGTGGAGAGTCGTATTCGACGCAGCGAACTCCCTTTACATTTGAAGGGAACTTAACTAAATTCTAATACTAGTTACATGTTCGTATAGATGCTAAGCTTTTATTCTGTGAATATTATACGGTATGCCTTATTCTGACCGGCCGCTTTATAAAATGTTCCCTGAATTAACATATTCAAACAGTATTTTTTAACAGTTATCACCTTAATTCTAGAAATAGAAAGCTTGCGAATATCTTGATACGTGTAGAAATACATAATGCGAATGTTTCAGTAGCTGCAAGCTTTTCAACACTTGTCTTCTTTTAAATTCTTTTAAATTTACTGAAGAAGCGAACGAGAGTTGTTGGGTTTCCCTTCGGTTTGTTTATATTCTCGCACAATGACGCATTGTAAAAATGCACGGGCTAAAGGCTTACAAAAGGCTAACAACTTTGAAGGGATTGCATGCAGGCCTGGTCGCAAATAATTTACCTAGTCTATGTTATAGTATACATTTTTGTGACTATTATTATTTGTTGGGTTTGGTGATAATGAAAATGGGTACGGTGAATATAATTAGGTATTTCTTGACCATTGTCAGCCAAAATGTATGGAATTAATACAGACCATGTTTTGATTGATTGTTTTCACACCTTTTGAAAGATTATCAGTTATTCATGGGAAAAGGTTATTTTTGGCCATTTTCAGCGAAAAGACATGGACTACAGCCATGTAGATACTTTCATGAGGTGTGAAAATGGTTAAAAAAAAAACAATCAAAACCATGGGTTATCGTCCATTTTTTTTGCTGGCATATTTTGCATTCTTCCTAAATAAATGACATACTTTCAAAATGTGTGAAAACGGTCCAGAATTGATGAAAACCACGGCTATCCATGGTAGTGTTCCATGCTTTTTGCCTGAAAATGCAGGATCGACTCAGAACATTCGCTGTTGCCTATGCTACCACTACCGTACGTACCTACCTGGTACGTCCCCAATAACCCGGCCCTTTCCGGCAGACGAATGGGTGTTGTCTACGTACAAGAACTACCTATAATCCAAGTAGTCTGGGTTTTGGTTCTGTCGATCAAAAAAATTACTAACGTACTGAGACCGTTGGAAATGATTTAATTGACGGAACTCTAACATCCTATATAGAAGACACCAACTGTATAGCTAGTTGTCTGGGTCGGTCGACTAATTATAAAAACGGGTGTAATTCGCTATGAAAAAAGTTGTCTAAGTTTCATTTCTGAGTTGTTTTTATTTATTATTATTTTTAATTCCTATTGTTTTTCTTTACGTTTCTATCTACAAAACTACGTATTTTTATCTGCGTATTTTTATCTGCGTAGTTTTATCTGCGTATTTCTATCTGCGTATTTTTATCTGCGTATTTTTATCTGCGTATTTCTATCTGCGTATTTTTATCTGCGTATTTTTATCTGCGTATTTTTATCTGCGTATTTTTATCTGCGTATTTTTATCTGCGTATTTTTATCTGCGTATTTTTATCTGCGTATTTTTATCTGCGTATTTTTATCTGCGTAGTTTTATCTGCGTATTTTTATCTGCGTATTTTTATCTGCGTATTTTTATCTGCGTAGTTTTATCTGCGTAGTTTTATCTGCGTAGTTTTATCTGCGTAGTTTTATCTGCGCATTTTTATCTGCGTATTTTTATCTGCGTATTTTTATCTGCGTATTTTTATCTGCGTATTTTTATCTGCGTAGTTTTATCTGCGTAGTTTTATCTGCGTATTTTTATCTGCGTAGTTTTATCTGCGTAGTTTTATCTGCGTATTTTTATCTGCGTAGTTTTATCTGCGTAGTTTTATCTGCGTAGTTTTATCTGCGTAGTTTTATCTGCGTAGTTTTATCTGCGTAGTTTTATCTGCGTAGTTTTATCTGCGTAGTTTTATCTGCGTAGTTTTATCTGCGTATTTTTATCTGCGTAGTTTTATCTGCGTATTTTTATCTGCGTAGTTTTATCTGCGTAGTTTTATCTGCGTATTTTTATCTGCGTATTTTTATCTGCGTAGTTTTATCTGTGTATTTTTATCTGCGTTTTTTTATCTGCGTAGTTTTATCTGCGTAGTTTTATCTGCGTATTTTTATCTGCGTATTTTTATCTGCGTATTTTTATCTGCGTAGTTTTATCTGCGTAGTTTTATCTGCGTAGTTTTATCTGCGTAGTTTTATCTGCGTATTTTTATCTGCGTATTTTTATCTGCGTATTTTTATCTGCGTATTTTTATCTGCGTATTTTTATCTGCGTAGTTTTATCTGCGTAGTTTTATCTGCGTTTTTTTATCTGCGTAGTTTTATCTGCGTTTTTTTATCTGCGTAGTTTTATCTGCGTAGTTTTATCTGCGTATTTTTATCTACGTATTTTTATCTGCGTATTTTTATCTGCGTAGTTTTATCTGCGTAGTTTTATCTGCGTAGTTTTATCTGCGTATTTTTATCTGCGTATTTTTATCTGCGTATTTTTATCTGCGTAGTTTTATCTGCGTATTTTTATCTACGTATTTTTATCTGCGTTTTTTTATCTGCGTATTTTTATCTGTGTATTTTTATCTGCGTAGTTTTATCTGCGTAGTTTTATCTGCGTAGTTTTATCTGCGTATTTTTATCTACGTATTTTTATCTGTGTATTTTTATCTGCGTAGTTTTATCTGCGTAGTTTTATCTGCGTAGTTTTATCTGCGTAGTTTTATCTGCGTATTTTTATCTACGTATTTTTATCTGCGTTTTTTTATCTGCGTATTTTTATCTGTGTATTTTTATCTGCGTAGTTTTATCTGCGTAGTTTTATCTGCGTAGTTTTATCTGCGTATTTTTATCTACGTATTTTTATCTGCGTAGTTTTATCTGCGTAGTTTTATCTGCGTATTTTTATCTGCGTATTTTTATGTTTTCTTTTCAATACGCACTGGTATTGTCATGGTATCGCATAGATACAATATTATACAATGGGATATATATATATAATAAGATGGAGCCCGTGACATCTGCCCAAGCCTTAGATATAGACTCGGCCCTTTTCACTTGACTTCAAAGCAGCTCTATTCGGAGAAACTTTCGATCTCCTGAGAATTGGAAAACCTAATGTTTTGCAATGTTTTGCATTGAGTTGCACTCTAACTTGCTACGAGGAGTGAATTGTTTATTCACAACGATTTTCATAATAACGCTGACACCGAAGTTCAAATGTCAATATGGAACGTTGTTTTGGCTTACGTTCGTCAAAAATAACCAGTCGGTAACTTTTATATTTTTGACTCATGGCAATGAAAAACCAAATTATTTGTTTTTGTGTGGAAACCATGCACTTTCAAATCAGTTCTTGTGCGTCAGTTTAGTTCGTCGAACTTCATCTAAGCCGGTGTCAACCAATTCATTAAATATTCATAGTTATCAGATAATAACAATAAAGATCCCGAAATAACAAATAAAAATTGATGAATGGTTGTTAAGCATTCCTAAGCTTCTCACAGCAAGTAAACTAATACATTATTAACGACATATAAGACTGAACTAAGTTGACAAGTGGGTTGATTGAAAAAGCGAAAGTCGTAATTTTCATCTAAATCAACTATCAAACATAGTACATATACTGATTTAAGACATCGATCATCAAAAACGACATCTTTAGGCCTAGGAATATAGAATCCGCAATGATATAAACAAATAACAAATAAGAATAATTCACCTTTTCGGCGCTAGGCTTTCACGTGGTCTTCACGTGATGGATCGTGTTATGGTCACCAAAAAGTTCGGACATTGTTGTTGAATTGCCACACGATCGTACTAACTTTTATACAATTTATTGACTTGATTTGTTTCTTCTGTTCTCAAATTTTTATCAAAACTTCTTTAGAAATAAATTATTTAGATAGTTTCACTAAGATTTTGAGAACAGAATTAACAAATTAAGTAGATAAATTGTATAAAAGTTAGTACGATCGTGTGGCAATTCAACAACAATGTCCGAACTTTTTGGTGACCGTAACACGATCCATCACGTGAAAGCCTAGCGCCGAAAAGGTGAATTAAATCAACCTAAAATACTGGAGAGCTCGAAGGAAGCACAGGAAATTCAAGACCAAAAACTAAGTCGGTAACTTTTATATTTTTGACTCGTGGCAATGAAAAACCAAATTAATTCCAATGGGCCGCAAGATGCTCAAGAATATCTTTGCTTGTTTTTGTTATTTTCTTATTCTACAGTCACCTTTCTTTAAATATTAATGTACAGTTCTTATGTTTTCATGCGTTGCCTCTTGTTCTTCTTGTTTCCTTGTCAATAAGCTGTTCAACTGAGTTGATTAACTTATCTCTATGATTATTCTTTTGTTCAAAAAGACATCTGCAAAACGGTATCATAGCAAAGCATTATTTTCGTTAGTTCTTCAGTTGACGTTTAGTGTACATTAAGCAGTTGAAGAAACAAGATGCTCAGCAATATCTTCGCTTGCTTTCCTTTTCTTCTTTTCGTTATTTTTTATTCTACAGTCGCCGAGTTCAACCTGAACCATCTTGATACCCCTCTTCTCCAAACACGAAACTTTGAAACTGCTATCGACGACAAAGCTTTGAATTCATCATTTGTTTTTGTGAGTGTGAACGTTTCTAACGAGGACGAGTGTATGTTGAAGTGTTTGATGTATCAAGGCTGCTTTTCCTACAATCTCGGTCCAAAAGAAGGTGAACTAATGGTCTGTGAGGTTTGCAGTCCAGTACTTTCTGGATTGTCCCATTTGGTGACCAAAGCTGGTTATAAACACCGACGAGTTGTGGTAAGAGGAACTATAAACCATTTTTGTTAAAAACAACTTAATTTTTCACAGCGACACTTCAGTAACAAACAGTTATATGACTTCAAACTTTAAGTCTAGTAGTTTCTTTGAATGCTTTATTTCAGTGTAGCTAAAGGGGGACTTGGAGGGTCTAATAATCACTGGTTAAAGTTTTTTCTTGATATTCCTATGGGAAGTATTATATTTTTGCGAATCTTTAAAGTGGTCTGTGACGTCATTTGCTCAACACCAAACATCGCTTTGTCTCTGCAACAACTAAGAATATCTATCATAACTATCATGTGAAATATCGTTTCTTAAAATCTCAAAAAGCAAAAACCGTTTTGTGTGGAAACCATGCACTTTCAAATCAGTTCTTGTGCGTCAGTTTAGTTCGTCGAACTTCATCTAAGCCGGTGTCAACCAATTCATTAGATATTCGTAGTTATCAGATAATAACAATAAAGATCCCGAAATAACAAAAAAGATTGATGAATGGTTGTTAAGCATTCCTAAGCTTCTCACAGCAAGTAAACTAATACATTATTAACGACATATAAGACTGAACTAAGTTGACATAGGCTCAAGTGGGTTGATTGAAAAAGCGAAAGTCGTAATTTTCATCTAAATCAACTATCAAACATAGTACATATACTGATTTAAGACATCGACCATCAAAAACGACATCTTTAGGCCTAGGAGTATAGAATCCGCAATGATATAAACAAATAACAAATAAGAATAATTAAATCAACCTAAAATACTGGAGAGCTCGAAGGAAGCACAGGAAACTAAAGACCAAAAACTAAGGAACTCGGTAACTTTTATATTTTTGACTCGTGGCAATGAAAAACCAAATTAATTCCAATGGGCAAGATGCTCAAGAATATCTTAGCTTGTTTTTGTTATTTTCTTATTCTACAGTCACCTTTCTTTAAATATTAATGTACAGTTCTTATGTTTTCGTAAGCTGTCCATAAGCTGTTCAACTGAGTTGATTAACTTATCTCTATGATTATTCTTTTGTTCAAAAAGACATCTGCAAAACGGTATCATAGCAAAGCATTATTTTCGTTAGTTCTTCAGTTGACGTTTAGTTTACATTAAGCAGTTGAAGAAACAAGATGCTCAGCAATATCTTCGCTTGCTTTCCTTTTCTTCTTTTCGGTATATTTTATTCTACAGTCGCCGAGTTCAACCTGAACCATCTTGATACCCCTCTTCTCCAAACACGAAACTTTGAAACTGCTATCGACGACAAAGCTTTGAATTCATCATTTGTTTTTGTGAGTGTGAACGTTTCTAACGAGGACGAATGTATGTTGAAGTGTTTGATGTATCAAGGCTGCTTTTCCTACAATCTCGGTCCAAAAGAAGGTGAACTAATGGTCTGTGAGGTTTGCAGTCCAGTACTTTCTGGATTGTCCCATTTGGTGACCAAAGCTGGTTATAAGCACCGACGAGTTGTGGTAAGAGGAACTATAAACCATTTTTGTTAAAAACAACTTAATTTTTCACAGCGACACTTCAGTAACAAACGGTTATATGACTTCAAACTTTAAGTCTAGTAGTTTCTTTGAATGCTTTATTTCAGTGTAGCTAAAGGGGGACTTGGAAGGTCTAATAATCACTGGTTAAAGTTTTTTCTTGATATTCCAATGGGAAGTATTATATTTTTACGAATCTTTAAAGTGGTCTGTGACGTCATTTGCTCAACACCAAACATCGCTTTATCTTTGCCAACAACTAAGAAGAATATCTATCATAACTATCATGTGAAAATCGTTTCTTAAAATCTCAAAAAGCAAAAACCGTTTTGTGTGGAAACCATGCACTTTCAAATCAGTTCTTGTGCGTCAGTTTAGTTCGTCGAACTTCATCTAAGCCGGTGTCAACCAATTCATTAGATATTCATAGTTATCAGATAATAGCAATAAAGATCCCGAAATAACAAATAAAAATTGATGAATGGTTGTTAAGCATTCCTAAGCTTCTCACAGCAAGTAAACTAATACATTATTAACGACATATAAGACTGAACTAAGTTGACATAAAATACTGGAGAGCTCGAAGGAGGCACAGGAAATTAAAGACCAAAAACTAAGGAACTCTACTCACATACTAATACCTATAAGGAACTCTACTCACTAATCTAACTAATCGATCGCGGCCGGGCACCTTAAGAGGCGAGGGCTAAAATCACGGCCTCTAAGATCATCAGCTATGATAGCTTTGATTCTTTCTCGGCTTGAAATTTCTATTTTTGGAAAACAACACATTTGATAAATGAAAATGTTCGACACTCAACTCTGGACAGTTACAACAGATAAGTACCATTATAAGTTCTGAATCACAATCCAAAGAGCTCTGTGTTCAACAAAAATCTCATTCAGATTTAAATGTGTCTCTTAGTTTGTGAATTTTCATCTTTTTCAACTAAAACTTGTAATGTTCCCAGTATTTTTTCTAATGCAACCATTTCTGGAAGCAGCCTTAAGATCCACATAAACAACAACGCCCAACCTGCCGTGCCAGCAAAAAGGAAACGTTATGTTATAGAATCTATAGCGATAGTACTAGTCAAGAATGACGAGATAAACAGAGATTACGTTATCTATTTATATCAAAATTAAGATATATTTTGTATTTTTGAATTTTTTCATTAAACTCATCTTGAATTAGAAACGTGGAATCCTTTAAATAATATTTTGAAGTGAAGTTACATGAGGTTATTTATGACAATAAAATATTTCTTGTGTCTTATGTATCGCGGACTCGCTTGTTCGCAATATGATACGGGAAATTCGTGAATAAAAACGATATCAAGGTCTTAACATGTGATAATCTCTATTTATCTAACTGCTTATGTAAGGATCATAAAGATCAATGCGAGAACCTTTTCATCCACAGAGCAGCTGTTCCGACAGTCCTTGTCCTGCACAGGACGTCTGTGTTCCTGATTTACAGACAACTTCATCCTATCAGTGTTGGAAGCGTAAGTAACAACTAGAAAATTCTGCTTAGCAAAAAAATCCTTGTTTACCAAAAACCTTATATTATTTTATTTTGTTTAATTTTTGAATACCCTTCCCGGGGTCCCCTTGGCTTTTCAAATGGATTCCTTACCCCCTGGCTGGACATTGATCTGTTTTAGAAAGTACCCATAACCTCAACAAATACCGCTTCACATTGCGTCTCTCGTTTCTAGCAAATGATCCCAAGAAAATGTGTTTCGGGAGCCAAATGAATGACCATCTTTTTTCAAGTGCAGAGTTTCTATTTGAGTCTTTATCACATGGGCAATTTTGAAAAGATAGATTTAAGTAATATTTTGACAGTTTTGCCAAAGACTATCAACTATCCATTGTCTCCTAACCCCACTAGACTCAGTTTACTTGATCCGACCCTTACTTCACGATTGCTGAATAAGTCTCCGGCAGGTGGGATTGTTTAGTAACCCGCGAGCATGATGGATAGCGTCATTTTCCTAACACTATATCGAATGCTTCGCATAATTTCTCCGTATTTGAGACCTCTTTACCTTGGGCGTAAGGTTTTTCAGACCACCTGCCATTCTCTTGGGAATAAGATTCTTTGTCTTAGTTGTATCTTATAAAATATCTGTATTTGTGTGTCTTCTCGTGCGCAACG
This sequence comes from Anthopleura sola, assembly GCA_023349425.1. Lineage (NCBI taxonomy): Eukaryota > Metazoa > Cnidaria > Anthozoa > Actiniaria > Actiniidae > Anthopleura > Anthopleura sola. The sequence goes on from JALHLI010000013.1 coordinate 1,998,630, forward strand.
GTTAAACAAAGGAATGCAAAGGAATAATCATGATACTCTAGGGAATGACACGTGGTCTGAAATGGGAAAACATTACGCCCAAGGTAAAAAGAAGTCTATTTGCGCTGAGCAAAAGGAAGAGTACAAGGGATTCTGGACTGATGGAAAGAAAAACAAAACTAAATATCTTTGAATTGTTTTTCATTGACTATCATAGTTGACCCAAAAACGATTATGGACATCATATAGGGTGACAAGGGGAAAATCTTTTGTCCCCCCCCCCCCCCCCGGCTAGCATTGGGAACACTTACCTGACGTTAACGTCACCTATATAATTTATTTCAATTGATTGAGTTAATGATTATACTGTTTTGATTATATTGTAGCTTACATCGACATCGAACTCAAGGCATATGGGATGGGTGATACTCTAGGGCCAAATCAAAATATTTTTCTGGACTCGTATTTTAAAGTCAACGGCCACAAGTACCCACTGAAGGACGCAGAAGTAAGACTATTTGTTACCATATAGACAATCCTATACTTTGGACTTATCGCTTTCCTATTTTGATCGTGACTAAACACCCTGGAAATAAGATTTTTGTTTAGGTCAAATCCGAGCAAGAAATAATACTCGAGGGAATCATAGGTGCCCTAAATAGGAAAACATTAGAGTGCAAAGAATATATCCGTGAAATACAAATTACTAAATAGTACAAAATAGTGCTAATTAAGTTATTTATTTTTTATCAAATAAATGAGTATTTGTCAGTCTGTCACCTGTGCACATTTTCAAAATATCAATGGAAATTGATAAAAAGTTATACATGCGTTAAAAACATGCAAAAGAGACGAGCCTTACTTGTCCTTGTTCCTTAATAAAATTGGAATGGCATGACAGCCATGTTGTAGGGCAAAACTATAGAGACTTCCTGTCCTCCAGCATGACTGCGGTGAAGCCCCGGCTTGTATTCACATTAGAGCACTGATAGTTTCCTAGCCTCACTATTAGTCTTGGTCAGCTCCTTCAAACACTGTTATTCATACATATTAATTGATGTCTTTTGTACTTTGTTTTTCTCCTTCAGGTTCGTGGCCACAGCTTTCGGTTGGTTACATTTAATGGCACTGCCATTGTTGGACCTCGGGTTACTTTTGACTCCAATGCAGATACTGCAGCCGCATCCAAGATGGCTTCATACATCAGCACCATTCCCGCCAACTCCATTGTTCTCGTTGTACTGGCTGATACTGGTGAGAAATACTATGATAGCAATGCTTTAATGTCAATCGGTGCAGCATCTCCATCCGTGGGGTTCCGAAATGCTTGGACATTTATTGGCTTCAAAGGAGAAAGAAAGACCTGGATTGTTGAGAAGAAGACAGGTGAAAATCTCGGTCCTGCATCTGTTACAACAAGAATCCCATTTACCGATTTTGTGTAATCATTAAGCCACCACAGTTGAACACCAAATAATTGACGACAAGTTCCACACATCACCCAGCAACATCAGGCAAAATGTTAGAGACTACGAATAATGGCAATGAAGGAATCTCTCACTAGCTCTCTCTCTCTCCCTCTCGATCCATCCTTCTAAATTTTCACTCTTCGCCTGTTATCGTGTTCCATCCTTATTCAAGACTCTTAAAGATGAAGATTACTAGCATGGACATGTAGAGGAAGAAAGAAAGCCAAGATAGACGGTTGGAAGGTAAACAAATGACTGCCATAATGTTCTCTCTCCTGCTTTTTCTATATCTTTCACTCTTTTTCTGTTATCGTGTTCCATCCCTATTCAATTGAGACCTTTGAAGATGAAGATTACTAGCATGGACATGTAGAGGAAGAAAGAAAGCCAAGACAGACGGTTGGAAGGGAAATAGACAAAGCTGAGTATGCGATTCTGAATGGAAGAAGAGAAATGTATGACGAACACTGACAAGAAAAGGGACAGTTGAGTACTGAATAACATTGTCAATTACTAAAAATATATACCAACTTGAGGAAATGTTACGAAATACTTTATTCGGTAACTTCAAATCAATGTTCGAGTGCTGCAAAACGATAATATGCATTATACTAGCCTCATTGCCTGCAGTTTACCTAGAACACCCTTCAATATAATCTTTGGTAATTTAAGCTTTTTAGTCTGACAACGGTTTTCAATTTGGTGCATGCATGTAAACATGGAATTTCATTGTAAAAGATTTTAACACAAGGTTTACGCGCAGCTTTGTTGGCCAGTGTGCGTCGCTATCAAAACAAAAGGTTCTTAGCTTGCTTCCCGGCTTACCTTCAGATCTATAACGTTTATCAACTCCTCCATAATATGCTTTCAAACATTGCATAGCAAATTTCGTATGACGACTGTATCGGTACGGGCATCCCGTGCCTTTAACATGACGGTTCCGTGTCCTAGCATTTGATTGGTTCAGCAGTGATCTCGTGCACTATGTCAGGTTCAAAGGATGTTTTTCAATTCCTTAACGTAAATTATGCCGTGCCGTGCTACACCATGGCGGTGTAGTGTACCCTGCCGTGCCGTGCCATGACAGTGTACCGTACCGTACCGTACCGTGACGGTGTAGTGTACCATGCCGTGTTGTACCGTGACGGTGTAGTGTACCGTGCCGTACCGTACTTTGCCGTGCCGTGCCGTGCTTTGCCGTGCCGTGCCGTGCTTTGCCGTGCCGAACTATGCCGTACCATGCCGTGCCGTGCCGTTTCGTCATACGGAATCTACTCCACTGTTGGAAGGAGCACTATTGAACAATGTAAAAGATGCACCGTCCATCCTAAAATAACACTATTTACGTTCTCTCTTTGTCTGAGAGGACTAACTATTAATATATTAAGATGACTTGTGTCTGCTTGAGAACAAAGTGGTTATTCATCGCACAACATCACTTTGTTGTCAACAGGACAGAGGCGTAGCCGGGGGGCCCCTCCCCCATCGTGTTTGCCGTGTTTTTTTTTTTTTTTTTTTTTTTTTTTTTGTGCGTTTTTTTTTTTATTGGCTTGCCTTTATTTTTGGTTTGCCGTTTTTTTCGTTGATGTTCTGAAAACGGGTTTTGTCCCTCCCCCAACAAGGCAAAATCCTGGTTACACCCCTGTCAGGACTAGAAGTGGGGAGTTCGTGTTTACTTGTTTCCTCATTAGAGAGTTTAGTCATCTCGTTTGTAAACGGCAAACGTAAAAAACGTTAGTTGAAAACGAATCGAAAAAAAATCTCAACATGATGAATAAAAGAATATTTGTCTTGTGAGAAGGTTTTCAAAACGTAAAGCGTAGGGAAACGATAGAAACGAGGTCATGTCTGCCGTTTGTGAGAAGAAAAATCACGATGCTTAAACTATCTATATATCAACTAAACTTCATAAATTAAACTTCAAGCTACAAACAAACAAACAAACAGACAAACACTATTCTCAAAACTATACTCAAATACTCAAAAGAGAATTATTTAATAATCATTTACTAATATCTGAAAACGTAACATCCTGAGTAGTACAGTCACAGGAAAACAATATGTACAAACTAGCCACGATTCATTCTTACATTTTACGTAAATAAAATTTATGGATGGCATGGACACCATCCCATGATTTTGATCGATGGAACCATTTTCACAGCTTTTCACCCAAAAATGGCCAAAAATGATCATTCATAAATTATTCATATGATCTTAAAAGGTGTGAAAATGGGTCAAAATCGATCAAAACCGTGGGCTATAGTCCATGCTTTTCACCCAAAAATGGCCATAAATGATCATTCATAAATTATTCATATGATCTTAAAAGGTGTGAAAATGGGTCAAAATCGATCAAAACCGTGGGCTATAGTCCATGCTTTTCACCCAAAAATTGCCATAAATGATCATTCATAAATTATTCATATGATCTTAAAAGGTGTGAAAATGGGTCAAAATCGATCAAAACCATGGGCTATAGTCCATGCTTTTCACCCAAAAATGGCCATAAATGATCCATTATAAATTATTCATATGATCTAAAAAGCCATTTTTAGGTGAAAAGCATGGACTATAGCCCACGGTTTTGATCGATTTTAGGTGTTTTTCACACCTTTTTCAAAAGGATGAAAAATTTCAAAACCTTCAAAAATAGGTGTTTTTGACCAAAAAGCATGGACTATAGCCCACGGTTTTGATCGATTTTAGGTGTTTTTCACACCTTTTTCAAAAGGATGAAAAATTTCAAAACCTTCAAAAATAGGTGTTTTTGACCAAAAAGCATGGACTATAGCCCATGGTTTTGATCGATTTTAGGTGTTTTTCACACCTTTTTCAAAAGGATAAAAAATTTCAAACCCTTCAAAAATAGGTGTTTTTGACCAAAAAGCATGGACTATAGCCCATGGTTTTGATCGATTTTAGGTGTTTTTCACACCTTTTTCAAAAGGATGAAAAATTTCAAAACTTTCAAAAATAGGTGTTTTTGACCAAAAAGCATGGACTATAGCCCATGGTTTTGATCGATTTTAGGTGTTTTTCACACCTTTTTCAAAAGGATGAAAAATTTCAAAACCTTCAAAAATAGGTGTTTTTGACCAAAAAGCATGGACTATAGCCCATGGTTTTGATCGATTTTAGGTGTTTTTCACACCTTTTTCAAAAGGATGAAAAATTTCAAAATCTTCAAAAATAGGTGTTTTTGACCAAAAAGCATGGACTATAGCCCATGGTTTTGATCGATTTTAGGTGTTTTTCACACCTTTTTCAAAAGGATGAAAAATTTCAAAACCTTCAAAAATAGTTGTTTTTGACCAAAAAGCATGGACTATAGCCCATGGTTTTGATCGATTTTAGGTGTTTTTCACACCTTTTTCAAAAGGATGAAAAATTTCAAAACCTTCAAAAATAGGTGTTTTTGACCAAAAAGCATGGACTATAGCCCATGGTTTTGATCGATTTTAGGTGTTTTTCACACCTTTTTCAAAAGGATGAAAAATTTCAAAACCTTCAAAAATAGGTGTTTTTGACCAAAAAGCATGGACTATAGCCCATGGTTTTGATCGATTTTAGGTGTTTTTCACACCTTTTTCAAAAGGATGAAAAATTTCAAAACCTTCAAAAAATAGGTGTTTTTGACCAAAAAGCATGGACTATAGCCCATGGTTTTGATCGATTTTAGGTGTTTTTCACACCTTTTTCAAAAGGATGAAAAATTTCAAAACCTTCAAAATAAGGTGTTTTTGACCAAAAAGCATGGACTATAGCCCATGGTTTTGATCGATTTTAGGTGTTTTTCACACGTTTTTCAAAAGGATGAAAAATTTCAAAACCTTCAAAAATAGGTGTTTTTGACCAAAAAGCATGGACTATAGCCCATGGTTTTGATCGATTTTAGGTGTTTTTCACACCTTTTTCAAAAGGATGAAAAATTTCAAAACCTTCAAAAATAGGTTTTTTTGACCAAAAAGCATGGACTATAGCCCATGGTTTTGATCGATTTTAGGTGTTTTTCACACCTTTTTCAAAAGGATGAAAAATTTCAAAACCTTCAAAAATAGGTGTTTTTGACCAAAAAGCATGGACTATAGCCCATGGTTTTGATCGATTTTAGGTGTTTTTCACACCTTTTTCAAAAGGATGAAAACTTTCAAAACCTTCAAAAATAGGTGCTTTTGACCAAAAAGCATGGACTATAGCCCATGGTTTTGATCGATTTTAGGTGTTTTTCACACCTTTTTCAAAAGGATGAAAAATTTCAAAACCTTCAAAAATAAGGTGTTTTTGACCAAAAAGCATGGACTATAGCCCATGGTTTTGATCGATTTTAGGTGTTTTTCACACCTTTTTCAAAAGGATGAAAAATTTCAAAACCTTCAAAAATAGGTGTTTTTGACCAAAAAGCATGGACTATAGCCCATGGTTTTGATCGATTTTAGGTGTTTTTCACACCTTTTTCAAAAGGATAAAAAATTTCAAAACCTTCAAAAATAGGTGTTTTTGACCAAAAAGCATGGACTATAGCCCATGGTTTTGATCGATTTTAGGTGTTTTTCACACCTTTTTCAAAAGGATGAAAAATTTCAAAACCTTCAAAAATAGTTGTTTTTGACCAAAAAGCATGGACTATAGCCCATGGTTTTGATCGATTTTAGGTGTTTTTCACACCTTTTTCAAAAGGATGAAAAATTTCAAAACCTTCAAAAATAGGTGTTTTTGACCAAAAAGCATGGACTATAGCCCATGGTTTTGATCGATTTTAGGTGTTTTTCACACCTTTTTCAAAAGGATGAAAAATTTCAAAACCTTCAAAAATAGGTGTTTTTGACCAAAAAGCATGGACTATAGCCCATGGTTTTGATCGATTTTAGGTGTTTTTCACACCTTTTTCAAAAGGATGAAAAATTTCAAAACCTTCAAAAATAGGTGTTTTTGACCAAAAAGCATGGACTATAGCCCATGGTTTTGATCGATTTTAGGTGTTTTTCACACCTTTTTCAAAAGGATGAAAAATTTCAAAACCTTCAAAAATAGGTGTTTTTGACCAAAAAGCATGGACTATAGCCCATGGTTTTGATCGATTTTAGGTGTTTTTCACACCTTTTTCAAAAGGATGAAAAATTTCAAAACCTTCAAAAATAGTTGTTTTTGACCAAAAAGCATGGACTATAGCCCATGGTTTTGATCGATTTTAGGTGTTTTTCACACCTTTTTCAAAAGGATGAAAAATTTCAAAACCTTCAAAAATAGGTGTTTTTGACCAAAAAGCATGGACTATAGCCCATGGTTTTGATCGATTTTAGGTGTTTTTCACACCTTTTTCAAAAGGATGAAAAATTTCAAAACCTTCAAAAATAGGTGTTTTTGACCAAAAAGCATGGACTATAGCCCATGGTTTTGATCGATTTTAGGTGTTTTTCACACCTTTTTCAAAAGGATGAAAAATTTCAAAACCTTCAAAAATAGGTGTTTTTGACCAAAAAGCATGGACTATAGCCCATGGTTTTGATCGATTTTAGGTGTTTTTCACACCTTTTTCAAAAGGATGAAAAATTTCAAAACCTTCAAAAATAGGTGTTTTTGACCAAACAGCATGGACTATAGCCCATGGTTTTGATCGATTTTAGGTGTTTTTCACACCTTTTTCAAAAGGATGAAAAATTTCAAAACCTTCAAAAATAGGTGTTTTTGACCAAAAAGCATGGACTATAGCCCATGGTTTTGATCGATTTTAGGTGTTTTTCACACCTTTTTCAAAAGGATGAAAAATTTCAAAACCTTCAAAAATAGGTGTTTTTGACCAAAAAGCATGGACTATAGCCCATGGTTTTGATCGATTTTAGGTGTTTTTCACACCTTTTTCAAAAGGATGAAAAATTTCAAAACCTTCAAAAATAGGTGTTTTTGACCAAAAAGCATGGACTATAGCCCATGGTTTTGATCGATTTTAGGTGTTTTTCACACCTTTTTCAAAAGGATGAAAAATTTCAAAACCTTCAAAAATAGGTGTTTTTGACCAAAAAGCATGGACTATAGCCCATGGTTTTGATCGATTTTAGGTGTTTTTCACACCTTTTTCAAAAGGATGAAAAATTTCAAAACCTTCAAAAATAGGTGTTTTTGACCAAAAAGCATGGACTATAGCCCATGGTTTTGATCGATTTTAGGTGTTTTTCACACCTTTTTCAAAAGGATGAAAAATTTCAAAACCTTCATAAATAGGTGTTTTTGACCAAAAAGCATGGACTATAGCCCATGGTTTTGATCGATTTTAGGTGTTTTTCACACCTTTTTCAAAAGGATGAAAAATTTCAAAACCTTCAAAAATAGGTGTTTTTGACCAAAAAGCATGGACTATAGCCCATGGTTTTGATCGATTTTAGGTGTTTTTCACACCTTTTTCAAAAGGATGAAAAATTTCAAAACCTTCAAAAATAGGTGTTTTTGACCAAAAAGCATGGACTATAGCCCATGGTTTTGATCGATTTTAGGTGTTTTTCACACCTTTTTCAAAAGGATGAAAAATTTCAAAACCTTCAAAAATAGTTGTTTTTGACCAAAAAGCATGGACTATAGCCCATGGTTTTGATCGATTTTAGGTGTTTTTCACACCTTTTTCAAAAGGATGAAAAATTTCAAAACCTTCAAAAATAGGTGTTTTTGACCAAAAAGCATGGACTATAGCCCATGGTTTTGATCGATTTTAGGTGTTTTTCACACCTTTTTCAAAAGGATGAAAAATTTCAAAACCTTCAAAAATAGGTGTTTTTGACCAAAAAGCATGGACTATAGCCCATGGTTTTGATCGATTTTAGGTGTTTTTCACACCTTTTTCAAAAGGATGAAAAATTTCAAAACCTTCAAAAATAGGTGTTTTTGACCAAAAAGCATGGACTATAGCCCATGGTTTTGATCGATTTTAGGTGTTTTTCACACCTTTTTCAAAAGGATGAAAAATTTCAAAACCTTCAAAAATAGGTGTTTTTGACCAAAAAGCATGGACTATAGCCCATGGTTTTGATCGATTTTAAGTGTTTTTCACACCTTTTTCAAAAGGATGAAAAATTTCAAAACCTTCAAAAATAGGTGTTTTTGACCAAAAAGCATGGACTATAGCCCATGGTTTTGATCGATTTTAGGTGTTTTTCACACCTTTTTCAAAAGGATGAAAAATTTCAAAACCTTCAAAAATAGGTGTTTTTGACCAAAAAGCATGGACTATAGCCCATGGTTTTGATCGATTTTAGGTGTTTTTCACACCTTTTTCAAAAGGATGAAAAATTTCAAAACCTTCAAAAATAGGTGTTTTTGACCAAAAAGCATGGACTATAGCCCATGGTTTTGATCGATTTTAGGTGTTTTTCACACCTTTTTCAAAAGGATGAAAAATTTCAAAACCTTCAAAAATAGGTGTTTTTGACCAAACAGCATGGACTATAGCCCATGGTTTTGATCGATTTTAGGTGTTTTTCACACCTTTTTCAAAAGGATGAAAAATTTCAAAACCTTCAAAAATAGGTGTTTTTGACCAAAAAGCATGGACTATAGCCCATGGTTTTGATCGATTTTAGGTGTTTTTCACACCTTTTTCAAAAGGATAAAAAATTTCAAAACCTTCAAAAATAGGTGTTTTTGACCAAAAAGCATGGACTATAGCCCATGGTTTTGATCGATTTTAGGTGTTTTTCACACCTTTTTCAAAAGGATGAAAAATTTCAAAACCTTCAAAAATAGGTGTTTTTGACCAAAAAGCATGGACTATAGCCCATGGTTTTGATCGATTTTAGGTGTTTTTCACACCTTTTTCAAAAGGATAAAAAATTTCAAAACCTTCAAAAATAGGTGTTTTTGACCAAAAAGCATGGACTATAGCCCATGGTTTTGATCGATTTTAGGTGTTTTTCACACTTTTTTCAAAAGGATGAAAAATTTCAAAACCTTCAAAAATAAGGTGCTTTTGACCAAAAAGCATGGACTATAGCCCATGGTTTTGATCGATTTTAGGTGTTTTTCACACCTTTTTCAAAAGGATTAAATATTTCAAAACCTTCAAAATAAGGTGTTTTTGACCAAAAAGCATGGACTATAGCCCATGGTTTTGATCGATTTTAGGTGTTTTTCACACCTTTTTCAAAAGGATGAAAAATTTCAAAACCTTCAAAAATAGGTGTTTTTGACCAAAAAGCATGGACTATAGCCCATGGTTTTGATCGATTTTAGGTGTTTTTCACACCTTTTTCAAAAGGATGAAAAATTTCAAAACCTTCAAAATAAGGTGTTTTTGACCAAAAAGCATGGACTATAGCCCATGGTTTTGATCGATTTTAGGTGTTTTTCACACCTTTTTCAAAAGGATGAAAAATTTCAAAACCTTCAAAAATAGTTGTTTTTGACCAAAAAGCATGGACTATAGCCCATGGTTTTGATCGATTTTAGGTGTTTTTCACACCTTTTTCAAAAGGATGAAAAATTTCAAAACCTTCAAAAATAGGTGTTTTTGACCAAAAAGCATGGACTATAGCCCATGGTTTTGATCGATTTTAGGTGTTTTTCACACCTTTTTCAAAAGGATGAAAAATTTCAAAACCTTCAAAAATAGTTGGTTTTGACCAAAAATCATGGACTATAGCCCATGGTTTTGATCGATTTTAGGTGTTTTTCACACCTTTTTCAAAAGGATGAAAAATTTCAAAACCTTCAAAAATAGGTGTTTTTGACCAAAAAGCATGGACTATAGCCCATGGTTTTGATCGATTTTAGGTGTTTTTCACACCTTTTTCAAAAGGATGAAAAATTTCAAAACCTTCAAAAATAGTTGTTTTTGACCAAAAAGCATGGACTATAGCCCATGGTTTTGATCGATTTTAGGTGTTTTTCACACCTTTTTCAAAAGGATGAAAAATTTCAAAACCTTCAAAAATAGGTGTTTTTGACCAAAAAGCATGGACTATAGCCCATGGTTTTGATCGATTTTAGGTGTTTTTCACACCTTTTTCAAAAGGATGAAAAATTTCAAAACCTTCAAAAATAGGTGTTTTTGACCAAAAAGCATGGACAATAGCCCATGGTTTTGATCGATTTTAGGTGTTTTTCACACCTTTTTCAAAAGGATGAAAAATTTCAAAACCTTCAAAATAAGGTGTTTTTGACCAAAAAGCATGGACTATAGCCCATGGTTTTGATCGATTTTAGGTGTTTTTCACACCTTTTTCAAAAGGATGAAAAATTTCAAAACCTTCAAAAATAGGTGTTTTTGACCAAAAAGCATGGACTATAGCCCATGGTTTTGATCGATTTTAGGTGTTTTTCACACCTTTTTCAAAAGGATAAAAAATTTCAAAACCTTCAAAAATAGGTGTTTTTGACCAAAAAGCATGGACTATAGCCCATGGTTTTGATCGATTTTAGGTGTTTTTCACACCTTTTTCAAAAGGATAAAAAATTTCAAAACCTTCAAAAATAGTTGTTTTTGACCAAAAAGCATGGACTATAGCCCATGGTTTTGATCGATTTTAGGTGTTTTTCACACCTTTTTCAAAAGGATGAAAAATTTCAAAACCTTCAAAAATAGGTGTTTTTGACCAAAAAGCATGGACTATAGCCCATGGTTTTGATCGATTTTAGGTGTTTTTCACACCTTTTTCAAAAGGATGAAAAATTTCAAAACCTTCAAAAATAGGTGTTTTTGACCAAAAAGCATGGACTATAGCCCATGGTTTTGATCGATTTTAGGTGTTTTTCACACCTTTTTCAAAAGGATGAAAAATTTCAAAACCTTCAAAAATAGTTGTTTTTGACCAAAAAGCATGGACTATAGCCCATGGTTTTGATCGATTTTAGGTGTTTTTCACACCTTTTTCAAAAGGATGAAAAATTTCAAAACCTTCAAAAATAGGTGTTTTTGACCAAAAAGCATGGACTATAGCCCATGGTTTTGATCGATTTTAGGTGTTTTTCACACCTTTTTCAAAAGGATAAAAAATTTCAAAACCTTCAAAAATAGGTGTTTTTGATTAAAAAGCATGGACTATAGCCCATGGTTTTGATCGATTTTAGGTGTTTTTCACACCTTTTTCAAAAGGATAAAAAATTGCAAAACCTTCAAAAATAGGTGTTTTTGACCAAAAAGCATGGACTATAGCCCATGGTTTTGATCGATTTTAGGTGTTTTTCACACCTTTTTCAAAAGGATAAAAAATTTCAAAACCTTCAAAAATAGTTGTTTTTGACCAAAAAGCATGGACTATAGCCCATGGTTTTGATCGATTTTAGGTGTTTTTCACACCTTTTTCAAAAGGATGAAAAATTTCAAAACCTTCAAAAATAGGTGTTTTTGACCAAAAAGCATGGACTATAGCCCATGGTTTTGATCGATTTTAGGTGTTTTTCACACCTTTTTCAAAAGGATGAAAAATTTCAAAACCTTCAAAAATAGGTGTTTTTGACCAAAAAGCATGGACTATAGCCCATGGTTTTGATCGATTTTAGGTGTTTTTCACACCTTTTTCAAAAGGATGAAAAATTTCAAAACCTTCAAAAATAGGTGTTTTTGACCAAAAAGCATGGACTATAGCCCATGGTTTTGATCGATTTTAGGTGTTTTTCACACCTTTTTCAAAAGGATGAAAAATTTCAAAACCTTCAAAAATAGGTGTTTTTGACCAAAAAGCATGGACTATAGCCCATGGTTTTGATCGATTTTAGGTGTTTTTCACACCTTTTTCAAAAGGATGAAAAATTTCAAAACCTTCAAAAATAGGTGTTTTTGACCAAAAAGCATGGACTATAGCCCATGGTTTTGATCGATTTTAGGTGTTTTTCACACCTTTTTCAAAAGGATGAAAAATTTCAAAACCTTCAAAAATAGGTGTTTTTGACCAAAAAGCATGGACTATAGCCCATGGTTTTGATCGATTTTAGGTGTTTTTCACACCTTTTTCAAAAGGATGAAAAATTTCAAACCTTCAAAAATAGGTGTTTTTGACCAAAAAGCATGGACTATAGCCCATGGTTTTGATCGATTTTAGGTGTTTTTCACACCTTTTTCAAAAGGATGAAAAATTTCAAAACCTTCAAAAATAGGTGTTTTTGACCAAACAGCATGGACTATAGCCCATGGTTTTGATCGATTTTAGGTGTTTTTCACACCTTTTTCAAAAGGATGAAAAATTTCAAAACCTTCAAAAATAGGTGTTTTTGACCAAAAAGCATGGACTATAGCCCATGGTTTTGATCGATTTTAGGTGTTTTTCACACCTTTTTCAAAAGGATAAAAAATTTCAAAACCTTCAAAAATAGTTGTTTTTGACCAAAAAGCATGGACTATAGCCCATGGTTTTGATCGATTTTAGGTGTTTTTCACACCTTTTTCAAAAGGATGAAAAATTTCAAAACCTTCAAAAATAGTTGTTTTTGACCAAAAAGCATGGACTATAGCCCATGGTTTTGATCGATTTTAGGTGTTTTTCACACCTTTTTCAAAAGGATGAAAAATTTCAAAACCTTCAAAAATAGGTGTTTTTGACCAAAAAGCATGGACTATAGCCCATGGTTTTGATCGATTTTAGGTGTTTTTCACACCTTTTTCAAAAGGATGAAAAATTTCAAAACCTTCAAAAATAGGTGTTTTTGACCAAAAAGCATGGACTATAGCCCATGGTTTTGATCGATTTTAGGTGTTTTTCACACCTTTTTCAAAAGGATGAAAAATTTCAAAACCTTCAAAAATAGGTGTTTTTGACCAAAAAGCATGGACTATAGCCCATGGTTTTGATCGATTTTAGGTGTTTTTCACACCTTTTTCAAAAGGATGAAAAATTTCAAAACCTTCAAAAATAGTTGTTTTTGACCAAAAAGCATGGACTATAGCCCATGGTTTTGATCGATTTTAGGTGTTTTTCACACCTTTTTCAAAAGGATGAAAAATTTCAAAACCTTCAAAAATAGTTGTTTTTGACCAAAAAGCATGGACTATAGCCCATGGTTTTGATCGATTTTAGGTGTTTTTCACACCTTTTTCAAAAGGATGAAAATTTCAAAACCTTCAAAAATAGTTGTTTTTGACCAAAAAGCATGGACTATAGCCCATGGTTTTGATCGATTTTAGGTGTTTTTCACACCTTTTTCAAAAGGATGAAAAATTTCAAAACCTTCAAAAATAGGTGTTTTTGACCAAAAAGCATGGACTATAGCCCATGGTTTTGATCGATTTTAGGTGTTTTTCACACCTTTTTCAAAAGGATGAAAAATTTCAAAACCTTCAAAAATAGTTGGTTTTTGACCAAAAATCATGGACTATAGCCCATGGTTTTGATCGATTTTAGGTGTTTTTCACACCTTTTTCAAAAGGATGAAAAATTTCAAAACCTTCAAAAATAGGTGTTTTTGACCAAAAAGCATGGACTATAGCCCATGGTTTTGATCGATTTTAGGTGTTTTTCACACCTTTTTCAAAAGGATGAAAAATTTCAAAACCTTCAAAAATAGTTGTTTTTGACCAAAAAGCATGGACTATAGCCCATGGTTTTGATCGATTTTAGGTGTTTTTCACACCTTTTTCAAAAGGATGAAAAATTTCAAAACCTTCAAAAATAGGTGTTTTTGACCAAAAAGCATGGACTATAGCCCATGGTTTTGATCGATTTTAGGTGTTTTTCACACCTTTTTCAAAAGGATGAAAAATTTCAAAACCTTCAAAAATAGGTGTTTTTGACCAAAAAGCATGGACTATAGCCCATGGTTTTGATCGATTTTAGGTGTTTTTCACACCTTTTTCAAAAGGATGAAAAATTTCAAAACCTTCAAAAATAGGTGTTTTTGACCAAAAAGCATGGACTATAGCCCATGGTTTTGATCGATTTTGGGTGTTTTTCACACCTTTTTCAAAAGGATGAAAAATTTCAAAACCTTCAAAAATAAGGTGTTTTTGACCAAAAAGCATGGACTATAGCCCATGGTTTTGATCGATTTTAGGTGTTTTTCACACCTTTTTCAAAAGGATGAAAAATTTCAAAACCTTCAAAAATAGGTGTTTTTGACCAAAAAGCATGGACTATAGCCCATGGTTTTGATCGATTTTAGGTGTTTTTCACACCTTTTTCAAAAGGATGAAAAATTTCAAAACCTTCAAAAATAGTTGTTTTTGACCAAAAAGCATGGACTATAGCCCATGGTTTTGATCGATTTTAGGTGTTTTTCACACCTTTTTCAAAAGGATGAAAAATTTCAAAACCTTCAAAAATAGGTGTTTTTGACCAAAAAGCATGGACTATAGCCCATGGTTTTGATCGATTTTAGGTGTTTTTCACACCTTTTTCAAAAGGATGAAAAATTTCAAAACCTTCAAAAATAGGTGTTTTTGACCAAAAAGCATGGACTATAGCCCATGGTTTTGATCGATTTTAGGTGTTTTTCACACCTTTTTCAAAAGGATGAAAAATTTCAAAACCTTCAAAAATAGTTGTTTTTGACCAAAAAGCATGGACTATAGCCCATGGTTTTGATCGATTTTAGGTGTTTTTCACACCTTTTTCAAAAGGATGAAAAATTTCAAAACCTTCAAAAATAGGTGTTTTTGACCAAAAAGCATGGACTATAGCCCATGGTTTTGATCGATTTTAGGTGTTTTTCACACCTTTTTCAAAAGGATGAAAAATTTCAAAACCTTCAAAATAAGGTGTTTTTGACCAAAAAGCATGGACTATAGCCCATGGTTTTGATCGATTTTAGGTGTTTTTCACACCTTTTTCAAAAGGATTAAATATTTCAAAACCTTCAAAATAAGGTGTTTTTGACCAAAAAGCATGGACTATAGCCCATGGTTTTGATCGATTTTAGGTGTTTTTCACACCTTTTTCAAAAGGATGAAAAATTTCAAAACCTTCAAAAATAGTTGCTTTTGACCAAAAAGCATGGACTATAGCCCATGGTTTTGATCGATTTTTAGGTGTTTTTCACACCTTTTTCAAAAGGATGAAAAATTTCAAAACCTTCAAAAATAGGTGTTTTTGACCAAAAAGCATGGACTATAGCCCATGGTTTTGATCGATTTTAGGTGTTTTTCACACCTTTTTCAAAAGGATGAAAAATTTCAAAACCTTCAAAAATAGGTGTTTTTGACCAAAAAGCATGGACTATAGCCCATGGTTTTGATCGATTTTAGGTGTTTTTCACACCTTTTTCAAAAGGATGAAAAATTTCAAAACCTTCAAAAATAGGTGTTTTTGACCAAAAAGCATGGACTATAGCCCATGGTTTTGATCGATTTTAGGTGTTTTTCACACCTTTTTCAAAAGGATGAAAAATTTCAAAACCTTCAAAAATAGGTGTTTTTGACCAAAAAGCATGGACTATAGCCCATGGTTTTGATCGATTTTAGGTGTTTTTCACACCTTTTTCAAAAGGATTAAATATTTCAAAACCTTCAAAAATAGGTGTTTTTGACCAAAAAGCATGGACTATAGCCCATGGTTTTGATCGATTTTAGGTGTTTTTCACACTTTTTTCAAAAGGATGAAAATTTTCAAAACCTTCAAAAATAGGTGTTTTTGACCAAGAAGCATGGACTATAGCCCATGGTTTTGATCGATTTTAGGTGTTTTTCACACCTTTTTCAAAAGGATGAAAAATTTCAAAACCTTCAAAAATAGGTGTTTTTGACCAAAAAGCATGGACTATAGCCCACGGTTTTGATCCATTTTGACCCATTTTGACACCTTTTTAGATCATATGAAAGGTATAAAAACAATGAAATATAGTTGATTTTTTGATATTTTTGGTTGAAAAGCATGGACTATAGGCCACGGTTTTGATCGATTTTGACCCATTTTCACACCTTTTTATATCATATAAACAATTTATAATGGATCATTTTTGGCCAATTTTTGGTGAAAAGCATGGACTATAGACCACGGTTTTGATCGATTTTGACCCATTTTCATACCATTTGAGATCATATGAATAATTTATAATGGATCATTTTTGGCCAATTTTTGGTGAAAAGCATGGAGTATAGACCACGGTATTGATCGATTTTGACTCATTTTGTCACCCTTCTAAAAATGTGCGCAATATTCATGGATGCAAAACAGAATCAGATTTTTGGGAATTGAAAGGCAAAAAAGAGTTGACTATAGCGTATGGTTTTTGATCGATTTTGGCTTTTTAATTTTCCAACCTTTCTTCATGTAATCTATTTCGTGTATATTTTAAAATCGTATTATTTTGGGTGGTTTTTGACGAAAAAGTATGGATTATAGCCCATGGTTTAGATCGATTTTAAGCTTTTTAATTTTCACACCTTTCTTCATCCAATCCATTTAATGTATATTTTCAAAAATATACACGTAAGGGTCTTTAATAACAGAAAAAGAGTGAACAACAACAACAATTTATTTGCATTCGAAAGAGAAAGAAAATTACATTACATTACATATATAAAAGATTGCAAAACAAGGGCACAGCTACCTAAAATAGCTAGAAAGTTAAACGAGTTAGGCAGCTAAAAGGTCAGGGGGCTTGAAAATATATTTATCGATGTATTGAAAATAATTAAATTGACTAACTAATTAGACAAGAAGCACGAATAGAAACACACACAAGTCATGCTATTACTTATAATAATAATACTAATACTTCTACTACTACTTCTACTACTACTACTACTACTACTACTACTACTACTACTACTACTACTACTATACTACTATACTACTATACTACTACTACTACTACCTACTACTACTACTACTACTATACTACTACTACTACTACTAATACTACTATACTATTACTACTACTACTACTACTACTACTACTACTATACTACTACTACTACTACTACTACTACTACTACTACTACTATACTACTATACTACTATACTACTACTACTACTACCTACTACTACTACTACTACTATACTACTACTACTACTACTAATACTACTATACTATTACTACTACTACTACTACTACTACTACTACTATACTACTACTACTACTACTACTACTACTACTACTACTACTACTACTACTAATAATAATAATAATAGTATTAATAAAATAGCGATACAAAAAATAATACGAATAAGCATTAAACAAGGAGATACAGCAATATACCAAAGTTGATATTCTTTGAGAAAAGAATTTAAAGAGTTTTTTGAAGCAACCGCGCCTACTTGAATTTAAGATAGAGTAAGTATTTTCGCTAGCTAGTCTTGCATTATATTGATGTACTCTTTTTTCCAGCTGAGTTGATCGCCTTTCCCGAAAGGAATTATGGGTCACTATTTTTGGTTAGCCTTTTCCGAGCATTTTCCGAGTGTACAATGTGGACTATTCTTGTTGATTGAAATATAATTCCGTCATGGGTTCGAGTAGCATCTACGATTAATTTAAAAAAGGAAGAACTCGTATTTCGTAAATTCTATTGGCAGAATTATGGGAAATGCTAATCAAAATACGATGTGGAATCCTCAATTGTGATTGGTTGACCTTGAGTTTGTCCTGAAGGTCAATTCAGCTGGATGCTTGTAAAGAATTCATTAAAAGGAGAAGGCAGTGTTTTAGAATGAAAATCAAACATAAATAAAGCATAATGAATAAAAATTAAGTCAATAAATTTGATTAAATTAAGTTTAGAGAAAAGGGGAAATGAGTGAAAGACATAGAAAGAGCATGAGAGAGAGAGAGAGAGAGAGAGAGAGAGAGAGAGAGAGAGAGAGAGAGAGAGAGAGAGAGAGAGAGAGAGAGAGAGAATCATGGCAGTCATTTGTTTCCCTTTCAACCGTCTGTCCTGGCTTGGTTTCTTCGTCTACATGTCCATGCTATAGGAATCTATATACGGCTGTAAGGGTCTTGAATAGTGATGGAATTCCATAACAGGAAAAGAGTGAAAATGTAGAAGGATAGAGAGAGAGGGAGAGAGAGATAGAGAGAGATTCATTCATTGCCATTATTCGTAGTCTCTAACATTTTGCCTGATGTTGCTGGGTGATGTGTGGAACTTGTCAATTATTTGGTGTTCAACTGTGGTGGCTTAATGATTACACAAAATCGGTAAATGGGATTCTTGTTGTAACAGATGCAGGACCGAGATTTTCACCTGTCTTCTTCTCAGCAATCCAGGGCTTTCTTTCTCCTTTGAAGCCAATAAATGTCCAAGCATTTCGGTACCCCACGGATGGAGATGCTGCACCGATTGACATTAAAGCATTGCTATCATAGTATTTGTTACCAGTATCAGCCAGTACAACGAGAACAATGGAGTTGGCGGGAATGGTGCTGATGTATGAAGCCATCTTGGATGCGGCCGCAGTATCTACATGCGAGTCAAAAGTAACCCGAGGTCCAACAATGGCAGTGGCATTGAATGTAACCAACCGAAAGCTGTGGCCACGAGCCTGAAGGAGAAAAACAAAGTACAAAAGACATCAATTAAGATGTATGAATAACATTGTTTGAAGGAGCTGACCAAGACTAATAATGGGGCTAGCAAATTATCAGTGCTCTAATGTGAATATAAGCCAGGGTTTCACCGCAGTCATGAGGGAGGACAGGAGGTTTCTATAAGCCAGTTCAAAGTTTAAGAATAGTTTTCAGTGCGCATGTGATTTTATCCCGAATTTCTCACCTTCTCTTGTTTAAACACTCTTTTTTTTTAAATTAAACAAAAGGAGATGAGAAATTCGGGATGCGCATGCGCACTGAAAACGATTCTTAAACTTTGAACTGGTTTATAGTTTTGCCCTACAACATGGCTGTCATGCCATTGCTGAGGTAAGTTAAGATAATTCTCTTGTTGTGCGCATCTTTCTGCGCATACGACTAAAAGCAGTGAACTTACACAGTTTAGACATTTTACTTTTATATTTTAGATAAAAATTCTATTCAAAACTAAATTTCACTTTTTTCTATTTCTTTCTTTCTTTTTTTTCTTTTTTTTTTTTTGAGCGAAAAAATTGCGTTTTTTGTCATACTCTAGGAAAAGTGCCAGTTTTCGACCATTTTTAGATCTTTTTTCCAAAATAAATCAAAAGCGAGAATGGTGACCCCCATTTTTTTATTTAAGATTTGGAATAAAAACGATTCTGGGAATTATATATCAGAATATGAAAGAAACTTTATTGGCTAAATTTTGAAATATTTTGATGGAACAGTTGAAGTGTAGGCCGGATTTCTGGACATTCGCAGAGGTGCGCATACTTGCATTTTTCACTAATAATTCAACTATTGTAGTCATGTAATTACTTTGATGGATTTATATTATAAGTAAAGATTGATTATTCAACTTTGAATTATAGGCACGTTTTATTGTAAGGAAGTACTTTGAACTGATAATAAACGTTTTGGATTACGACTTTCGGTTGCCACCACATTTCGCCATAAAACCTATAAATTGCTATATTTGAAGAGCATCTAGCGCCAAAACGAGCATGGTGACCCACTCTTTTTATTGCAGGTTTTAAATGTCCATTACCTAATCATTGTCCATGCAAAGTTTCAGAACAAAGTTATTGGCAAAACTTCTTTCGATGGTCAACAGAGTATAAAATTATAATTTTTTGGAGTGTTATTCTAGGTAAAAAAACTTGATTCAGTCAAATGTTGTTTATAAAAGAAGAAAAGGCATCACTCAAAATGAATCCAAACAGACTACATCAAGACAACAGTGTCACAATGGTGTCAAAAGGAAACCGAAATGCTGTTCTTCAAAATATAATCATCCTTATGAAACATCGCCAGAAATTCCGAACCAAAGTGGGCGGGCACTATTATGCAAAATTAGAATCATGCAAAATAAATGCCAATCATTCTTATTGTCTTATCTCAATTGTAATTGGTTCATACATCACTACTTAGCATTGAACATCTTAAACACTTACAATATTTAATAATTTTCTAACTTTACATATTCACACATATGTTATATAGTTACGTTATTGTTCACTATATATTTTCTCATTATATATAGTTTTATTATATAGATTATATAGCTTGATAATCTTATTCAATGTTTGTATCCATTGTATCATTTTGGCACGAAAGGATTAAAGTTAATATTATTAAAGGTTTGTTCGCTGCTTTAAATTATTTATCTACGGCAGATATTTTGCCAGCAAAACATTCTAAAAGACCAAGAGGAAGCGGATCAGTTTGGGAAGTCGAAATATTCATTTAAAGACGTAAATCTTCGGCAGGGGTGAGAGAAAGATCGTCTACGACTGTAGAATCACGAAGTTAATCATAAAGTTAGCTTATGGAATAATTCTTTGTTTTCCTCATTTACTGATAAACGTTAATTTATCATACAAGGATTCAGAGTTCTTAGCGCCGTGGAAGGGATTTTCGCCGTTCGATGCCGGCTTCAAGGGAACACGAGGATAATATCATCCCAGAGTGTTTTCGGTGCGTTATAATTAGTACGTAGTTTTTCTGTGTTATGTAGCTCTCGCTCGCTTACCAAGATTATTCCACAAAAATGTCTCGAAGCCCCAACTGTCTATAAGAATCAGTGAAACCTACGTACAACACCGTATTATTATTATATAAGAATCGCTGAGTCTGAACAGCGTCTGCTCTCTATCTTTCCTCGATTTTTCAGTCATTTTCAATAAAAAATAACGCCTGCTATGAATACGAAATCTTTTGTTTATGTCGCGCCGGAAGTGTTTTTTTTCAGAGTTTCGAAGTCTAATGACTGCAAATATTGAGAGATGAAAAACCGAAATGAGTTTGTGGCCAAACCATTTGAAACTTGGCAGAAAAATTGACGAAAGTCCAATCCTTCAAAAAAGATTTAAGATAGAGCTATGCGTATGACCATGATTTTGAGACCAAAATAGTTGAGGGATTTCGCACACTTCCGGTTTTCTTCACTTAAATAGGCACTCGAAATCCTAGTATTTTTGTTGTTGTCAAACCGAATTGTAATTTAAAGTTTTGGTTCTGATTTATTAATTTTATTAAAGCTTGAAGGTTAGTTGTTGAACTTCTAATCCGTGCAGGTTCTTGTAGTTAAATATTTTGCAAGATATCGAGGAATCAAAACTCTAGCTCCATACATTTTCTGTTAATTTGAGAACTGTAAGTATAGGATTACTCTGTAAGAATAACGCCGCTAATACGCATGTCCGTTCGGAATTTCTGGCGATGATGTACTTCAAAAGACTTTTTACTTAATACTCTGTATAATGCTTTTTTTTTTTTTTTTTTTTTTTTGAGAAGATATATTGACTCTTCTACTTTGTGAGATCCTCTACTTTGATTCCCTTGAGTATTATTCCTTTGTTTTCAGGTTGAGGACATTTGTTTGGATATATGGCTCATACAAAACGTTAATTTCCAGGATGTTCAGTCAAGAAATGGGAAAGCATTGCGTCCAAAGAAGGATAATATATACGGTAAACAAATAGTCTAACTTACTTCTCCGCCTGTGAGTGGGTACTTCTGGCCGTTGACTTTAAAATACGAATCCAGAGATATTTTACCACTTGGCCCTCGAGGATCGCCATATGCATAGGCCTTGAGTTCGATGTCGATGTACGCTACGACACAATGTAAAAGACAAGAAAATTTTACAGTACAAGGTTAAGTCGTTAAACGAATGAAAAAAGCATAGTAGGCCACGTTAACATACGGTAAGGCTATGCACCTGCATCTACTACACTACTACTACTACTACTACTACTACTACTACTACTACTACTACTACTACTACTACTACTACTACTACTACTACTACTACTACTACTACTACTACTATTACTACTACTACTACTACTACTACTACTACTATTACTACTACTACTACTATACTACTACTGCTGATGCTGCTGATGATGATGATGATGATGATGATGATGATGATGATCATCATCATCATCATCATCATCATCAGTACAAGTAATATAGTTTAATAAATAAGTTTAACTTACGCTTCCAACACTGATAGGATGAAGTTGTCTGTAGATCAGGAACACAGGCGTCTTGTGCAGAACAAGGACTGTTGGAACAGCTGCTCTGTGGATGAAAAGGTTCAAGCATTAAAATCCTTTTCACCGGGGCCTTTTCAGGACTGTTTTGGAGTTTTGGCAGGTAAATGACAGCGGGAGATTTTTGAAAGCGTTTTTAGGAAAATGCATTATTTTGCAAACATTTTTGGGTAGAAAGTTCCAGAAAGAGTCAAAGCTATTTTACAGGGTCGCCAACGGCCGGGTTCGATTACCGGACTTTTTCATTTTTTTTATTTTTTTATTCGTTAAAATCAGCGAAGGTAGGGTGATCCTATTCTTGGCCTAAATGTGTTGTTTTTGATGATTGGCGTCCTAAATCAGAACGATGTTTGCTTGATTTATATGAAAATTACGAGTCTTTCTTTCCCTTTTTCAATCAACCCACTTGAGCCTATGTGAACTTACTTCAGTTAATGTATTACTTAACTTGCTGTAAGAAGATTAAGAATGCTTAACAACCATTCATCAATCTTTTTTGCTATTTCTGGATCTTTATGCTTATTAATCTTATCTGATAAACTATGAATATTTAATGAATTGGTTGACACAAATTTTAAAAGGTGCTTCCCTCCTAGGCCTATTTTCAAACCTGAACCGTACCGAACATTTTTGAGCGACCGTTAAACTAACTTTCCTTAGTTTGATTCTTATGAAGTTCACATATGATATTTGACTTAGATTGAAGTATATAAAAATGTAAAATTTAGAAAAAATTACACTATAAAGATTGTGGCGAATCGGAATTCACATAAACTTAAATTTCGAGCGATTGCGACGGTACCTGAAAAAAAAAACTATTCTGTTAAACTATGGTATATGGCAAACAAAATGTCTAGAAACGATTTTCACGATTGACGATTAGTATAGGTAATCGTAGATTCGAGTAAAATTAAGGATTAATTTCACGTGTGTTTTCAAAGTTTTGAAATTGCCCGAATCGGGAAGCAACATGGGCAGTTTCATAAGTTCATAAGTTTGAAAACACAATTGAAATTAATTCTTAGTTTTACGATGATCCATACAATTACCCGTTTGTCATATACAGGGTAAAATTCAAAGAAAAAATTCCGTCTTTAGGAAACCAATATAATGCCCGTCCGCTGTCAATCATTCAATGAACTATCAAATCGAAAGTAGTCATAGTTCAAAAGAATTTAAGTTCAAACGTGTTTCTACCAATGTGCTCACTTCTCTTCTATCAAACTTTGGACAATACTACTTAAGTTTTCTCCTTCTAGTAATTCGGTCCCGAATTAAGGAAAAAACCCCTCCTACATTAGCCAATCAGCATCAAGTAATTTTGCCCTGCATATGATAATGATATATATTCTTTCATGTCTGACTGACTATAGTAGTCAAAGACTTAATAGCAGTTTCTGGCTCGGCTTTGAATAAAGACGCTGTTCGGTTGATCCCTACTGACACTACATTCATAGGCTAGATGTATACTAATACTGAGTGGTTAAAATCAAAATACGAGAGAAAAGAAAGAAAGAAAGATATAAATGAAAGGATGCGGAATGAAGAAGGTAACAAAGGAAGGAACGAAAAAAGGTGAGAAGGAAAACGAACGAACGAACGAACGAACAAACTAAATCAACATTATGGCTTTAAGACATAAACTCTATTTCGAATCCAAATCGGTAGGAAAAAAATAAAAATCCCATGGATGTTTACTGCGTTTCATTCCAAAAATTTCGTTATCACTTAACTACACTGAAATAAAGCATTCAAAGAAACTATTAGACTTGAAGTTTGAAGTCATATAACCGTTTGATATTGAAGTGTGCACTGTGAAAAATTAAGTTGTTTTTAACAAAAATGGTTTATAGTTCCTCTTACCACAACTCGTCGGTGCTTATAACCAGCTTTGGTCACCAAAGGGGACAATCCAGAAAGTACTGGACTGCAAACCTCACAGACCATTAGTTCACCTTCTTTTGGACCGAGATTGTAGGAAAAGCAGCCTTGATACATCAAACACTTCAACATACACTCGTCCTCGTTAGAAACGTTCACACTCACAAAAACAAATGATGAATTCAAAGCTTTGTCGTCGACAGCAGTTTCAAAGTTTCGTGTTTGGAGAAGAGGGGTATCAAGATGGTTCAGGTTGAACTCGGCGACTGTAGAATAAAAAATAACGAAAAGAAGAAAAGGAAAGCAAGCGAAGATATTGCTGAGCATCTTGTTTCTTCAACTGTTTAATGTACACTAAACCTCAACTGAAGAACTAACGAAAATAAGTCTTTGCTATGATGCTGTTCTGCAGATGTTTTGTTGAACAAAAGAATTTTCACCATAGTAGAGATTGGGCAGAAATAACAAGAACATACGAAACAAAACAAATATAAGAACAAAAGATGGTAACTATAGCTATTAAAGAAAACAGAACCGCATGGAAGAACAAGAGGCAACACACGAAAACAATTGCTAACTATCAATAGACATCACTTCCGGTAGTATCTCCATTCTAACTGGCTTGGAGAATGTTGGAGGTTGTCTGTGTATCTTGTTTTCTGGTTTCATGTTGAACAAATAGTCAGATAGAATACTTTGAGGAGTTATTTTGACATGATTTGATTTAAAAATTGCTAGTTGCCCCCAGTCAACCATGGCAGCCCCCCCCCCCCCCCCCCCCCAGTCAAATCCAGAAAAGTTACGTGATTGATAGTAAGCATAGTGGACATTTACAATTAAAGAAAGGACCTAGATGGAAACCGAAACATCCTTTCAAAAAAATGTAACCTAGAAGCGTATCGTTTCAATTTCAATAAATCAGATATGGTCTACAAATCTAGCAAATTAACGAGTTCAGTTCAGCTCAGTATGTAGGTGGCCGGTGTTTAAATTACAAAGAGTCTAATTTAAGAAAAGGGAAACAAGTCTATTCATTCATCGCAAGTCGTCTATGGTTCAGAGCCAGGTCCTGCTAAGATCAGTCATCTATTATTTATAATTCCAAAGTGTCATCATCGGGTTGGTTAAGACGCTTTATCGTCTATTGTAAATCAGTACAACGCGCGTAAACCGAGTCGTAAACCTCTGCGTTTCTTCATTGTTTACCGCAACTTTTTACCGTAAAGAATGGAACCTTCAACAATACAAATACCTTGAAATTCGACGGACCTTCGCTAAAACAAATGAATCATCTACGCAAAAAAACAAAAAACAACAGAAAGTAACAGAAAATATGAAACTGTAGAACAACTCAACACCGAGGATCGAGGCTTTGGCATGATTTATTTTTTTACCATAAGTTTTAATGCGCATGCTCTAAAAAAAACAGAGCTCAGCTTCCGGCTAGCTTACTCTTCGGATGGTTGTAACCTGACAGTGTAGATGGTGTTGGATGGTTGTAATGTGACAGCGTAGATGGTGATGGATGGTTGTAATGTGACAGTGTGGATGGTGTTGGATGGTTGTAAGGTGACAGTCTAGATGGTGATGGATGGTTGTAAGGTGACAGTGTGGATGGTGTTGGATGGTTGTAATGTGACAGTGTGGATGGTGTTTGATAGTTGTAAGGTGACAGTGTGGATGGTGTTGGATGGTTGTAAGGTGACAGTGTGGATGGTGTTTGATAGTTGTAATGTGACAGTGTGGATAGTGTTGGATGGTTGTAAGGTGACAGTGTAGATGGTGTTGGATGGTTGTAATGTGACAGTGTGGATGGTGTTGGATAGTTGTAAGGTGACAGTGTGGATGGTGTTGGATGGTTGTAAGGTGACAGTGTGGATGGTGTTGGATGGTTGTAAGGTGACAGTGTGGATGGTGTTGGATGGTTGTAAGGTGACAATGTAGATGGTGTTGGATGGTTGTAAGGTGACAGTGTAGATGGTGTTGGATGGTTGTAAGGTGACAGTGTGGATGGTGTTTGATAGTTGTAATGTGACAGTGTGGATAGTGTTGGATGGTTGTAAGATGACAGTGTAGATGGTGTTGGATGGTTGTAAGGTGACAGTGTGGATGGTGTTGGATGGTTGTAATGTGACAGTGTAGATGGTGTTGGATGGTTGTAAGGTGACAGTGTGGATGGTGTTGGATGGTTGTAATGTGACAGTGTGGATGGTGTTGGATGGTTGTAAGGTGACAGTGTAGATGGTGTTGGATGGTTGTAAGGTGACAGTGTGGATGGTGTTGGATGGTTGTAAGGTGACAGTATGGATGGTGTTGGATGGTTGTAAGGTGACAGTGTGGATGGTGTTGGATGGTTGTAAGGTGACAGTGTGGATGGTGTTGGATGGTTGTAAGGTGACAGTATGGATGGTGTTGGATGGTTGTAATGTGACAGTGTGGATGGTGTTGGATGGTTGTAAGGTGACAGTATGGATGGTGTTGGATGGTTGTAATGTGACAGTGTGGATGGTGTTGGATGGTTGTAAGGTGACAGTATGGATGGTGTTGGATGGTTGTAAGGTGACAGTGTGGATGGTGTTGGATGGTTGTAAGGTGACAGTTCAGATGGTGTTGGATGGTTGTAAGGTGACAGTGTGAATAGTGTCGGATGGTTGTAAGGTGACAGTGTGGATATAGCAAAAAACGAAAATATACCAAATTAAGAATCATTGAAAAAATAAATAAAAAGAATCTAATACTTTGCTGTGCTAGCTGTGTACAGTAATGACAATCGTGCACAGTTTTCGATGATTGTGCGTTCATCTAGTGTTGCCTTAGAAACATAAAACAATAACTTGTTAACAATGTTTAAAGTTGAAATCTAATGTACAAACTGGGAATTCTGTATCAAATATTCCAAATTTAATGGAAGAAATTGTTTTCACAAATCAAAATATTGACTATCACAATCGCCATGTCAACTTAGTGTTTTCAACATCTGCACACTTATTCTTTATCGCTTTATGATAAAATGACACAAAACCCGTAGGTTACCATGAGGAAAAACTCCAGACGACAGTTCTTTTGAATTATAGATGCTGATTCGATCGAGAGTAGCCAAAAATAACCTTTCAAATGCAGGTGTACATTCGAATCTTTTCATTGTTGCTCGCCTTGAGGAGAACTGTGGACATTAAAACTGGTGAGTCGCCAAAAAAAAAACCCTATTTTTTAATTTCACCATTCCACCATCAAAAGCATGAATTTACTCTGAATTAATCGGTTTCTGGCAATACCTCAGTGATAACTTTTAATATAGCTTACGCCATAGTATACATAGCGAAAGTTCCGCTGCCTATATAAATATATATATGTATACACATTATATCTTTATACCTATGAAACTGAGTTGTACCGCCTATATACACCTATATACACACATATATATTTCAACAGGTTTTAACTCATCGCAGACAGTACATATATTGTCTAATGAAGAGTTTATTTTTTGATGTATAATCTACAATATTTTTGAATAGATGTACGCATACATGTCTAAGACTGACGATTTTGTTTCCTCACTGTGGAAAGAAAAACAAGATTATTTTTGCACGAGAATGTCCTCATTTTAAGTAGTTTTTCATCCATTAGATAGTCTGGCTCTCACTAAATGACAACACCTTTGCCTCGGGAATCAAACCCTATAGTCTCATAAACGATTGAAGCGCCGACCAATTTATTTTCCATAATCTCAGCAACCCGCTAATTGGCAGTCAACGGCGAGTTTCTGGATTTTTCCAACAAAATTCGCTTGTCTGGAAAAATTGATGCTGAGTCAATGCCGACTTTTCTAGCGAAGCGAGTACAAAATGAAGAAGTTTTTGAGCTTTGGCTTTCGTGTTGAATAACTACTGTATATAGCCATATATTGGAAAAGAAAATATAGTCTTTGTCACTCAATTTGCCGGGTCTAAATTATCGCAAAGATTACGCCAGAAAGACAAATACGAAGGGGTTGTGTAAAACTATTGATTTAAACTCTTCGACGCTCGTATTGTTTTGTTTTTATCGCTGTTCAATAAAATTTGATTAAAATAGAGCTTGAGATTAGGCAATGTTTGGTATTCTTGGGGTGCATGTTACGTCATAGCCGCTATGATAACAAAGCATTCCTCGTTAGCTTCTCTTGTTAGATCAACCAACATGGCGGCTGTTTCATGCTATATCTCAAGGCCGAATTTCGAGTCATATATATATATATATATGGTAGCATTCTATTCAGTCCCGTCCATGACATGCACGAAAAATATTTTTTTATATCCGAAATCAAGAGATGGTTCCTAAGACTAGAATGCTTAGTGCCCTTCTGTCTTTCTGGCCGGATAGCTGAAGATGTTTCCATGGCAACAACACTGATCAGTTGACTCCATGGAGAAACATGTGAATGATTGGTTTCCTTGTTTGATATTGTATGATGTTGTTAGGTGCTTAAGGATGTCGGTAAGGATTTCTTGAAACTTGGATATGACTGGATTTTAAACTATTTGGACTGTGCAGTTTACGTATAGAAAACGTAATAACGTCTTTGCCCCAGGGTAGCTTTCGAATCATCCATCTTCTTAATGACACGAAACTGTCTTAACAGAAGATAAATCTCAAATACGCGTATGACTCGAGGGAAAACAGGCCTTAAAATGACCCTCACAGAACGATAGCTAACTTATACGAAGTCCAATACATACTAGTTATACAATAGTTTCGAGTGGCATGCCATGGAATACCCCACAAGTCACTTGTAGTTTCTAGTATACACACGAGCCTTTAGGCAAGCCGTGTGTATACAAAAAAAATACAAGTGACGAGTGGGATATCCACGGTATAATACGAGAAACCATTGAATATAGCCATTAGTTAGCCGTGCCCTGACTTTGATCAGCTCACAGGTTGTTTTAAGGGTGTATAGATAAAATTGGAAGGAAGGATTTCTTTTATTAATGAATGTTCAAGGAACGTTTGTTCGTCAGACAGCTAATTGCCCATACTGTACGTGGGGTAGGTCCCGGGAGATATTATTAACAGTATGATTTATCATAAATATTTCAAAGAGTAAATCTTGAATAACCAAACTTGGCGGTTCTATTATCCCTTTTGAAAGGTTATTTCTGGATACCCTGCTACAAATGTGTTTTGTACAAAAGAGAAAAATTGAATGAAAATCGAACCTTGAAACAACCTCTTGGCTGATTAAAGTCAGAGCACATGGCTAACTCACAGATAGAACCCTGAAACAAACTCTGAGCTGATCAAAGTTTGGGCATGGCTAACTCACAGATCTATCTGGAATTTAGCTTGTTAGGTTTTACAGAGGAAGCAGAAGAGCTCGGAGAAAATGCCTTTAATCAAGGCAGAGGCCTGACAAACCCTAATTATACAAGTAAATTACCGTTTCCTTCACCCGGTTCCTTCACGACCCTTGATTCCAAAATAATAGCAAACGCGGCTCTTCAGATATGAAGTTATAAATGTGAATCAAAAGGTAATTCATGATAGAACCATTAACACTGGGAAAAAAGCTGAGTAGTCCAGGTGAGTGTGTAAATAATTAATAACTATATCTCTGTGCACAATAGCAGGCTACTGGGTGTAAGCTTTCAGTTGGTAAAAATGTTAATTTCAACATCCTTGGCGGATCTTGATAAAGTCAAGCTAGCCTATACTACTGATTCGTTCATTATCTATTTCCGCCCTGTTTTCATGTACAACTTGATTCAAATTTCATCGAGCCCTCAAACAACCTCTGAACAAAGTCAGGGTGTAGGGTACTCTGCATGCACATTTGACTAAGGGATTTTCTCCAGGTTCTCCGGTTTTCCTCCCTCCTCAAAACCCAAAACTCTAAATTCCAATCAGATCTGTGAGTTAGCCATGCCCTGACTATGATCAGCCCAGAGGTTGTTTCAGGGTTTGATCTGTGAGTTAGCCATGCCCTGACTATGATCACTCCATAGGTTGTTTCAGGGTTTGATCTGTGAGTTAGCCATGCCCTGACTATGATCAGCCCAGAGGTTGTTTCAGGGTTTGATCTGTGAGTTAGCCATGCCCTGACTTAGATCAGCCCAGAGGTTGTTTCGGAGTTTGTTCTGTGAGTTAGCCATGCCCTGACTTGGATCAACCCAGAAGTTGTTTCAGGGTTCTATCTGTGAGTTAGCCATGCCTTGACTTTGATCAGCCAAGAGGTTGTTTCAGGGTTCAGGTAGAATTTAGAAAATGAATTTTGCGGGGGGGGATTTACTCAATAAACTTGTCCATCACATGAACCTTATTCACATTTACCACTAGATACACTATATAAAAAAATCTAAGAGTATCTAATTTTTATCTTCACGATCGCTTGACGGCTTTATTGACCGGAAAATGAACAGAAGGCCAGCTGAGCATCATTCTTATCTTCCAGTGCTTTAATTCATAAGTTGTAAGGCGTCACTATGGCGACACATCCAGAGATCTTAATACAACTATGACAGTTAGTTATCGAAATATTGGATTGCTGTTCGCTTTGTGGTTACATTGGAAAATCTTACCTATTACAATTGATTGTCAGGTTTTTGGATTTTTAAGTGCTACTTGGATGAAAATCGTCCAAAGTTTAATTCACCTGAAACTTCACTGATATAATGTTTACGGTTTAAAAATAATTTTCTGGCCACGGTTATTTTTTTGTGTGTGGATATTCCAATCAGCGAAGCCTTGTTTTTTGCTGATCTTTAGAAGTGTTAAAATAAAGAATCCACTGCAATATCTTGTTTTGAATATTTTGAATTATATTTTAATTTTGTATGAACAGAGAACCAAACAAACTCGACTATCTTGTACTGATCTTGTTTGATGTCTAACTTGCCTGACCTGAGTTGGCTAGCATGCTGTTTCTAGCTCGCTATCCTCCACCGGGGAGCATATTTGTTTACAGAAAGTAAGATTGAACAGGAATTGGAAGACTTACGGGGAGTTGAAAACTCGTGATTGTTTGATGTTAGGATACCGGTTCAAACGCCTTTGTTACTAGATACGAAGAAGGATGGCTCTGAGGTGAGCCGAACTTTAAAACATTTTGATCGCGTGATTGTTATCAAAGGTCACATTTCGGAGGACGTGTGTTGTTTATAATAACGGTATGACTCAAATTGCAAGCCCTTTGGCGGAAAATAGATTCATGATCGCCTCGCCTGAAAACTCGTGATTTACTGTTGGGATCCCGAGTCACCTACCTTCTCTTCTTAAAAGTGGTTTAACGCTAAAACTGGCTTAATCCGAATTCTAACCACGCAGGGCGATAGACGTATTACTTTTCAAAGGTAAGCTAAGATTTTTTTACTTTATTTCACATTTTGACGATTTTATCGAGGTTTTTTAAGGATCGTCATACATTTTCTTATAACATGACACCACAGAAAACCAGCTTGGGCTACCTGTGGTTTATTCTGCGAGAAATATTTTAGTTTTATTTTCTCATCCCAAAATGACGGAGTCGAATAATAGAACACTAAGGGTCTTATTTCCTCAAGGTACGAAGCCTTAAGATGTATTTGAAGCCCACGAACCATGAAGTTTAGATTTTAAACAACTTGTGTATTTATGTATAACTTGACATACATACCTCGAACGAAGAATTAGTTAATTTATGCACGAGGCTCATTCCAAAAAACCTAGTGAAAATGAAAGATAACTAGCTCGAAAGCTCGGCAATTTAATAGGGAAAAAATATGGATAAAGTATGAACCCTTTATGAAGAGTTTTTGATACTGAGACAGCTAGTAAACAGAGAAAGAGGCTCGGTGAATCGTGTTGAACTTTGCTACATTATGATCCTAAGAAAAGCGTGTGAAAAAATGACAAGTGCGCAGCCTCAAGGTATACTCACTGCGCAATGACATAGAACACTGTGAACAGGCAAGAACAGGCGTGGGAAATTCGACTGCTGATGACACTGCACCCCACTGCACACGTACAAGCCGATCAGAAAATTTCCTTTTCCTATGCTTCTGATTTGGTTAAGTCTAGGATAAGTTGTATAAGAAATGCATGCGCATGGAGCCAAAAAGCTGGAACAATTCAGATATCATGAAACAAACAGATAGAAAGAAAGAAAGACAAACAGACAGACAGACAACCGCATGACAGGGGAAACAGACAAACCATATCAAACAAATAAAGTCAAGTGATAAGAAAAAAAATAATGAAAAAATAATGAAAAAGAAAAGGAAAGAAAAGCAACGAAACAAAGAAAAAAAGGTTAAAAAACGACAAAAAGAATAGAAAAGCAAAACACAAGGAAAGGAAAAATGGTAATGTTCTCACTATTTTTGCTATTGAAAACCAAAATCCTAATTCAACAACATATTGAAGTTCATGTTTGTCTTTCAAATCTAATTAACTAAAAGGATGATCAGTATATTTAACTTTCAAACTGAGTCATACAGTCACTTAACATCTTCAAGCTAAGTACTTCAAACACAAAACATATCAAAACGTCCACTCTAATAGCTTGCATGGCTCCAATCTGTCTAGGGGAAAAGGCTATTCATGTGCAATGAGCTAAACATCCTACCGACGATGACTGAATATGGCAAACTTTCTAAGCCGATACGTAATTTGTAATGACAGAGTACAAGACAATCTTCCAGACAGATATTCTTATTCGACAATATTTTCAAAATAAACCTTCTTTGGCTATTAAAGAGTCATTTGTGAAAGAAAATATTAATTTAGTAAACTTAATCTTAGTTCGTTTTGATTACGTCTATGAGTGTCTCATGACTGCGTTTCTTGTCAAAAACGTCGCTCAAACTCGTCAAGATAAAAACTCGACTTCTACAGATTTATTGAACCTGAACGAGTGGCTACAAATATATTGACCTAGCTCAAGCTTCAAATCATTTAAAAGTGGATTACGTGCAACCAACTGGAGAAGAAAAGAATCCCTTAAACAAAGACAAGGATATATGAAGTGCTGTGTCTAGAACTGGTTCATACTCAGTCCATCAACAACCACTGACTTGTCGTACAAGCTTTTCAAGATTCTTCGCTCCCCAAACTTTTAGGAAGAAACTTTATTCGGTATCTCTGGCATCACCAAGTGAAATCGTTGCATATAAACAGGTAAACATGCGTCTTATTAAGTCAACAACACGTTTTCTATGTGATGTAGTATAATATAATATAAATAAGTAGAAGCTAGTCGAACGTCCATGTTGGGGTAATTTAATTAATGGTATTGACTCATAGGATTTCTCAGACTTTATTATATTTTAAGATGTAATGAAGTTTACGTGCCTATCTAAAGCCGAACTCTATTGCAATATACTCTGGAATATGTCCTCTAGATTTCTCCCAGGAACTAAACTATAGTATTTCAAACATTGGCTGATAAATCTTTTATGCCATATTTATTCATGAGCCGAGTTTTGAGGAAGGTTTTTGGATGGTAAGTTAATACAACGGCTTGCATGGAATGAATCTAGATATCAAGAAGTCTTCTAGGATATTTCATTTCATTTTAGTTTTCTTTCTTTCTTTTCATTCATGTGTTGTTTTCCCTTTAATATTTCACTCTATCGCTCTTCTTTCCTTTCTTAGCTACAGTCAGTCAGTCAGTCAGTCAGTCAGTCAGTCAGTCAGTCAGTCAGTCAGTCAGTCAGTCAGTCAGTCAGTCAGTCAGTCAGTCAGTCAGTCAGTCAGTCAGTCAGTCAGTCAGTCAGTCAGTCAGTCAGTCAGTCAGTCAGTCAGTCAGTCAGTCAGTCAGTCAATAGAGTCATCAATAATTGTAAACAAATGCCCCCTCCGTGATCCACAGTATATTTTTTTCTCGCACGTTTTCTACAATATTGAGCACAGCATCCATGGACCTTGACAGAGAACAATAGCATAGACAAAATAACGCTAATAATGTGAATTGGCGTGACAACGCTTCAAGCGCTTCAGTCATGGGAAATAAATATCAGAAAGATTTAGGTTATCAAGGCAATTTTAAAGTGAACAAGTTTCATGATATCAGCCATGTCCATAGCTTTGATACTGTGGCACTAGAATCATGGTTGAAATTGCTACTAAAAGCGCGCGCATAAATCCTCAGAAAAAAAGTTTGGATATTTTTTGAACACAGTTCAGAATGCGTGGACGGCGTTTGTATTGATAACGCGAGACCTAAATAAGACGATTAAAAAACAGGAGAAAATGTTTCTCGATTTCAGTTCTTTTTGAAAGAAATTCATTTATCTATTGAACGTTGTATGGATCGAACAAGTGCTACTGATGGCTCAAAAGCAACCGTTATTGCGGATAGTCTTCTTGCCACTATTCAGACTGAGCCCAGAATACAGAGAATGAAATCAAAC
This sequence comes from Anthopleura sola, assembly GCA_023349425.1. Taxonomy (NCBI): domain Eukaryota; kingdom Metazoa; phylum Cnidaria; class Anthozoa; order Actiniaria; family Actiniidae; genus Anthopleura; species Anthopleura sola. The sequence goes on from JALHLI010000013.1 coordinate 2,033,319, forward strand.
ATCTTAATAATGATATAAAACAATGAGTAAATCCAATAGACTACCAATATATTAATCTTTGAAGCCTTTTGTCCCGTTTTTCGCAAGGAAAATAGGCCGGAAGAAGATAAGATGTTTTTCCTGAATCTTGAATTGCGTCATTAAGTATGGTCCACATGCACACGACTCAAAAACAACTCCGGCGCAATAAATACAATATGATACCAATATATTATGCTTTGGGAAATTATTCATTTTGTCCATTTCGCAACCAATGACTTGACTTTTCGAATCCGTTTAGCTTCAGCTTTGAACACTCTTAAAACAGAGCGCTGATGGACAGAGGGGGTAAAGTGCGCATCGTCGGCTTCCTGAGACAACAGCCACGGAGCTGAAGGAAGGAACTACCGACGTTAAATATAATTGCTTTTCCTTCACCATGAAAGTGAAGGTCGTCCGATTCACACATGGTTCAAAAGCAACCAATGACAATTCGTTTGTAAAATTGAACTAATTGTTTGCGTCCAGGATGTCAGCCATATGCATCATCAGTCTTTGTCCTACACGTACTATTAAGAGCCCGGAAAACAGGGTATGATTATAAACGCATATTATCTTAATAATAATAGGAAATAATACAAATCCAACAGAAAACCAATATATTATTAATTATGCTTTGAGAAACGTGGCCTTTTGTTCTATTTCAATAGAAACGTAGACCGGAAAGTTATGGTTTTCCTGAACCCGGAAGTACGTCATTAAGTCGGTTGTTCCAGCCGAATCGGTGTGATTAGAACACGTTTATCCAATCATTTCCTGTTGTTATTCTGTATTAACAAAAGAATGGATAATTTCAATATCAAGAATAACCGCAATAGACTGAACAGTTTGGTTTCCAATTAGTTTGTTAGTATAACTTGTCAGAAGTAGACCATATAATAGACTTACAATCAGTAATATGGCTTTGATTAATCCATTGATCATGCATGATGCGTAGTGTATATTTTAAGAGAAACAGCTGAATAAAACGAAGAAAGTCTGTGATGTAAATACTGATATTATAGTGAACTACAGCGTATATTTTAGGAGAAACAGCGGAATAAAACGAAGGAAGTCTGTGATGTAAATACTGATAATATAATGAACTACAGCGGAGACATGGTGGAAAATTAGAAAAGGATTCGAGAAGCCAGAACCTGTCTAAACTATGTTTTAGGGTGGGGGGGGGGGGGGGGGGTCGGGTCAAAATAACCCTTTACACAGATCTAGAATACACAACACGTTTTCATTTTGTTGTTGGGCCTTATTCATGATAAATATTCAGTTAAAAGTACATCTTTTAAAAAATGGCGTATACTTGACCGGCCAACCGACTGACCAATCGGTCAAGCGACCAATCAACGCACCTGCTCACAAACCAACCAAACGAAAGACCAAATAGAAATTTGCAGTTATTGATTTTTACCCATAATTTCAGGTCACCATCGAATCGAAATTCAAAATGGAGTCAACATCCAAGCCAGTCTCTCCACAAAAGTTCTCTCTCGCAAAGCTGTTAGAAGAAGCTCGTAAGCGTCAAACGTGTGGAAAAAAACTAAGCTCTCCTATTTTAGCTCGTTGTAGCAGATCACAAGTCAAAACCAATCCTATTGAGTCTGCTCCACCATTAATACCGCTGGCATGTAAGACCGACGTCAAGCTCTACTGTAAAAATCAGTTGTTTTTACGAATTGCTGAAAATGGCGCAGTGGGAGGAACACCTGACTATACTTGTCCATACGGTATGTCATTTGATGGATGTTAGAGGAACTATGATAAACATTAGACTTGAGCGAGATACACATGTACATGTGATGACGATGGATGATGATGCCGTGTAGATGATGATGATGTATATAAAACTTTGGAGGGGCTAATCATCCTTGCTTGCAGCTGCAGAGCTGAATTACGAAGGACAACGTGGTCGATTCGAAGGCATATACGAAGGCACCTCGGGCAGCCGCCATACGACTCATGTCTGACGGCGGGTTGGTTTTTACGGAGGGAGGAAAACCGGAGAACCCGGAGAAAAACCCTCGAAGCACAGGAGAGAACCAACTAACTCAAATATATAGATGTGATGTGATGTAGATGTGATGCAGATGCAGATGATGAAGATGATAATGGTGATGATTATTAGAGACACAAAGACTAGTGAAAACATAACAGATGTTGAGATGTTCTACCAACCAAGACTAATATTTTAGCATTATTTTTCACATTTTCACAGCACTGCTTCAAGTTCAGTCCATATCGAAAAATACAGTTTTGATATACAGTCCGAAGGTTAACCTGTACCTCGCGATGGATAGTAATGGCAAACTGTATTCAAGGGTAAGTACATACACCTCTGACTAATTCTATATATAGCACGATATAACACGTGCTCTTATTGGTTGGATACTGCCTATAAACAAGAAATGGACTATGCACACTTGCGCTGGTGATTGCGCACGCTCGCGCGCTGACGTCAAAATTCATTTTCATAAAATCTGTCTTTCAGAAAACAAAGAATTTCTGAAATCATTTTAGTTTTTTTTTTTTTTTTTTTGTAAATTTCTGGTATATTTTTGGTGATGTTGAAGGAAATTTTGAATTTTTTTAACCTCAGTCGATCTGCATGATTTTTAATGATTTTAAAAACAAAAATCTCAACCATGACTACTTGTGAAGAGAGTCACTGATGCTAAAAAAAATCGATTGTCGTTGTCAGAGTATACAGAATTTGGCAGCAAAGAGACTCCTCCTCTCTATTCAATGAAACTGGTTAGAGCTGTCATACACGGTGTGACGCATACATGGACTATATAGCAGCTGCCAGATGAGCCTTCACATGCTTTCAATTCAACCCCGTTGAGCTGCGCACTATTGTACTTGCGGTGGTGATTAGCGATAAACTTATTTTGCTTCCCTAACACTAAATGTATTATGTATTACTAATATCTAACAATATTTATCTTTTTTTGAAGGATTGTCCTAATGATGAAGCAATGTTTCACCATGTCCATGAGCTAAACGACTTCCATACCTTCGCTAGTAATAAGTATTACAAGGAAACACTGCTTGACATGTTTGTGGCTCTAAGAAATGATGGACACACAAGAAAGGCTACAAAAACCGTTAGGCTACATAAAGCTTCACAGTTCCTGATGATTTCAATGAAAAGCGTCAAGTAAATCTGATGAAATCGCCTGCTAAAGATATGCTATTGAATCACCCTATTATAGCGTGTGTATAAGCTGTTCACATGACGCTATCCGATTTTTTTCTTCTTCAAATTTATATATATGTCCCAAGATACTGATCTTGGGACAGCGGATAGTGGATAGCGGTGTCTGGGCAAAAATCTCCGGCATAGCCGTAAATACTTTGCGCTGCCATATACTGTGCTTCAGCACTGCATCTGGAGGTATGGTCCTAGATTGTGCTATCAATCAAAAATATTAGCTATTAATTATTTCCAATGGAATATGTAAACCAACTCGATCATAATTCCAGTCAAAGTGAAGATCATATAATCTTCAAGTTCAAATCATCCTAGTTAGTTAGCTGGCTCTGCTCATCTCATATTGGACGAGAGGAAATACAAAATGATAAGTAGTAGCCAAAAACAATGAAAATGCAAAATTAAAGAAATAGAAAAGGCGCGCGCGTGCATGTGCACGTGCATGTGCAGTTATAAAGCACGCGGGGAATGGCAAAACACGAGAGAAGTGTTAGGAGAAGCACGACATGTAACAGAGTGCTTCTTAACACTGCTCTATAGTGTTCTGGTCATCCTGCAAAGTGCTTTATAACTGTACTCAGTAAGCAAGTACGCTTTCTTGTTTCATTTATGAAATACAATTTATGCAATAATCATTTTTTTGGATCCGAATGACGCAACAGAAAGTGCGCGCGTGTGCTGTGTGCTCTCATAGAGCACGCACCACCAACCAATCAGAAAGCGAAATTTATTACAGTTATTTTATGAACATATATGTAAAATAATATCACAAAATCATAAAGTTGAAGAAAAATTCAATTAAATAAATTTTATTAAAAGAATGAAACAGTAAACGTTGTTGACCTTGTGAGTGTTAGTTGCCAAATCAAGTAGTGCTTATTAAAGGAATAGCCCTCAAGTGCGCATGCTTGTAGTACGTTTTCAATAGACCATTTTCGAGATGCGCGAGCGCTTTCAAAAATATCGCAGGCATTTTCGGGCAGAGTCAATAGCGCGCGTGATCTTGCCCGAAATTGCCACTTTTTCATGTCTGCGCCTGCGATATTTTTGAAAGCGTTCGTGCATCTCGAAAATGGTCTATTGCCAATGTGCACGAGCTCGAATTCCTAGCACAAAGAATGATGAGAGTTACGCTTTTTTGGGCTTCTCTCAAAATTCATCTGATAGTTTTTCCTTCTACATTTCCTATGTAAATGTAAGTATTTCAACAGACGAAAATAACAGATCTAGAGTAATGTTTTTCCCAGGGTTCCTTTGATTTCCCTGTTCCATTTTGGCAGGACTCAGTTTCCCAGAGTGCTTTGTGAGCTTTGATGCACATTGCCTATTTAGTTCTTTTGTTAAAAATGCCCAAATCTCAATCCAAAAACTTACTAATGTCGATTATAAGACCTATATGATCAGTGTCATCGACCAAAAACCTAATTGGTTAATAGAACCCGTTGGCATGGGCGTAACTGGAACATCTAAAGAGCGGTCGCCTGTTCATTTGTTTTGTTTTGTTTTCGGTTTAGTTTTGAATTTTTCTTTTGAATCCCAATACTGTGACATATTTGTTGACTAATAACGTAAGATATATGGGATAAATCATAGATAATATAAGAAAATATGTGTAAATAATAAGAGAAAGAATAAAAAAGAACAGACAGACAGACAGACAGACCGGCAGACAGACAGACAGACAGACCGGACGGACGGACGGACGGACGGACGGACGGACGGACGGACGGACGGACGGACGGACGGACGGACGGACGGACGGACGGACGGACGGACGGACGGACGGACGGACGGACGGACGGACGGACGGACGGACGGACGGACGGACGGACGGACGGACGGATGCATGGATGCATGGATGCATGGATGCATGGATGGAGGCATGGATGGAGGCATGGATGGAGGCATGGATGGAGGGATGCATGGATGGATGGATGGAGGGATGCATGGATGGATAGATGGATGCATGGAGGCATGGATGGATGATTCAATTTTTGAGAGAAAATAATTTTAGCGAGATGAAAAAAAGGAAGCCAGTAAAAAGCAAATAAGAGAATAAGAAATATTTCTTGATGACTGTCATGACACATGCCGGCTGCTGGATCATCTCAATCTAAAACTTCAGCCAAATAATCGCAAAAGGACTAATCTATCAATTAACATTCGGTACCAAAAAGCTTTCTAATATCTATGATCACGGTGCCGTTCATATCTTATTTCTAACTGGATTTAAAGATTAGCATTTGTGGCTTTGGCCCAGTGGACTATATTGCTGCTAGCCTTGGGGTAAAATCAAAATCAAACAATTACTGAAAACCACGCGACTAGACCAAGATATATAGACGAATATTCCTTATATTAAAAGTAATTTGTACTTAATTAAAACCTAATTATATATACCACAACTCCACTAATTACAAATTAGCTGGTAATAATAAAACAAGAATATTACTGTCCCTGGCATACAAATATGTTGGTTGCTATAGGAACACCCCGTCTAATATACGGGATAGATGATACTGTTCAGCAGTCCTGTGTCACATATATCACTATTTTTTTACTACTTACCCCCCTCCAGGCACCGGATGTCAAAGCCATGGTTCAACTTGATGGTACTGCTGCCACTGTTTGTGATTATGATTAGTGAGTTGTTCGGAGTTCATTGCCTTGATTCAGCTCCCATCTGGTACTTCCGTTCCTGTAGAAAAGAGTTTAAAAGTCACAATTCTGAGTCTGCAGATAGTAAATAAAAAACAGGCCCAAATCACGGTTCATAAGTATTGGTCGTTATGGAATCCACATGAGGTACCCCACCCATTTTCCACCATCCAGTCAGAAGAACAATAGAGAGGCACATACAGTTATGCGCTGGCTATCTAATGGTATCAGCTTAATATAAATAAGTTAGCAAAGTATTAGCTATTGTCCCCGCAGGGTTTGGCCAGAAATCGAAACCCAAGTAGGCATATACCTAACCAGAGTGCCCGCGTACATATGTAAGTATATATGTTAAAATGAGGAGTAACGTAACACGCGTAACGCAACGCCTTTTGTTGGCGGCAAAACCGTAACTTTCAACTCTCCAAGAAAGTTTCGTCTGTATTTCTACTGTAGGGGAGAATATCACCAAGCAGGAGACCTGGTAAGTTAAGTATTACAAAGGAAAAGAGAAAAGGAAAGGAATAACATGTAATGGAATGGAATAAAATAGAATAGAAACCCGAGATGAACCAAACGAAATAAAAATGGATAAAAAGGAAAGGAAAGGAAATTAGGAAAGAAAGAACAACATAGAAAAGAAACGAATGGGAGAAGAAGAAAAAAGAAATTAGGTTTACTCAGGTGCTAATTGAATTTTGTGATAGTTATAGCTAGCTTAGCAGGCATAAAAAACAAGTACTACTTCATACTAATTTTGCTTTAAAGAAACAAGGTTTTCTTCCATTTCAAAACAAAATGGCGTACTAATGCTTCATCGGTGAGTACCAACCAACTCTGCGTCAACATGTCTACACATGGTTTACATATATCATTATAATATAACACGAAGTGCCCTACCCTTTATTCATCGTATTATCAAACTGAATGTAACGAGTTGCGCACCCAATAACTGCACCGGATAGTGCGGTTTATCAGTGCTAAAAGGTAATAGAAGATCTTGTAAATTATACGGGCAACGTGACGCTAGTTCTGAAAATCAAAATCCTCGTCGGGTTTTTCCTTGCCTTTAGATTAACTTGTCCCGCGGAATACATTCGAGTATTGAACGGGAGCAGCATGTCCCGCGTGATACACTCGGGTATTATTACACTGTGTTCATTTGGAGGTAAAACAATTTCAAATTTTCCTTCTGAATAATAGTAATGGTGGATGGCATGGCCTTAGTGCACGCACAGATAAATTAATTAAAATCGCAGTTAACCTAGAAAGAGAACTTACATCCCGACCCCTGGAATAGACCCCTTGAACGTGACGAAAAAGCAGGTCAATTTGGAGGACAAAACAAAAGAATTTTAATCCCCTGAGAATTGGAAACTTATATATTGTTTTGTCCTTCAAATTAAGCTGCATTCCGACGTGCTGCAAGGGGTCTATATGGCTTTTTCGAGCAGTACTGTCCAAAATTCTTTCAAAGTCCTAATCGTGTTTTGCACTTTACCACATAACCACAAAAGTAACACCAAGAACATAGGGAATGTTGGTTATGAGCAAGGCGGCGCACGATACCATATGTGTATCGCAGATATAGTTTAGTATGATGATCTCGTTAAGGCCCTGGTATGAACGTCATAAGCCTATCAACTTAGTGCCCTCCTTTAATAGGAAATATTAGAGCATAAATGATTATGCCGTCAGTACCTCGTAAATTATGTCCCTAAGAAGCTAAGCGATTAGATTAACGAGGTACCATTTATGAGAAAGAACCTAGAGTGACATTAATGTAGCGCGTGGTGTGGGCTAAAGTATTTGCCTGCTCATGGTTGGAAAAGACGTGGCTGGAAATGACAGTGACAATCAAATAATAATTTCAGAAGCAATAGAGTAAAAGCCATGGTAACGAACAGTAGAATCAAAACCTTTATCATCGTCGTCGTCGTCGTCGTCGTCATCATCATCAACCACAACATTAGCAATATTGATTGGCTAAATTAGCATCATCATCATCATCCGCAGCGGCAGTGCTGAAAAATAACCTTTAAAGCGAACAAAAATAAACCCAACACAATAAACATGAAAAGTTAAACCAAAAATCGTGATTTAAGGAACACCACTGAGAATAGGCTAGTAGAACAAGAGACTGTCACCAAGACTACAGCAGCAACAGCCATGTATAACAACAACTATGTTTTCATAACCTACAAAAAGAAAACCACGGTAAATCAGAGCACAGAGAATAAGCCAAAAATGGAAATAGGGTCAAAATATCAGAAAATGTATCAACGCGACAAGACTGATCACCTCGGCGATAAACTGAAGAATGATACGATAAATAATCCGCTATCTGACTAGATGAGTGAGTAAAAACCAACCGAGAACGATCTTGAAGTGTATATTTAGAACTTATGTCTTATCTTTTCTATTTTTGTGTTCTCTCTTTCTTTCATTCTTTCTCTCTCTTTGTCTCTTTCTTTCTCTCTTTCTCTCTTTCTTTCTTTCTTTCTCTCTCTTTCTCTCTCTCTTTCTTTCTTTCTTTCTTTCTTTCTTTCTTTCTTTCTTTCTTTCTTTCTTTCTTTCTTTCTTTCTTTCTTTCTTTCTTTCTTTCTTTCTTTCTCTCTTTTCTCTTTCTCTCTTTCTCTCTTTCGTTTTCTGTTTTCTGTTTTGGATGGAGAGCTTCAACACTTATTAATTTATTTTGCCAACCAATACAACTTAGTGCAAAAATTATACTCCTGGGCTTGTTGCAGCAGAGACCAGAAAACGATTAAAATTTGGCAACGGTTGCGTCGCTGTTATTTTTGGGCCGTTTTTTCCCGGCACATCATCTAATAGTTCATCTAATAGAGGGTTTCGCCATTGCCGAGGGCTAGACGAACACTAGTCTACCATCATAATTAACAGTCAATTTATCAACAAATTGTTCTCTTTTTTCTTAATCTAGGAAGTCTTGAAGTCTGGCCATCTTGATGATGCTATCAGTGGTGTAACCACATTGTGGACATTCTTCGGCAAAGGTAAAAAGGTTGCTTGTCTTCCGGAGTGGTTAAAAACCAACGTCTGATAAGAAGAAACTCTCTTATTCAATTAATAACTGTCGTTAACAAATAAACAAGGGGAAAGAGTCTTGAGTTCTGCATCTTTTCACGGTCTTAATTCAATTATTATCAACAAGGTTTGTTATGTGGGTTAAAGATGTGAGATAACGGAAACAATGAGAATTAACACGGATTGGTAGGCTAAAAACACGACAATTCAGACGTTATTTTGGAAACATCACTCTTCCTTGCTCAAATATTTTAAATTCTAAATTAGGAGGACTTTGTGCGGTGGTACTTGATGTATGGTACAGACATATAATTGCAAAATCCATTTACTGTAACAAATACAACGATTTACCATACATGACGTTCTTACCCACTGGTAATATTTCTACGACTTTGATAGACAGGGTAGTCAGTTTACTACTCAAACAATTTATGTATTATCTTAAGACTAATACCATAGTAATAACACTAATCATAGAGGTCACAAGTATTTGTCTTGTTATTATGAATTTCTTCATAGAGTGGGCTTCCTGTGGTGTTGGTCTATCTGCCTCAGTCTTTCTGTTCGGATTATATACTTTATCAAGTTTGTAAAGGGGATTAAATCCAGTAATAACTCTAATCTATTTCACTCCGTATGCTTAACAGGACTTGGACCACGTGATCTGTCAGTGTAATCGCAACAATTGTCAACCAAAATTAAAAAGAAAAGAATAATCTACACGATCGTGATCGTGCTGATATGGTAGTATAGCAGTGAATGGAAGATGAACAGACCAAAGTTCTTTGAAGATGGATGCCATCTTTCAATCGATGTCCACACTCCTTACTTTCTTGTCAATAACTACAGAATATTGCGTCCCAAACCGACCAAACCTTTAGAAGTCGACCACATGGTCCGACATCGTAATGCCAAAGAATAATTTGCAATCGGCCGTTGCCTTTCGATCTCACCCTCTGGTTATCGACCATTTCTGGCCATGGTTGAATCGACCTTTGCTGTTTCGTCAATCCAAGTTTCATTCGACCATTGATAACCCTCGGTCAACCTCTGGTAACCGACCAATACTACAACTACAGATCATCGAGCGACCACCAGTGGATTGTGGCCACTTTTGTTGTACTTTTGTTTTCCTTGTCAAGTCAGTCTCGTCTCCAAAGACTGCCCCTAATATATGATAACATGGTAACATGCAGTACTTTATTCTTATTGACTTCATCACATCAGTTTTTGTTGTAAGCTCAGTGCAAAACAGCTAACATCTCGACATGGTTTTCATGTTTCGAGAAGAAGGTCAGGAATGAGGTCACCGCGGGAGTTCTGAAATTGGGGGTATCCCGCGATCACGCACAGAGCTGACTTGCGTTAAGACAAGTGAAAGAAAATAATCTAAGTATAACTGTATATCTACGTATAACAGTCTTAAAATATGCTCTAAGGAACAGGAAATATCTCACTTAAACTTGTATTAGGTAACCGAAGCAGAACCTCTTGAGGTGATGGTCCATCGAGAGGTCTAGCGTTAGGTTAGCAGGGTGGGGTCGAAGCGCACGTGCTGACAGACGATTAATCATTGTTAGTTTGAAAACTTTAGTTGTTTTTAGTAATCCTGACGATTGGTAATGTACCCTTTGCTGTATCCTATTTGTGTTGTTCGGACTTCAAGAAATCTGGGATGAATAGCTGGTGGATAACAAAGTAACCTTGTACTGACCGTGCGAGTTTTCTTTCACCACAAAACAAATTAAAATTTCAATGAGTCAGCGGTGAGTATTGCTGTTCAAGTTATTTTGACCCTTGGCTCATCTGTATGTTTGATACTGTGAAGTCAATGCATCAATGGATCAGGATAGTTACCTAATATCATATCACAATCTTGACCCCTGCACCTCGCTTCGTTTGACGATTTATCTGCACGATTGGTGTATCTCCCACATGAATCCATATTTGATACATTATATTACTAAGTTACAACAAGGCACTATGCTCTCAATATCAAACAAAAGTATGACCTGTTTTGCCTGTATGAATGGACATTCTCGAATAAAAGAACAGTATTTTTTTCACTGTGTATGAAGAATTTTTAGGAAACCTTGAGCCGGAAGGAAAAGGTGTTTTTCCTTGGTCTTGCCATACCTCGACACGCCGTGGGATAAATCTATAATACTTTTGTTTATTTATCATATAATAAACTTCTGGTTGTTTAGTTGGGTTTACTTGTAGATTATTGAGAATAACCGAATTCGAAAATTCCATGGCTTTACATATTTTTCATAGGAATTAAAAGGGAAATTCCTTGACTGCCTGTCAGACTCTTGTATCCTCTCTCTAAAATATTCATCCATATTTCTAAATGTCCAAAAAGTTGTACATTAATTAAGGAAGCCATATACAATTCCAATCGGTCTCTTCAATTTCTGACCCCAAACTCCCACTAGAGTTTTAAAGATGTTTCCGTCATTGCCGCCTGATTCCTCCTTCTTCAGCAACATTGAAAAACATGTCTCGCCGAAGACTGTCAATAAACTTATCGCTTTAGGAGCCGGATTGCTTTTAGTAAGACTTTTTAGTCCTGAATCTAGCCAGATTAAGATCTTATCGTTGGGTTATTGGAGAGCGGACGAAAGTGACACGATGGGACCCCATATAGTGCTGGGGGATTGTATTACAAGTGAGAGTGCTAATGGCCAAAGAGTAGGGATGCCAGGGTCATCTGTAACGTCAATATTTCTCTAGCAAACATTATGCAGAACTGCCAGCATTTCTTATCCAAGAAGAGCAAATAAATTTAAAGTAAATATGCTTTCTTAGGGAATCTTTAGTTGCAAAAGAATCTTAGCTTTGATGCTCAATAAAGAGATAAGACGATGGTCAAGGGAATTGGCTTGAAGATAAGTTAAGATGACGTTATTTGTACAGATGTCAAGATAGTAGTGTTACGTTACCCATATGATTCCTCATCAAAAACAAATCTGCACGCTGATTGGCTGAGAAGCCTAAGGCATCATTGAGCATCATATCTACTCGTGAATTACGTATTCCATCAAGCAATTACTGTCAATTAGCCAACAGTATTAAATACAGTAGAGATTCTTATCACACGAATGTGTGGCACGTCCGTAAAGGAGAAGATCGAGAGGGCCAAGAGTCACCTTCCTATCCCCGAAACTTCATCACAGACTAGACCAGATCAATGAATGCAGATTCATTGATTGATAGGAAAACATTTGGTTTTTAGCGCATTTAGGCTTTAAACTTTGTTGTATACTGGAGTGATTGGTGGCGCTGAGGCCAGAGTGACTGGATCTGCTGTTTGGCTGGAACTCGTGAGGTGTTTTGACAAGTCACGGGCAGAACAATAGTTCAGGTTGAGTGCATCATTAAGAAAATTGGCCCTGTTTCATCCAGAAAAGACAGCAATCACTGGTTACTCGTCACAATTGTAAAAGAAAAACAGACTTCCATTAAGCCATCGAAGTTGTCACGCTCTATTCCTAATCCAGAGGATACAACGGAGCCAAACAATATCTAAAGAGGTAAGAAGACAATTTTCATTCATTCATTGTTGGGAGTCATAGATATGAATCATTGAGTATCTTTGGAGTCATTGAGGCTGTGGAAAATTCCTGCTGATATACCCCGTATCGAGCGAAAGGGCAGAAGATAGCAGAGAACGTACAAAAAGATTTCTTCCTAATGAGTGCGACAAGCAAATCTGCCAATCGCGACAACTAATTCATTAATTATTCTTGTACTTTTGAATCATCTTGATAATCTAACTAGAAAAGGGACTAGCCAATTTGTTTTATGACGAGGACATTTAGCGCCTTGTATCGGGAGATATTGTTAGTCTTTTTGACGTACAAATATCTAAGCGGCTCTATGCCAAGCTTTAGACGGACTTTACTGTCAATTAAGTAGACTTAGAGAGTAGAAGTCAAGACGTTTTGATTCTGGTTTATTTAGTGCTACTAGCAGGGTTATAATTGGTTGATGATGGTCCAGCGTGTCTAACATGGCAGACAAGTTGTCGGTAATTGTTGTTCAAATCGTTTAACAAAACAATTGTTTGTTCTTGAGTTTGTAGACTTTGCTCACTCATTTGTAACCTAAACAGCTTCCTGAATGGTTCTATTGCTGTCAATTTAGAAGAAAGTTATTCTGTTGTATTAAGGTTTTTTCATACAATGTTTTATCTGTCGGGAAAAAAAGCTAAGCAGAGAATCCTCAAAGATATACCGGTATGACTACGTGGTGAGGGATAAGAGAAACCACTAAAAATAAAAACCACGAATGTTGGCAACAATTTTTTCGACTGACCCTCCCCCTGGCGCTGGGTGTCAATCTAAATTTAAAAGAACAATTGTTTTTTTCTCCTTTGCGCAGCTGGAGTATCTTGATCAATGGTGAAACTTTGTTGAAAACACTCGCACTTATTGATCTTTTAAAACTTCATAAATTTAGTATTTGAGAAATTGGTCTTCAAAGTGAATTAAGTTGAAGCGTGAGTCGTAAGCCATTGAAAATCGATCGGCATAAATCAGTTAGTGTCACGTCAGGATCCCGTACTTATTGCTATAACTTCTGTGGAACGTTTCCGAAATAGCGCCGGACTTTTTATTACTAGTTTTTAATAAGTGTTCTCACCAAGAGCAAGCAAACACCAAACAAGACAGAAATTAAATCAAATCAGACGCGTGTTACTGATTCCGAGAAGATAAGAGACCCTGCGATCGCCCAACATGACAATTTTCTCGGCCGCGATAGGGGGTTTCTTTGTTGGAATGCGAGTGGGGTTAAGGTTTATCTGTCCAACTCGTACGCAGAAGTAATTTAAATCATCAAATCATCATCCGTTATCGGATTTCCTCGTGTTGAGCTCTCGGTGTCCGCTCTCGGAACCTTAGAAGTCGATTTTAACTTAGATTTTCTTGGTTGAAGACACAATATGCCAAGATGTGCAGTAAGGAAAACAAATTCCAGGAATTCTTTGTGTGAAATTTAACACTTCAGCAAACAGGATTGCCTTTTCAGAAGTATTCTTCAATCTGGCAACAATCTTTCAAATAGTTGTTGGCCGGCCATCTGTAGTTTTATCATGAGGTGAAAACTATCGGTGCTCGTGGGTAAAGAATATCAGTTCTAGTTACAAGAAAAGAGCCCGAGGTTAAACAAGGCAGAGGGCAGGCGATGAGGACTCAAATGTTCCTTGTAATTCGAATTGACTCACTGAGTGATAGAGTTCTGAAGCCTTTGACGTCATTTGCGATTCATATAGCAAAATTTTACCATGTATATAGATACTACTAATAACTACAAAACAATCATTACTCATATCTATTGGATGCATAGCTGGAGTGCAAATATTGAACATTGTCCTTCTTAGGGAAATCGGTATTTTAGGGATATTTTGGTTGAATCAACAAGGAGTCATTCAACGTTATTTTAGGATGGATGGTTATCGAGCTCCGGCCAACTGACACTGATCAAAACCCCACGCATTGATATCTATGCTAAGTACTATAATAATACTCATCTCTATCAGTGAGTATATGACTTACAAATACTATTATAGACTGTATGTCATTGGGATACGGTCAATCAATGAGAGCGCGAATCGAGCAAGAGGAAATCAAAATGTTAAAATATTAAAATATGATGAACGAAATAAAGGTTTTGCTGGTTAACGAATTGGCAGCCATACTGGATGACAAGAACATTCTAATTGTTTCACTGGAGAAATATTTTTTCCGTCATCCAACATGGCCGCCAAGTATCATATTATTTGAATTCCACATGCCGCCGTTAAACGATTTGCAACGACGATTTTTCACGCAACGCTATTGCTCAAAAAGTTGATGGAACGAATCTTAACGTCAACTTCCTCAACAGGTTGCGAGTTTTTTGATTTGAAGTCAAAACCTTGCAACTCAAAATGACTAAGCAGCGTAAAAAATTGTCCGCGTTGCAAATCTACTCTTGTAATATCGCCGTAACGTGGCCGTGGAAACACTATGTTAGAAAATACAAAGATAAAAGGGAAGACTATAAGAAATAAAGAAAATAATGGCATGGTGGCAGGAAGAGAGAAGAAAAGAGAAAGAATGAAATAAAGAAAAAGAGAAATAAGAAATCAAAGAATTAAAGAATAAAAAAGAAGGGATTAAGTGAAAAAAGAAAGAATGAAAAAGAAAGAAAGAAAGAAAGAAAGAAAGAAAGAAAGAAAGAAAGAAAAAAAGAAAGAAAGAAAGAAAGAAAGAAAGAAAGAAAGAAAGAAAGAAAGAAAGAAAGAAAGAAAGAAAGAAAGAAAGGAAGAAAGAAAAAGGGAAAAAGGGAAAAAGAAAAATTGAAAGAAACAATGAATATATTGACGAACACATGAACAAACGGACGAACGGATGGATGGATGGATAAATGAAAGATCAAATTCCAATCAGCTGTTAGCAGTTGCAAGAAATTTAAGATCCTAACTTCATTCCATCATGGCTTCAATGTTGACTTTTAACTTCCTTTTGATACATAACCTCCAAGGTCTAAGCGGTTTTCTTTAGAATATTTTGTCCAAACCAGTAAAAACATGCCCTCTAGATAGGGTAAGGCAATTCATTCCACTACTATTGTTCTTAGTTTTCATATTTGTGTTATAGATAAATATTATTCCCTAGCTGAAAAAGCGTTTTGTTTCATGTGATTGAGGTCAATTTGATCACAAGACATTTCGATATTCAAGCAAGTTCAAAGAAGAGACCTCATAATGGATTTACATTAAAAGGATTAACAATTTTAATGACCGTGAGAAAAATGTTCCATTTTTTCTTTTCTTTTTTGAATACTTTTTAATTATCCCAGCACGTTTTTTTGGTGCAGTTTGGTTCGTTAAAAATTCTACCGAAAGAAAACATTGTTGAAATATTTTAGACAAGTGACTAACCACAAAAAAACAAACTAAACATTTTTTTTAAATATTTATTTTTTTGTGCACTTTGGTTCAAATAATATCAAAGATCAAAATTCTACCGAAAGAAAATTTGCCTGGAAAAACATTTTTTTTAAATATGTTAAAGATGTGACTGACCACAGAAAAATATACTAAAATGTTTTTATTTAATATTTTGTGCACTTTGGTTCACTAAAGATCAAAATTCTACCGGAAAAATGTTTGGCTGGAAAAACTTTTTTTTTAAATATTTTTAAAATGTTTCTGACCGCAGAAAAATAAACTACATGTTGTAACCAATTTTCATGATAATTATTTTTGTGTGAAGTGTGGGTACTTCATAGTTTTAGTTCAAGACCACCAAAGAACAATTACAGTCCACCTTTGCCTTTAGTCACTTCATCAAAAACTGTTCGATTCCTGGCTTCTTAACCTGTCCACTTAATAATCCTATATTTTTCTCGTCTGCTACCTCTCTTGTCTTAATTGTTTTGTCTATAAGCCAAACTCGTGACAGGAAAAAAAGTTTTCGAAATAACGTCATCATCAGTCCTAGCTCATCGATCCTAGCTCATCTTAGCTCATCCATCCTAGCTTCTTCTTAGTTCTTCTTCTTCTATCGATGTCCTTAAATTCGGACTTGATATTCTGTCTATAGTCGAATGGTACTTCGTGTATGGTACAGAAATATGATTAACAAATACATTCACTTTATAAATACGACGTGTAATATCATACATGAAGTTTCTACCCATAATATTTTTAAAACCATTTTGGTAGAAGAGCTAATCAGACAGGCCAATTGTTAGCGTTATCATAATACAACACAATATTTACTTATTTCCTTGAGATTTGGCGAACGTTTGATAGTTTGCTGTGCATTCATGAAAGCGTCAATTTCGTGCTAGAAACTGGACATAGTCAAGCGAGGCCCATTCCTATTTCTTTGTCATCATTAAATCTAGTACCCTGCTGCTTAACTTAGCAGATTTCTGATGAGTTAAAGAAAATGCATAGAACAAACGAAGAGAGACTTAGTATATAAATTTTAAATATTTCTTATCACCCACAATGCATTTCGGTCGTTGGTACACCGCCCCTTTTTATCTTAGCTTCGAGAGACCGTCCGATGGGGAATGTAAGGGATTCTTATACCTGTACAATTTAGATCGTCAACAAGTATAGTGTTATCAGCTATCAGTCTCACTATCAAGCGTTGACATGACATGTATTCACCGATTCCTATGGTCGAAGCCCTGACACACGTGTCACCAATAACAATGTGAAAAATCAGAAATCTTATCTGTGAAGATCAAATAAAACCTATACGCAAACCTATTCGGATAATGAATCTTTCATTGTTTGTGAAGGTTTGCCCAATTAAAAAATCTTTTGCTTTCCGAAAATAATAACTTTCCAAAGATCTATCACGTGACTTATGTCGCTACATTAATAAGGTAAGTCTAATAGAGAGGTATACGATGTCAGATTGTTTTGAATTTGTTATAAATCAATTATTAATATTGGCTAATAGATTATCGGTTATTGCACCAAACCCATCCCACGTCAAGTTTGTTTGTATATCCAGAAAATTAAGTCGCATGCGAGAAGGAAATGTGATCGAAAATACACAAAAAAGTATTGTAATATCATGATAAACGTGAATGTGGATGGCATTCGTTCAACAACATTTGGAAACCATAAAACCTCGGAAAACATGCCTTCACCACACTCAATAGACCTTGCCAACACATTAAAGTCTCAAAAGTACTAAAGTGTTGGACAGGAGGTGGCATGGTTAGCCAGACAAGAAGCATACTGATTTTTTTGTGATCTATAAATATCCAATATATTTTCCAATTTTGTAAAAAAATATTTAAATCTTGGTCTTTTTTGGCAAAAATTCATTATATGACTTCTAGTTATTAATATAAGAATAAAAATTATAGGATAAAAGGCCTAAAATTACTTTTGCGAAAACAAGGTAACCGACGTCCAGTCCAATCTATCAGGAATGTACGATTCCGGATTTTCCAAAATATAAAGTCTCTCATAATTCATAATTTAGAAGCATAAATCAAATTTTAGAGATTAGGCATGTTTTTTCTACATTCTGAGATTATCTATATTCTTTCAAAGCTAAATATTTCGACGATTTTTGTTTTGTTTTTTGTTGCGAAAATTGTATTTATCATTGTAAATTTGACAAAAGGACTGCACTCTGTCCAGTTTAGAAAGAATCTAAGCAAAGAAATTCCTCCTACTGTCAAAATAGATTCTGGCCTGCGCTTCCTCAAATAGCAGCTCAATTTGGAGGACAAAACTAAAGAATTTCAATCTTCCAAGATTTGGAACCATTTTTTTTTTTATTCACCACGTTGTTCTGCATTCCGAAGTGCTGCAAGGGGTCTATTTTGGCAGTCTTTAGGAGATTTCTTTTAATCCAATAGTCCTATTCTATAGTCCTATTAACCAGTACTAATTTGCAATCATATCTCTGTAACAAAGTATCCTCTAACAAAAAACTGGCAATTAAATGAATATTTTACCGAACGTGGCCTGGCCTATTCTTTCTGCTTTGACCTATCGTGATCTATCAACGTTAGTGGAAACCTGATGGCAACTATTAAGTATTTAGTTTTTCTTCGGCACTCATTGAACATTAACAATGGCTGTTGTGTCATCTTTTATGAATTTCTTTAATTGCCTCGTTAGAAATAAAATAATTACGCTAAATACACAGTTCATTATTTTCTAATAATCATTATTTATCTGACCATTAGTTATTTAGGTTAGCAGTTCAAAGCTGGTGCTTTTGAAGTGCCTCCTATTATCACTGTTATGCTAATGTGTTGTTAATATTTTCAATGTATTAATTGTTATTTATAACTTATTAATGTGGATTTATCGGTTATCTATTATTTATTACTTATTATTTTTATTTGTTAATTGTTTTATATGTTAATACTTAAGAGGGGATGTCAGCAAAAATCGAACATACGCCGGCAACAGTCAAAAAATCGATTTCGCTCATATTTTGGTATTAGGTAGGCCTATATGCGAGATATATCATGGTATGTTTCATTTGTCGAAATATGGCTTCATTTCCGAGAAAAACGAGAAAAACGAATTTTTCAATAATTGACCCTTTGAGAGAGCCAAAATATACTCCAACTTCGGGGGGCTCGCTTGCCTTTGCACAAATATCTACATGTTTAATTCCCAAACCACTGTTTTATATAATGTTTTAACTTTAAAAATCTGAAATTTCACGGTCTTCCAATCAATTTATAACGGTAAAAAAAAATTATTTACCAGGGTACTTTGACGCCTTGTGAAAAGTAACGAATTTTCAAAAAATGTTTTCACCATGTGCTATATAAAATAAAACGCCGATATTAAGGAAATGAAAAGTCGAAATAATATTCTAACCGTGACTAAAAGCTTTTTTTTGGGTTTTTATTCTGCGACGAGAAATAAAAATTTAAAGTTGGAGAAATTTGTTATATTTGGCGAGACTTTTAATGTTGACTGTTTTAAAATTTATCTAACAGCCCGTGGTAAACACATTTTTTCTTTTTATTTCTTTCTTCTTAAAGCGTATAGGTTCATAATTACTGTCCGTAAAAATCCTTGATGGTCCAGTAAAGCCTACTTCTATAAAAGCTGAAACGTAGAAGGATATTTCCAGTAGATTTTCTCTTTAGTAAATGCGAACGTGACATGTACATTCGTGTCTCGGCGTTATCAAAGGCCACACCAAATTCTTTGTAGAATGCCGCGTCTCGACCGCGTCTCTTGGTCACACTTTGGTCACGCAACGGCTATTTGTAAAAGAACCCGCTTCGACTCTTATCTAGAAAAATTGCATCTTTCTTAGAGCTAATTTCAATTGTATTAATCCACACCATGTAGTGTTACTGCAGTAGCTTCAGGTGGTACTTTGCTACGTACTCTTACGATATTTCGCTCTTTTAGGTAATTCTTAAATTCATTTGATTGAGCGCACCGGCCGCCGTTCTTTGAAATTTCTCCAACTTTAAATTTTTATTTCTCGTCGCAGAATAAAAACCCAAAAAAAAGCTTTTAGTCACGGTTAGAATATTATTTCGACTTTTCATTTCCTTAATATCGGCGTTTTATTTTATATAGCACATGGTGAAAACATTTTTTGAAAATTCGTTACTTTTCACAAGGCGTCAAAGTACCCTGGTAAATAATTTTTTTTTACCGTTATAAATTGATTGGAAGACCGTGAAATTTCAGATTTTTAAAGTTAAAACATTATATAAAACAGTGGTTTGGGAATTAAACATGTAGATATTTGTGCAAAGGCAAGCGAGCCCCCCGAAGTTGGAGTATATTTTGGCTCTCTCAAAGGGTCAATTATTGAAAAATTCGTTTTTCTCGTTTTTCTCGGAAATGAAGCCATATTTCGACAAATGAAACATACCATGATATATCTCGCATATAGGCCTACCTAATACCAAAATATGAGCGAAATCGATTTTTTGACTGTTGCCGGCAAATTTTGATTTTGTTCGATTTTTGCTGACATCTTCTCTTAAATCTTATTCCCAATTCTTATTTAAACTTAATTCAGCATTTGTTATTTATTATTCATGAAATATTATTAATTGATAACCTTTATTATTCAGTGTTCTTAATATTAATATTATTGATATTATTATCATTATTATTGATATTTACATTTTTTTGTCATATATTTTTTCAAATATTTTTAATTATTATTTTGTTATTTATTATTTATTATTTATTATTTATTATTCATTACTTATCATTTAATTTAAGTACAGTGTTCCATTTTACTTTTCCGATACCCTTTCTGACTGGAGAAACCAAAAGAATCCTTGGCCCGGTTGTACGAAGGGTTGGATGGCACTATCCAATGGATAAATCCTTATCCAGTGGATAAGATGATGCTGTTATCCAATAAATTTATCCAATGGATAGGGATTTATCCATTGGATAGTGCTATCCACCCTTCGTACAACCGAGCCCTGTTTTTGAAACAAAGCATCAATGCCATTGACCTTCACTTCAGTGTTTCTTGGATTCCTCTTTCTTTACATCCCATCTAAAGCCCTCCTACACTGACACGAAACCGTATATTTCCCGACAAGTTAGTTATCTGACAACTGAGATGTTATATTTCATATTAATCTTGAACTTTGCAACCCAGGATCAAACATTTTCTATTGATCGAGCCTACTAGAGCCTTACACACTAAAAAAAAGTGTGTCCAACACGTGCAAAAACTTCGTTCATTCAGCCTTTCTTAGCTGTGTACATCTTGTTCTTTCATATTTAGCGTAATTACCTGTAATGTACAAGTCAAGATAAATAATTGCCACGTTTGATGAATTAAGACCAGCTGCATATTTAATGCTGTAGGCGAGAAATCTATCAATACACGTCAAGGCTTGGTGTTAATTACATTAAATTACAAGTACTGAACGGAATTGATATCCCAACTATGGTACAAGAAAATCTTGAAAAAGTAAAAACCCAACTTTAAATCAAATCGTTAGCGTGAAAATTTTATGGATTTCGAAAAAAAGTCTACATTTAGTTCATTGATAAGATTAGTGTTTTCAACCTTGGAGGGAAAATGTTTAGAACCAGTGCTATCAAGTTTCCTAAGCTCAGTACAGGACCAAACAAGTCCAGTGGTAAATGAAAGACTGTTCTATAAATAATCAACTAACGAGGGAGAACGGTTATTGTCCATTCTCCTATTTCAATATCCCAACCTACGCATCGTTACCTCTGAACCAGAAATGATGATCATTTTACTCAAAGACTTCAGGCGAAATTGTTAGGGTCTTTCATCAGAAACGCTCTCAATTGAAAACTAATAGATTTATATTAAATTTATATCATTAATGATTTTTGATACGTATTGACTTTTGATTTTGATAGCAATCAATTAACAAAGATTTCCAGCAAAATGATTTGGGTTTTCTATTCAAGCAACGTTATCAATAGAATTTCATAGTAAATTTATAAATCAATTATTTTTAATAAAAAAATTGATAAAATTAGTAGAATATTTTTTGAATGACTCTAAGTTGCGTATAATATTTGGTAACTTTACGATGCAATGTTTAAGATTGTACAACAGCTAATCTTCTAATTCAAAGCTGTTGTTCCCTCAATCAGCAAAGATTTGCTGAGGCACTACTCCTTGCATTCTCTTCGTGCCTCAAATCAAAACATAACATTCACATCAGTAAGCTTAAATCACGAGCCACTCAGTAATCTAAGGGTAAAAAATCTCACAATATTTTAACTTTTATTCCAGAAAAATTATCTGCAAAAACAGCCTGAAAACGCCACAAGAAAGTTCAATTAAACCTGCTTCCTGAAGGTGAGTGATGCTGCACATCTGCGCTGTAACGGTGGTCGAACCTTGGTAAAGCGACCGTAGAGTCGTATGTTACAAACGACCCTGGTTTTGAAATATTTTCATTAGAATGTTTTCCCTTGGTTTTAGACGACTAAGCAAGGCCTTTTTATGCTCATAATTTTGATGTAATAACCAATCTTTAATTGCGACGGTTAAGCAGTTCAGGAAGCAATAACATCAATGAAGGTGCCCGGCTTTGCATAAAATTTGTCAAATTGCCACCAAAAAGTATATGCTCTCCAAGTGTTGTAAAAGCAATTTTATAAGGAGCAGAACAATTTTTAGACAAACCAAATTTTTTTATCATTCTTAAGATACCTTAGTAGTGTTATTCTCATGATATTGCAGCAATCTTTCTCGCGTATCTTGCGACTGTACGTCAAAAGCCTCCAAAATCTGTTTCCAATCAGACAATCATGGCAGCTATTAGGCTCTGAATGGTAATTTTAAACGCTAACACGAAAGCCCATTTAAAAGCATTTATTGACTCCTTTTTATTTTCTAAAGAAATCGCGCAAATGGCTTATTAAAACATAAATTTCCGGTCTTCGTAATGGCCTAAGTAACTTAGCCAAGTGATACTTTTTAGATTGTTTAGAAAATCGAGAAAGAAAGAAAAGATGTGTGCTCTGAATTTTGGACTGTCATCTAGTAATATCGATCCTGTTAACCCTTGGTTGTCATATCAAGTTTTATATCTCTGAAATACAAGCTATTATGATAAGAACATTTCAATGCCCTCTTGGAAGAATTAGAAATAATTTCCTCCCTGTCCAGTTAGCACTAATTCATTGCCATCTTAAATTAGAACCTTTTCACTAAAGGCACCCAAAAGCATGCACAAAGATGGGTACAACTATCAAAGAAAGCTCAAGTTTAATGCTTAGCAAAGTTAACCAAGTTATTCTTTGCTTTCAACAAATCTGGGGTCCTTAACACAGTGTTTACCATGATGTGCTATGGTTACCATCGTTTACTACGATTTGCCATTGTTTCCTTCACTGTTCCCCATCGCATCACTGACTTTACCATAAAAAGGTGCTTCAAATCAAGGTATCATAATCCACTCAAGTGTTACCTATTAGAACAAGAAGCCACACACATGGAATGAACTGAGCTGCGTGTTGACTTAGCTTTCCGCTGAAATAGTCTCGACAGCTCGAGACAACAGTCGGAACATAAAATAGTTCCAAAACCTGAGGAAAGATCTCTTTCAACTCAGATCATAGCGGAGATTCGATAAAAGATACCATTAACAAATGACTTGGCAAGTTAATTAAAACGCGTCTCAATTCTACGATAGAAGATTAGAAAGAACCGACCTTTGCTGGACGAAGAATTAGCTCTTGTTTTCTTTGATAACATTTGTAGAAAAAAGACAATAAAGTTAAGTGAGTTGATGGAATGATAGCAATGAAGGCCTTGTCGTTGCTTGTCCCAGTATACATTGGGTAACATGATTGTTTGTGTTACATGTTGACGCCAGAATCCTGGTGTTATTAATCAACCCCATTTGGAGATAAGATGTCGTCGTGCGACTCCATAAAGGGCGTGCCCTGCAGTATACATCTATATAAGATTCTCTTTATGAGTTTTTTCCCTAGACTATCTCATTACTTCAGGTTTAGTTCTGTTGTTGTGCCTGTTTAGTGCCTTCTATAAATTAATATAAGCCGAGACTTACTTTATGAGTGTTTTTCTAGAATGTCTTTATCAGTTCAGGAGTATAGTTCTTAGACGTCTGCAATGGTGCTGAGCCTGTTTAGTGCCCTCAAAATTAATATAAAAGTCTCTGTATGAGTGTTTTTCTAGAATGTCTTTATCACTTCAGGAGTATAGTTCTTACACGTCTGCAATGATGCTGAGCCTGTTTAGTACCCTCAAAATTAATATAAAAGTCTCTGTATGAGTGTTTTTCTAGAATGTCTTTATCACTTCAGGAGTATAGTTCTTACACGTCTGCAATGATGCTGAGCCTGTTTAGTGGTTGTTAACATGCAGAAATGGTATTTTCCTTTTGTAGTATTTTGAGGAGGCTGAAAGAGCAAAATGTACGGTCATTATCGGTAAATGCTGGTGAGATGAACCTTCTCGTTTCAATTCACAAAAATCTTCTTCTTCTTTTAATTACGAACAATCATTTTTTCGCGATTCCTTTTTATTACTTCCTCTTGTTTATTTTTGGGACAACATCTAGGATTCTCATACAGGCCTCTTTCTCTTGTCTTTTTTATGTTCTGTTTTCCGCTTGCTTCTTATTGGATAAAGATCACGTGATCAGTCTATCTTAAACGGTTCTCGAATTCTGAAAACAAGTTACAGGATCAAGGTACCACTGTCTTTCAGGACATCCGATATACTGCGACATAAATATATAAACCTTGCAAATCCTGTCCAAACAAGAAACCTTTATTCCTTAGTGATAAAGAATATAACAACGCTCTCTGCTGCACACCAAAGACTGAAAGATTATCGTATGCGGGATAAGTCAAAGATCCCGATAATGAACACGGATTTAAAGGAAGAGAGCCAAGATAACCTCGGCAGGACTGAGCAAAGATCTTAGATATTGTCCTAAAGGAGTTGTATGGTGTACAATGAAGGCAAGTACTCAATGACCAAAGACTAAGAGCTCGAGGCGGTTAACATAAGGGAAGGGTGACCCTGCTGTTAGGGATATTTCTTTTGCTTCGAGTGTCCCCTGAAGAAAAAAAAACAACAGACTTGCTATCCCTAGTACCAGGGTCACCCTATCTTCGTGTGAACGGCCTCTGTTGCATTTCCTTAGATTAGAGATGTGCTGTGAATGATAGCGGCTTTTTTTGATAAGATAATACGCTTTCACATTACAAAAAAAATAAAAAAGATTTGAAGACTATGAAACTAAGTATGAAGCTTTCAAGATTAGCACGCGGTGGTAACAGTGATAGTAGTAGTAGTAGCAGTAGTAGTAGTAGTAGTAGTAGTAGTAGTAGTAGTAGTAGTAGTAGTAGTAGTAGTAGTAGTAGCAGTAGTAGTAGCAAGCAGCAGAAAAATTGCCTAAAGACTGAAAAATATAAAGCCAAGGAGAAAGTTGTCAAGATTGACACAGAAGCAACTGTTTGGTATGCTTGTGTACCTCGTTCATAGTAGAGAAATGGTAGTGAAAACGAGAAGCTTGTAAACCCAACCTGGATGAAAACGCTTAACCGCGAGTGAAAATATTGCCAAGAATAACACAGATATCAAGGTGTGTGACGCAAAAAATAGAACATTTGTGGAACAGACGCAGAAAGCTCAGCCCAGAATAATCCTCTTCACACTTCCTGTTTCCCTGTCTTCAGTGGAACATTGACGCAAGAGATTATCAGGAATTGTTCGAGAAATTATAACGTCGAGAGGATTTCCTTGCTCTCGAGAACAGTGGTTATCGAAGGTGAGTTGGAATGGAAAGAAAGGGAATTGAAAAAAAAAAAATAGAAGAAAAGATACTGAAGAAAAATACAAAGGTTATTCATTCACCGTAGGCGATGGTTACCAGCCAGGCCCAGGATTAAATATTGGTCTAGTCTGCTGCAGGCTTTTCGATATCTTCTCATATCAATGCTCGTGTCTTCCAAAGAGGGGAGGGGACAGGGCAAAGTCCCCTTTTAAACTTTGCCTGAAATAATTGTGCATAAACGTGCGAGCATGTTGTCTCAGTTTAGGAGTGGTTTGTCTGCTAATAGCAATACTATTTAAAGGTATTTTCATTGTGGCAAGAGATCTTAATTCAAATCAGAGGTGAAACCGTGGTCCATAGCTTCAGCTGTAATTAGTGCTTGAGTTAATGAGACTGTAATGGCGGCAAATATGTGATGACATGACAATTTGTTCATCAGGAATTGCCCTGGGCTTCCATAAAGATCACCAAGAGAGTACCTTTCTTATGCAATATATTACAACATTAGAACAAACAAATAGCTCATATAAAGCTTCCTGAATAACAGAGGACAGTAAACCCTAAAATTTCAAGTCGTAAAGTTATCGCATCAAAGGAGTAAAAGGGCAAAAACGACTGCTACCTTACAACAGATAGCTCATATAGGGAATTTAAACCATGCAGAAAGACCAGGAGCTAGGCAAGTAAATATTAACATATATCAGATGGTGGTGAAAGTATTGTTTCCGGAACTGAGTGTGCCACCCTGTTCGTCTCATTGACAGCTAACATGGCTGAACCGTAAATTGGAAATAAAGAGACTGAACTTCAGAAGTTCTCTGCTCCAACTCTTGAAAATTTGCTTAATTTCAGTGTGTTTCTTTGCAGTGTCCATTTTTTACATCCTTTCTTTTGAAGTGATTTCTGGCTTCTCCTCTTGCTACATGTAGGTCTTTTACTAGTTGCTCGCCTTTTGGAGGGGCTAGAACAGCTTGCCATTACTCTTCAGGATATACCCCATGAAGCGTCCTCCGGCTACTTAGCCTTAAGACCATGCATGCAGTCTCTGTACCTAATTATGGTTGTCAAAAGTATTTAGGAACAGAACAATATACCCATTTTAGCAGATCAGTTGCTGTAATAGAAAACAATATGATATGGTTTCTAAAGCTGCTTTCTGTGGATAAAACAAAAGGTTTGTTTTGATTTAAAGTAGATAAATTGCACAGATGAAAAAACAAAAAACCTTTCTTGGTACGAGAAATCCATTAAGCTAACAGAAACATGATTTGTTAATGGATTTGGCGTTATCTTGAAAGCTGCTGGACAAGCTCTGAGAATACTGATCTAACAAATTAGTGAATACCCAAAGGCCTGTCGGAAGTGAAGGACTTCACTTGCATTAAACTGGGTATTTGAGAACATTTATTCAGGATTTACATAGGGTATCTGGTTAAGCCATAATGACTGGCGTCCTTAATTGAATTGTTTTGTACAAAATGTTCCTATCGAAAATATCTTCACAAATTTTTTTTTCCATAAATTTGTGCATCTTAAAAATGAATTTTGATGTTTTCTTGTAATCAATATCATGTATTAGACAATAATTATGATCATGATGGTGGTCGTGCACATGCGACGTGATCATAAGAAACAATCTACAAGCTGCCTTAGGTTATAGGATCTTGTGTGCTAGTAGTATTTAAGAATGGCATCCAAAAATATGATGATGATGATGATGATGATGATGATGATGATGATGATGATGATGATGATGATGATGATCATCATCATCATCATCATCATCATCATCATCATCATCATCATCATCATCATCATCATCATCATCATCATCATCATCATCATCATCATCATCATCATCATCATCATCATGAAGACCCTAGAAGGAAACGAATCTCTAAACAGAGGTTAGAACAATAGCGTTAGTGATATCCAAAGTGTGTTACAGTTGTTGTTGTTGATGATGATGATATAATATAAAGGAGAACTTATTGTTAGTTTTTTCCAAGTATGGCATCCGGAATGAGAGCTACGACGAGAGGGTCCTTCTACAACAAGAACAGAGGTGTGGCGGTCACTTCCTTGCGTCCTCAAGTAACCAAGTGTGAAGAGACGGGAATGGCATTTACAATGTAATCCAGGCATATGTTACTAATAATGCTCAGACAGTACCAATACTTTTAAGAAATCTAAACTTCTGTTAAGTGTTATGATATGAACATTTAACCATATGCCCTTTTGCAAATGAACCATTTTTAGGGGCGAGGCTGCTCCCCCTTTCAGACATCGTCAGCTGGTAAGAACTCCCATCTTTATCGACCATTCCTTTTGCAAGAATTCGCATAAGGCCGTTATGTTTTTGTCCGTTTCTGCTATCTTTTCCTTCTGATCTTCCAATTATCGAAACGCTCCAAAAAGGGTCTCTTGATTTCAACTTTCAATCTCTCTCATTCTCTCGACACTAGTGCTCTTGGTCTGACTCAAAGTTAGAAACAATTCAGTTACAACTCAGTTTTCAGGTTTATGTAGAGGCAAGAGTTTCGGAAAGAACAGGTTTTGTAATTTGGAACTACTGCATGTTCTCCACTTTCTTGACTTCCATTTCTATCTTTTTATTTCGCGTGTAATGCATAATTGAACCAGAAAGATATCCCATTGAAAACCAAGAAGAAAGAAGAGTAAGAAGACAAGCCGATACTTTTGGGCATCTCTTGACCTTTAATGAAAGATTAGCCTTTGCTAAGATAACAAGTTTAGTCGCTAAACTCTCTATCCAAACACGAGCCAACAAAACTGTAAAAACACCGCTTCACAATGAAGTTGAGGTTATGAATAACATATGCACTTATCAGTATCAGCTATACTAAGCCATTAGATTATTGGCATGCGTACAAGGGTTGGAGTAATCAGAAGAAGGTGTAGCTGCTGCTGATTATGGACTGGCGTGCCATCAGTTTGGATTTTAAACTGAGGGCCTTGGTTTCGCTCTTCCTGGATCTTTTTACTGGAATAACCAACTGTCAAAAGGCTATAAGTAGTTGGTGTCCAATGATCATGAAGAGCTTTCATTTAGGTAGCAATAAGAAAGTATTGGAGTCAAAGGATGAGACTTCATTACCTAGCTTGCACTTTACTGGACTGTTCACAAGGACTGTTTTTAGTTCACAATGGCTAGGGAAGAGAGGGCACTATTTCCTTAGGTTTAAGACTAATTTATGAACTGGGATTTCATTTTTCGTACCGGCGCTGCTAAGGGGTTTGATTTTGTGATGTCTTAGTTGTGGAACTATGATTTCTGCATGTGGTGTTAACTCAGGACTGCAGAGTCAACTGAGATATACCAAGTCGGGATTCAGTAGAACAAGTTTTCAAAAAGATATTGCAAAATAAACAAACATGAATTCTATTCCATTCAAGTGTGCTAAATCATCCAAACACCGTTGCTCTTTGCTCCCAAACAAAGCTATCACTTTCTAAAAATGTGAGGATCTTGCATTCCAAAATTTATTTGATTATCGCGTCTTCGTTTGCCACTCTGTTACGATGTTACAAAGGTCTACAATAAAGTGACTTCTATACTGTAATCGTGAACCAGTAACCTAAACGACCTCAACCGGAAACTCATAAATCCAGGCATGGAGTTTCTTTCGGCTTTCAGGCTTAATGGGACAGTAATACTTGAACCGACCAATCAGAATCTTTATTTTCACGCATGCGTATTACATCGATAGTTTTGCTTGTGTGTCATTTTTGTGACTATTTTCTTGTGCTTGGGTTGTGACGGATTTAGTGAGTGAAGACACTTGGTGTTTGCACAGGTTTCTGGAGTTTTGAGTCGAACGAACTGCAAGTTGAGCCTGGCTTAGCTAAAGCAATGAATGTAAGTACAAGAAAATAGAAGTATTTGCATTGGCTCTTGTCTAGCGAGAAGAACGGGATATTACGCAGGCCTTCAAAAATAGTTGCAACCAATCCAAGAAACTTCATCCTCAGCTGTGTCTATTTAAGTTGACCTTATTTTGTGCATTGATTATTTTAGTTGATTTTCCATCATTACTGACACCTGACTTCTTTTATTATATTATGTCGGCAAATATTTTTTTCGTTTTGTCTTTTCTAAACTTTCGACCTTATAAACATCCTTGTAGAAATACGAGATTTTGCGCGCTTCTCAATGAACCCTAATGAGAACCAGATTACAGAACATTGACATGCAAGCATTTGTGCAACACTAACTCACCAACACTGACAAAAAAAGACTGAGACTGCACATGTATGTCACATTATTTCACCATCTCACTGATCAAAATCTTTCCCTCCTCCTAATTTGTTTGTTTTTGTTTTAAATACCAGTATCTGATGATTTTATTAGCATTCCGGCAGGAAAACTTTGATATCATTAATTTGTTCATTATACATCAAGTTAGAACCTCCTTGTACTAATCCTCTTATTTCCCCGCAAACCAGGCCAGATTTTGTTACAAGTACGGAAAATAAGCACATGAGATCACGGCACTTTTGGCGCCATAAATTTTAGTACTTTTGAGCACCACGTATTGTCTTTTCAAGGAGATTACAAACATCTCGGAATAGCGCGTTTACACTTCACTCCATCCAACGTAAATTATGACCTTTTGGGCCCTTTTGCCTTTGTGAATTTTCCGAACCATCTTCAGCTAATTAGCCTAATTAATCCCCTAATTTGCGCAATTTGTAATCAGATACTGGGGTATATAATAAATACTATATCAGTTTTATCCATGCTTTAGGTCCACCATTAATCGTCTCACGAAAATCGATCAAACAGCGCTTCTGCTGCTCTGGTTTTGAGGCTACCCAGTTTATGAGGGTTATGAGATCAAGGACATACACAATTTTTATTATATTTTCTTGAATTAAAACCTAAGAAACTTTGGTAAAAAAAACATGAGGTCAATAAGAATTTTCTGGAGTCCCACGATTACAAAGATTTCAGTTAATGCAAACTTGTACTTTTACGCTCAGTTGAGAAACTTTTTGAAGGTCAAGGGCGGTTTGCTTGCCCTTTTCGCATAACAAGGCTGCCATCAAAGACCAAATTCATTTCATGAAGTTTCGGGTTCTCCCTCTAAGGTCTCTGAGTGATTTTGAAAAAATCTGATTTAATGAAGTCATATTAACGTTAAATGAAATCGTTAAGAAGGATAAAGATAGTTTTCCCTATAGTAGCAAGCCAGTTGTTTCTATAATGATGTCACATCTAGGCCTGGTTAACTTGTGTAACTTTCCTTGGTATTTCATTGGAATGTATTACGCATTAGATAAACATATTCGAATGTTATATCAGTTGTTATCTTAGATACACAGGGCCTGATAACACAATACAAGCCATGCTGACCACGCTATGCTAAATGGATCATGATCTGATCAGCTTGCTGGTTACTAAATCAAAAGCGCATTAAATTAGACTTAGCTTTTTGACACTCACAACCTTTGCATCTGGGCAACAAACAAGGGTCCAATTCACACACACAGTTTCGATTCGGTTTGATTACAAAATTTACCATCCCAAATGCCCAGAATAAAAACCTTGATTAAAATGGATCCAATAATAAAAATAATTCTTTCAGTGCAGGTTTACAGTTTGATTTACAGAATTCACCATCCCAAATGATAGAATCAAAACCTTGATTAAAGTGGATCCAATATTGATCGTATTTCTTCGTAATAAAAAGAATTCTTACGATGCAGGTTTTTGGTTTAATTACAGAAATTATTCGCGGTGGTAGCAGAATTAAAACCCTTGCCAAGTTGGGTCCAATGTTTGACACCGACGCAGATCTTTTCCGTTGGTAAAAACAAAGTTTAATTGAAGAATTTACTGCGCAGGAAAAGTTTAGAGACCTTAATTTTTAGGAATTCTATTATGGTCAAATAAATGGCCACTCCTTTTCAAAAAGGTTGAAGCTAAGCAAAGTTCGCAACCCTCCACAAAAAACGAAACATGCCAAAAACGAACGACCAAGAAAAAAACCCTTAAATATAATTTCTTTGAGTACGGTGAGAAATCATAGCAGTATATTCTCCTCATGGCTCTTAGAATATTAAGCAGAAGTAAAAAACTATTTAGAGGTCAAAAAAGAAGTAACATAATCTATCTTCGCAATTGGGTTTTTATACTCAACATGTGGGACATGTATTTATGGTATTTCACTTATCGAAATACTAACACAGTGCGCATGCGTAGAGTTGGTACAGACTTGATGATACAAAAGATTCACAAAACAGAAAACTCAAAAGCTTGTCAAGCTCACTTTTTCTGCACATTTTTGAAGACAAACTTTTCTATATTTATTTTACCATATAGGTAGACTCAGTAAGGAATCAAGAATATGGAAAAAAAGGGTCAAATTAAGAAAACAGATACTGAATGCAATTTTGTCCATTTTTAAAAAGGAAAAGAAGTGCATTTCCAAGCTTTTTGTGTATCTAATTTTTAATTTGTCAAACTTTTTATTATTTTCTCCGCTGTCAAAAAATCGCAATCCCCACAAACACAATGATTGTTTTGGACCCCAAATTGTCCCGAAGAGTGGTCCCAGGTTCTGATTCAAAATTTCTCAAGCAATCCTAAAATAACGTTGAATGCGGGTATATTTTGGTTCAGTTCAGATAGCTTAAAGCTCGACCTCAAATAGGATTGTACATACTTGAAGCTAATCTTACTGGATTAAATACTTTGTAGATTTGTGGTTGTAAATCATTCCTATTATGAATACTTTGACCCATCTTATTTCAATTAACTGATCACTGGTTTCAGATTCGTTTGATTGTGAAGACAACGAGGCGCTAGCGTGCTGCACAGAATTGCTTGATTATGACTTATTATCGCGTCTTATATTTCAGGTAACATCCCTATAAATCTGAGCGTTCGATGAACTAAGGCAAACACAATGAAGTCATTTGGTAATCTAGTCGTTCTTCTCTTCTCTATTACTCTGGCGGAAGGTAAGTATTTCCTTAGTATTAATTTATTGAAAAATGAAGCTTAAACCTAAATAAATCAGTGACAAAATAATGAGAAGGGGAAAAACCTCTTTTAATTGAAAAAAGTAGTCAAGTTTTTAACAAATCTGAACTTTATTTTGCTCTCATTTTGAAAAGACTTTCTCCAAAAAATGGCTTCAAAATCACGTTTTTTTGCCTTTCTTTTCTTTCCCTCGGTTTTTCTTTTGCAGTCTCTTTTCCCATTGTTGCTCTTCAGTCAGTCATCACTGATATTTTTCTCAACAACAGCTCTTAACACTCGGGAATGAGCCCTTCTCAAAATTTTATTGAATGCGAGGCTAACGTGGGAATAGAAAAGAAATGTCACATATTACAACTTGAAAAAGTGTGTTTTATGTTACCCTTCAACCAAGATAATTTTGAGAAGTGCTAAATTTGTAACTGCGCGCACCTTGTTTGAATAGTTTGGACTGAAAATTTTGTTCTCGAGGATCATATGAAACAAAGTCTTCGTGATCGTGTGACATTATTTCTAGTTCTCCTTCGCAGGGGCGTGTTAATTGCACCACTTATGGGATACTTATTGTACAAGTTAGAGGTCCTAATCCAATATATCCTACCAATGATGGTTGAGTTGGGATAGGCAGAGATAAGACACGGAGTATCGAAAAATGATGAGAAGCGTGTGTTAAAACAAGATGGGATAACTAGTTATGCTGATTATATCAATCGAACTGATAAACTAAAGACAGCTCGAAAATCAGAATAAAAAGTATATTTATATATATATATATAAAAAAAAAAACGAAAAAACCCAAACCATTTTTTAGATCATCTTCTGAGCGGCTGTTAAAAACAAATTTTGCTTTTTTTCTCCGAAACTAAAAAAAAATTCTACTTTTTTTTTTTTTTTTTTCGACATACAAAAGATATTTTGACAAGCAATAATTTAAGATCTTTTTTAAAAAAATGACGATTTTGTGTCCCTAGTTACCTTGAGCTATTATCAACAGAAGAGGTAAAAAAGAAATCAAGAGCTTTTGTCAGATTGCCTTTTCAAAGTTAAAAGGAAGACTCGAGGAAGACTGATGGTGCATAGGATTATGGGATTGAATTTGGGGACACAAGATGGCGGAGCTTTTTGATCTCGTCCCCACATTCAATCCCACAATCCTAAAGATCCCCTACAGAACATCGGAATGCAGCCCAATTTGGAAGGCAAAACAATAGGTTCCAATTCTCAGGAGATTGAAATTCTTTTGTTTTGTCCTCCAAATTGAATTACTTAGACGTCAAGTGCAAGGGGACTACGCACCAGTCTTTTTTGAGCTTTGGAAACAAGAATGTTATCTTGCTATACTGCCTCGTCTTAGATTCTTTTTATTAATATTATGCTATTTTCATTACACAATTTCAATTTGCTCCCAATAGACACTTCTTAAAATTATCTACAGTGCGAGACTAAGAAAGGGCACAAATTCCATCGAGAAAAAGCGTGATTTAGTTCAGTGTTTTCGTGTTGGCCTCGTATCCAAGATACTTGTCTGTTGTTTGTAGTTCTAGCTTTAGTTTTGATTCCACTTCAAGAACACGATCAGGATTTGTTGCGTGATAAAAGCAAAAACTCTCAACACAAATTATCATTCCAATATAAATCGATGATAGCTCCTTGAATCTTTCTTCAAGTATCTCCAATTACACTTCGAACTTTCTATGTTGTTATGTTTAGCGACTAATTTAAATCACTTGGCGCTAAACTAAAAAAAAAATTCAAGATGGCGGCCATGACGTCATACTTAACGTCACTTGCTAATATTAGAATCAAGGGTGTAACGCCTAGGATGGGAAAACTTGAATTTAGAAAGTGCACTTTGAACTTATAATTAATGATCTCTCGTGTAATATTATTTATCAAATTTCCCAATCAAAGCTTAAATTGATATCTTAGTGGTCTTAGGGCTAGTGTAGCGCCTTGGAGTCTGCGAAGGAAGAAGGCGTAAATTGTTCGCAAGATTACGTGTTAAGAAGTCACTCAGTAAGGTTGTAGACGATTACAAAAATACTATTTTGTACTCGGTCGTATCTAAAATTATTTATCTATCGAGTTATCTGATAAACGATAAATTCTTTGATACTGCTGGTGTGAGATATAGTATGGTATGCTTAGTGTAAGGATTTTTATTGATTAGACTGACTTCGCTTAAAAAGCCAATCCCTTCTCTTTGCTTGATTTTTTAAGAACGTCCTTAGATTTAGATTTTTCTGGACGAGACTGTTTTTATCATCGTTGAGCGTTGCAGAACAGACATAGAATCCACCCAAACATGCACAGACGTATGTCGGGTGTGTTATATATAGCGGGATCCTGTTAATTTTTTGCTTTCTTTTTCTTTCTTTCTTTTTTTCACTTCTCACTTTTCACTTTTCTCAAAAAAAAAAAAAAAAGAAGCCAACGAAGACCAACAAAATTCAAATTAGATTCTTGTATTTCTAGTGTCATTTTGTAACTTGTATTGTTAAGCCCAACTGCAAAGTTCAGGGGTGGCGCAGCTCAACGTGGTCCAACTGAAAGCGCGCGACTTTAAAACATAAATCACAAATTGCCTTTTTTACTAGGAATCCTCGCCGAAAAAACTATTGAAAACGTTACGGTCACAGAAGGTCAAGATGCAACTCTATCCTGTCATCTACCACCAAACACGAAAATGATCTACAAAATATCCTGGTTCAAAGGACGCAACAAATATCTCACAAAGAATTTCATGCCTGTGTCGGTGTCTAAGTACACGTCAAGGAATGTAGATATAGTTGGGCAGAATTCTCTTCTTATCCCAGCGACTTTGAGGGGTGACGGTGGGATGTATCAATGTAAAGCTTTATACATGGGATCCACGATTCTGATGGATGAAGCCAAGATTATTCTCCACGTTAAAGGTAAGAAATATTGCACGGTGGTTTTAAAGCAGTCATTCTTTAATGACCACTTTCTTTAATGAAGGCAATTCCAGTTAAAATTTCATATTATTTTGCACACTCGTATGATGGGTTTGTCTTATGAAAAGGATTATTGCGGCGCAAGTTTTGTTTTTCATTACTTTATTTTGTTACTTTTTAATGTTATTCTTTTTACGCCATATCTTTCTTCTCCTATTCAGTTATTTCCTTTTTATTTCATTATTATATTTATTTCTTTTCGAAAATTAGATTTTATAATCAGTAGTTAATGTGCCCTTTAAGTAGGTGGTAGTAGGAATAAAATTGGTTCTTCTAAAAATTGCTAAAAAATAACTAAAAACTAAAAAATTACTAAAAAATAACGAAATAGGTAGCTTGTAGTCATTTCCAAAGCGAGGGCCGGGACCACTAAGACACCTTCAGTAAACTCAACCAACATAGCGTAGGTAACAACTAGAAGCAATAACCTAGAGATCGCTTACTTATATCCTCAAACTGAGTCAATAAACACGGGAATATTGTATCTTTTACTTTTATAGGGGCACCAATCATTAACAGAAGAAACCCACCTATCTTAACATTCTTCCAACCAACAAATCCTCCTGCGAGCCTCGTTATTGACTGCCAAGCCACAGGGTACCCACAGCCCAAATTTTCTTGGAGTAGATACAAGCAAAAGATGCCAAAAGATCGTGTTAGTGAATATCAAAACGGTAGCCTGGTTATTGCAGATGCACACAAGGCCGATGGTGGTGGGTACGCATGCGTGGCATCGAATAGCTTGGGAACTGACATGAGGAACTTCACAGTCATCGTACAAGGTATTTATGGAGTGATTTATATCTTCTGTAACATTTATGCATTTATGGAAATACGACACAAATGCAGGGTGTTAAGATAACTGTTGCTTAATTGTTGCACAAGAGAAATAGTAAACAGACAGACAGACAGACAGACAGACAGACAGACAGACAGACAGACAGACAGACAGACAGACAGACAGACAGACAGACAGACAGAGAGAGGACACGACTCACACTAACAAGAACTCATCAGAAACGTCCACATGAAAATTGCTAAAACTGTGTCATAGATGTCGAACTGAGATGATTCGAGCGTTTGTGGCAAGATGAAACATTCCGGCTTAGCAGAGTTAGAAGACTTCAGAGAATAGTTATCCTCTTGCATAGCTATGTTATGTTAAAGCGAGTGTGTGCCAATGAAACAAAATGCGTTGGAATTAAATTAATGTACCGAATGCAACCATAGATTAGGCTTTTAAGTAGATACAAATGATAGACGAGATTGGACAATTCAGTACAGACTGCTGATGTTCAATGAAACGACATGATTAGATGGGAAGTAAGATACATAGTCATAATATAAATATTCCAAGCCGAGACAAGGCAAAGAAGCCCGGAACTGGGGTTCATATTACGTCATAGCCGCCGCCATATTGGTTGTTGATAGCAAAGCATTCCTCATGATCTTCTCTTGCATGTGAGATCACCCAACATGGCGGCTGTTTCATTGCTATTTACATCTCAAGGGATTTTAAGTGATGTTGTATCCCTAGAATAACTTAGGACAAGTAATATCAACAGCCAAAACCAAATTAATCATTTCTCATTCCTTCATTCATCCAGAACCACCTTCGATCATCGGAAAAACAAAATACCATTTCAATGCTGGCGGGAATGCCAAGCTAAAATGTGAATCCCGCGGGAATCCCGTCCCTGAGTTCACATGGTTTTGGACGGACAGTAAAAATATGAACATGACGCTGAAGGATGGCGAAGAGGACCATCGGTACAAAGTTACGACGAAGCATGGGAACGCCTCTAGCATCAGCGTGTTGAGTATAGAGAAAATAACGACTCAGGATTGGATGGGATACAAGTGTGTTGCTAAGAACAAGTATGGCGAGGATGAAGAGGAGATCGACTTGAAAGGATACAGTAAGTATTAAACCGGATTATTGTAGCAAAATATCGTGACTTTTTGTTCAGTTGCTGGTGCTGAGATATGCCAAATATTGATGAGAAATGAAACTTATCGATTATTTTAGTATTTTATAACTTATTTATTGTCTCATTTTAAACTATTCTTTTCCCGTAAAAAGTCGCGCCGAAATACTAAAAATAACTTTTTAATGGAGGTTACTGCGCATGCTCAAACCATCAATCGTCGCTGCGATTTTGGAAAAAAATGAATAAAAAAGGTAGCCAAGAAATGATACTATATTGGGTTTTACACTCACCATTTAAGAGTTTTCACTGACTTATTTCAGCCAATCCTAAATCGCCACGTATCCTGTCTGTTAAAACGTCATCCAATACAGCGGAAGTACGATGGGAATTTTCCGACAATGGGGGACTGGAACTAGAATCGTTGACCCTGCAGTACAAAGTGAGCAGTGAAAAACGATGGACGAGCATTCATATAACACCTCCAGTTGCTACAAAGCACACTATCACTAATCTTGGTTCTGAGGTAAATTACAACTTCCGTATCCTAGCAACAAACGAATTAGGGAGCAGCCCACCAAGTTCTATATACATGGCAAAAACAAAGATGAAAGGTATGTGTTTGATATCTGTATTATAGGTAAGAAACACCTCCTCGCTTAGAATCCCGCTTCCCCCCTTCTCTCTCTCTCTCTCTCTCTCTCTCTCTCTCTCTCTCTCTCTCTCTCTCTCTCTCTCTCTCTCTCTCTCTCTCTCACACACGCTGTGCTTTGTTGTAGGGAAGGGGACAGTGGGACAGCTTGAGTCCACGACCTGAAGAAAGGGCCCATTTCAGTTTCCTTAAGGCTCCGACACACGGTGCAACATTGCGTGCAACATTGCGTGCAACATCACACTAAAATATAAAAAATTGAACTTCTGTTTTATTATTTTTATGTTATTTGAATTATCCTCTTAAATTAAACGAAAAAAATCGAGATTTTCTCTGATATGGCTGCTGAAATAGTACTGTAATCATAATGTTGCAAGCAATGTTGCATAGAATGTTGCACCGTCTATCTGAGCCTTTACACTACATGAGCCTCCCTGACTTTGGATTCCATTAAGCTATTTCTTTGGAAGACACACAGAGCTCTTCCGTATTCCCGAAATGCAATTAAAACACATTTTTTTTCACATTTTGACTGGTCAACTGGTTGTGTCAAAGTAGAATATAAGATTCCATTTCTTACCCTTCCCACCCCTTCGTCACTGTGCATGGAGCTCGATGGTTATAAAAAAAAAATACAGACATAAATAGTCTAATTAACAATTAGTCCTCGAGTCCGAATGGTCTACGAGTCAATAGCCCATGAGGCCGAAGGTTTTTAGTAAAAACCTACTAATCGGTCCAATAAAAGGATGCAAAAAGCTTTGGATTTTGCTTTGAATATATTTTTTTTGGTTTTCAAAACCGGCGCTTTTCGCTACTAGAGGTCTATCACTAATAGACCCCTAGTAGCTCAGCCAATCACAGGGCTCGATTGGTGATAGACCATTAGTAGGTTTTTTCTAATAGACGTTAGCACTTACTGTACGTGTATATGCATTCCACAACAACCCAAATCCAAACGAGCCATCCATTTGCGCTTACAGAAGCATCCTCCGTTGATGCTCTATCAGAAAAGAAAGACGGGAATGGACTCCTGGAAGGCATCGACACCGCAGTCCTCATCGCTGCAGTGGGTGGTGGCTTCATGTTCCTTCTCTTCGTTATCCTTGCAACGCTCTGCTCCATACGACGAATGCAGAAGCGTCAGGAGCCGGCAATATCAACCCTTGGAAGACCTGAGAGTCAACAGGAGACAACAGAAATGACCGCAGTAAGTCATAAATTTTAAAAAAATCATCTTTACATTAGCTGAGCTTAAGGAAAAAAACTGGGTGGAGTTGGCATTGCATGTACTCTGGGACGAAATCATGGAAATATGTCTCTGTATTGCAAAACAAACAGTGATAGAACTTATATGTTCATTTTTTCATCTCTTTCCCATTTAGTTTCTACCGTCTCAAACACCAGTTCAAGATGGCCCGAGCTCTAATAGCCTAGAATCCACAGCCAATCCATTATCAAACAGCCGATGGGAGTTCCCAAGGGATCGACTCAGGTCCACTGTTGTGCTGGGCTCTGGTGCATTTGGTGTGGTCATGAAAGCTGACGCGCAAGGCATCAAGGGATGCGTTGGGTCACTACCAGTGGCGGTTAAGATAGTAAAAGGTGAGAAGTGCTTAACCCAGTGCATAAGACCAAACTTTTGTCGCTAATGAGATTCTTGCCCGAAAAAAAAATATTCATAAGCTACTCCTAGAGCCGCTCTTTGGAATCTACTGTTACAGTGAGGGCACTCGAACCGTGAACACTTCAAGTTTTTTTGAAATTTTTTGAGCGTCCAATCAGAAGCCAGATTCATGACAAGGCCCTGACATGTATTTTGCTTAGGTCAGCTAGTAAACATACTGCCAGAGCCTTGTTATGAATCAGTTTGGTTTTGGATCGTATGGTTAAAAAAAAAAAAAATAAAAAAAAAAAAAAAACAAACTTGAAGTGTTCACGGTTAGAGTGCCCGCGCTATAATTTTCATTATTGTTCTCGTTATTTAGACTCCTAGAATCTTCCACAACCAAACATGTGGTACCGAGAATAGGGCCCGTTTGTTTCTTCTAGAGGCAACTCATGTCTACGTGAACTAATCATTTGATTTCTGTCTTGCACAGAGACTGATAGCGAAACAGCCAGAAAAGATCTTCTAGCGGAGTTAGATTTACTCAAACTCATAGACCCTCATCCCAATGTGGTTGGATTACTTGGGTGCTGTACACGAGGAGGTAAGCTTGGAAACAATAGCTCTACTTATTCACCGAATGCCGCAACTTCATCGTCATAATGTTTCTAATTCACATTTTAGTTGACCATAAACTACATTAAAATTATACACTAGAATGACATCAACAAAGTTAGAAAGTTTGAGACAAAAATATTAAATTGTTGAGGAGTTATGAGAGTTTTAAAATGTTAAAAACACCACAACGAGGCTAGCTAGGAAACAGATCACCGAACACATACAAATCTCTGTAATTTTGATTCCAAATAGCTTCACTTGAATTCTATTTATAGCAATGAAATTTTCCAAAAATACATATTTCTGCTTGCTCTTTCTAATAGTGGTGTTTATTTTTTAAGATTAGGTTTTTTATTTCTGAAAGTCAATGGCGGCCATATTGGCATTCGGTCTATTCTCCCTAATGAATCTTCTATCCGCCATTATTCCACGCAGATACTTTGATGTTGACGTTCAGGGAACCTCTCCAGGCCGACAACACGTACAATAAAACCAACGTTACATCCTTTGATTTTAATTGCTGAATCCTTTTTTTCGCAGATCCTTTGATGTTAATTGTTGAATTCTGTGAATACGGTGACATGCAAAGCTACCTTCGTCACTGTCGTGGTATAGAAGACAAATATTATCAACAGATATACCAGGTTCCAGTAGAGAAACTTTCTTCCAAAGATCTCTTATCCTTCTCGATTCAAGTGGCTAGGGGCATGGCTCATTTGGCAAGTATGAAGGTAAGATGTTCGGATCCAAAGATGAAAAGCCCATTTGTCCAAAGACTGTCTAGAAGTGATCGTGATTACCAAAAGAGCCAAAGTCTTTATATAAGGTTCAATCCATGACTGATATCCCTACAAGTGGGACGGGAGTACATGCATTTATGTCTACATTTCTTTAACCTGTAACATCTTGCGGCATTGATGCAAGCCATAACATCTTCTTAATGAGGTGCATCTTCTTCTATTTCAGGTCGTTCATCGTGATCTAGCTGCTCGTAATATTCTGATCGACAGTAGGAAAGTTTGCAAAGTATCAGATTTTGGTTTTGCCAGAGATATTTATGTAGAGGACCATTACACAAGGAAAACACAGGTAATAGCTTATTGACAAATAAAAACCCGATGCTCTTCAGTCACAATTATTGTGTAGTTTACCTAAACAGATAAATAGCCATTTAAATAGCCAACCACAGTCCTTCTCCCGACCCCAACACCCCATTTTACTAGAAATGTTAGACGAGGGTTAAAGGTGCGGACACAGGATGCGATTTTCTATACGTTGATTGGGACGTCGCAAAGACTAGATCGCACTGTGTGACGTTGCTCGCGCATGGTGAGGTACGTCGCGCGCCACGTCGCAAAAGTAGAACTCGTTTCAACTTTTTGTGTCGTCGCCCGGGCGGTGATTACACGGTGCAATCTCTAATTTTTGCGACGTCGCATAAAACATCGAATGAAAAAATCTCATGCTGTTACCGCATCATAAAAGTCTCAATACTTCGCCTTCTGTCACCATTTATAACCATGCTTATGTTAATAATGTTGCTTTTAGGGTGGTCGATTCCCGATCAAATGGATGGCGATAGAATCTCTTCTTGATGGGGTTTCAACAACCAGCAGTGATGTGTAAGTATGCAATAGAGCTGTTTTCGTATTTCTGTGAAAATGTATTCACGGTACATTTGTGCATGGCATGGCCATGGTTGTCTTGTCTGCGTTTAAGAACTGTGGATGGAGGGGCGGGTATTTCGCGCTATGATTGATTAAAGGTTTTCGTTTCCACGGCCTGATATTTCGTATTCATGAGATCCCCTCACGAATGTTGTTATTAAAGTAATCGTTTTGATAAATTCCATTGTTCTTTTCGGTAGCTGGTCATATGGAGTTCTAGTGTGGGAGATAGTAACACTTGGTGAGTATATTGATAGATTCCTTTAGCTGTTGTATGAGCTCTTGGTATGAGCTAGGGAGTCTGGAAAGTCAATAAATATGTATGATGTGCGTGCGATTCCTTATTAAGACCGGTACGTTAATATCATTCGTGAACAAAGTTGGACCCCTTTTTAAAACCTGGCACTGGTAGAGTAGCCAAGGTACACCATACTAATTTTTTTTTCACTAAAATTAAATTTTCGCTGCGCAAATTTAGAGCCAATTTCATCAGTGTCTGAATTAGTTCTTCTCTTGCCGCAGGTGCGTCTCCTTACCCTGGGATGAACTCTCAAGAAGTTATCAATTTCCTTCGTGATGGATACCGAATGGACAAACCAAAGCACTGTTCAGACGAACTGTGAGTAATCAAAGTTAACTGAGTTATATCTGATAGGAAGGGTTATCTTGTATGGTGTTTACTATAGGTGGTTTGTAATCATTCCTAAGGGAATAAAAGTGGCAGCCATGTTGGATAATGTTTACTATAGGTGGTTTGTAATCATCCCCAAGGGGATAAAAGTGACAGCCATGTTGGGTGGTGTTCACTATAGGTGGTTTGTAATCATCCCTAAGGGGATAAAAGTGGCAGCCATGTTGGATGATGTTTACTATAGGTGGTTTGTAATCATCCCTAAGGGGATAAAAGTGGTAGCCATGTTGGGTGGTGTTCACTATAGGTGGTTTGTAATCATCCCTAAGGGGATAAAAGTGACAGCCATGTTGGATGATGGTGTTTACTATAGGTGGTTTGTAATCATCCCTAAGGGGATAAAAGTGGCAGCCATGTTGGATAATGTTCACTATAGGTGGTTTGTAATCATTCCTAAGGGAATGAAAGTGGCAGCCATGTTGGATAATGTTCACTATAGGTGGTTTGTAATCATTCCTAAGGGAATAAAAGTGGCAGCCATGTTGCATGATGTTCACTGTAAGAAATTTGCTATCATTCCTGATTAATTATTTATTCATTCATTTATTACTTTTCCAGATATTGTGTCATGCTGGATTGCTGGCAAGTTGCACCCCAACGAAGACCAACTTTTCTTGATACGTCACGGCAATTAACCAAGATGTTGGCAGATGAGCGGGTAAGTACCACGTAACATGACGTCAATATTTTGTATGAATGCAGTGTACAAACTTTGCCCACGAAAAACTTGTGAAAGTCTTATGAACACAAGGAAAGAGAGGAAGAAACTCCATTCGAGCTCTGATCATTTCAGTCCAAATTTTTGAAAATGTTTGCGATGACACCCTTTGCAGAGGTATGATCGTCGGCGACCAGGGTTGCTTGTCGCGCGTCAAATAGTCGATGGATATCGGATATAATTGCTTCTTAAAGTTCAGTTGTAATATCTACCATCTATCTCTTATCTAGGAATTCATATGCATGCGGATGTACGAAGAACATACCTACATGAATTTCGATTCCCAATCATCAACATTTCCCGGGTCGGCGGGTTCCGTTGGCTCGGATCAGCCATTTATGTCCACCATGTTTTAGCCGTGTAGTCGTTACTGAAAGTCAAGAACGAACATTTGGTACCAAAGATGATACGGATTGCTTCTCGTTACTAAGATCGATTCCCCAAGAACTTGATATTTTGCATGTGGCAACCAAGAGACAACAGTGGACGCCAATCAGTATGTGCCTGTAGTGTAGAGGACACTGTAAATGCAGACATTAATTGCATGCAGATATACCTGAACTTGAAGACCCTTAAGGGAGAGTGACTGACTTATATAAAAGATAACTTGTACTATATCATATCTAACTTAATGCTAAACATTATGGTAAATGCATACATTATGGTAATGCATGGTTTCATAAAACTACATAAAAATAACTTCATATCTCCATAAGCAATAGTAAACTGTTCCATATTTTACAGTAAGACATGCATGATACGATCCTTACTTAAACCCACTCGAGGCATGTTCTTGACAAATAGTTAGCTGTTAAACGCACACATTATGTTGGCTAAGGCATGATGTTACCAAAACAATAGTACGCATAGGGATGAAACTTTCATTGACGTCACCACAGGGAGCCCACTTAAGATAAAGTAGCAAAAAGATA
This sequence comes from Anthopleura sola, assembly GCA_023349425.1. NCBI lineage: Eukaryota > Metazoa > Cnidaria > Anthozoa > Actiniaria > Actiniidae > Anthopleura > Anthopleura sola. The sequence continues at coordinate 2,077,850 of JALHLI010000013.1, forward strand.
CTCTTTATCCAATTTTGTATTTTGAGACCAAAATAGGGTGCTAACTAATTCAATCGAACGGAAAAAATATAGTAATACAGCAGGATATCAATAGACCATAAATGATATTTGTTCGCCTTTCGGTAGTTTGAAGGCAGGCAGTAACGACCTCCCGCTGCATAAGTTTTTGCGACTGAGGTCCCTTCACAGTTCCCTGCTCCATCTTAAAAGGTAGCCTGGCCTTTGCATCGAAGCGAGACGAACGAAGAGCTTGTAATGATATAGACCTTTTTTTAACACCTCAGACAATTATTTACATGTCTCTATCATTGCAAGCTCACCGTTCGTCTCGCTTCGATGTAAAGGCCCGACTTTCAAGATGGAGCAGGGAACTTTGAAGGGGACAATAGACTTGTTTAGTTTGGGCGTAATGTTTTCCGATTTCAGACCACGTGTCATTCCCTAGAGTATCATTTCTTTGTCTAACGGTTGTGTATGAGCAGATACACGAATATGGATACCAGTCAATGAAAGAATCTTATTTTCAAGGGAATGACACGTGGTCTGAAATGGGATAACATTACGTCCAAGGAAAAGAGGTGTATTAGGGGGACGAGATCGAAATACTGCGCCATCTTGTGACAACTCAGTGCCACACTTCCTATGCATCACGAGGTCGTTACCAGTATTCTTCTGTACCCCAGAAAGGCAAATAATTGTGGATGTCGGTATAACTATTTTGAAATATATTCATGTATTGATATTTTTCCGTTCGCTTAAAACCGCGAACTTCAAAAGAACTGAGTTAAAGCCGGAGGCGTCGATGTTACTAATTCATTCACAGTCCATTTTGTTTGTCCAAGTTCTTCATAAGTGATATTTGCGATATAAAAGCCTCAAATATGTGATAGTGAGGTTGGTTCGCATGCGTAAAGCGGGCGAATAAGATTTTCTGAATAGGAGAGGGGAAACCCTCGTTTAATCAAATTTTTTTGTCACTGAGTTGTATCATATGGAATCAGGAAGTTCGAAAACATGAGACAAACACTGTGAACGTAGTAGCTGAATGAAGCCGGCATAATACTTACTACAGCTCAGAGTCAAATTGATCGTACAGACATTCGCTAAACCTGGGTCGTGACGGTTTGTTAGCAGGCACTTTGCTTTAGACATGCTTGACCAGCCTCCAACGCCCCCAGCATTTTTTAATTGTCAACGCCCCTCAGCATTGTTAAAACAGCAGATTAAAATGTGTCAAAAACATTAAGCATTAAGATATTTTTTTTAGAAGCGTTAAAAAATAAATAAGTAACATAGAAATTGCATTTGTTTGCGTGCGTGTTGGTACTCCATTAGCCTTTCTGCAGAGTGAACATAGTGCATTCCGGTTGGGGTTCATTTTAAAAATTCCAGTCGTTAACGAATCTAGACGGCCAGAAATGCACCTTGTTTATGAACCTCAGAAATGGCTAGATTGACTCGAACACCATGTAATTACTTCATATTGCCCTCTGTTTGACCAATAGGAGTTCATCAATATGAAGTCGTATGATGATCATCTTTACGTGAATTTCGACTCTGCTGCTTCGCAATCTGGGCATGGCTCGTCATCGGGAAGCCAAGCCAAAGGACTGCCATTGGAATTTAGACCACATTCGTCAGCAAGCAGAAGCTCTTAAATGGCTTCCCCCAGTCAACGATAAACCTGCTCAGGTTGAAACTCGATATCCATCAAAGAAGCACGAGTTTTCCAGCACTTGGACTGAATCCAAGGATCAAGAATAAAGGCCAAAGTCAACGAATTCTCCAAAGAGATTATAGATCTGGTTTAGTAATTGTAGAATAATTGAAATACATTATAGCAAGTGTGGTAGAGAGACCTGACGAAACGAAACAAGATTCTTTACGAATCCTTGGGATTGTAGTATCCAAAGAAAGCATTCCCTATACTCTACTTCAAGGCAAGTATCCGGGACTTAGAACTTGAAGGTGATGAGGTGAAGCGGTGCCAGTGGTACCAACCCCATCTACCTTAACCACCATGAACATCCACAACTGGATTTAGTTAGAGAACAAAGCTTACGCTGCTTCTATATTAGGATTCATAGAACATTTAAAGAAATTGAATGCATTTAGTCTATTTTTGAGCATAGTGGCCCATAACGTCCTGGTAACGTTTAGTTATCTGATCATGACAATAGATGTTTCCCAAATTCGCTTGAGTAACCACGAAACAATGGTACCAAGTCGAGGTTTGACTTAATGTGTTCATATGTTTACTATGATTTTATCAACTCCAGCCTCGACTTAGAGCCATTGTTTCGTAGTTACTTGAGCAAATTCGGGAAAGGTCTATTGGCAAATGCACTACATCGATGGATGTTGAAACCGTTTTTGCTTACATACAGTGAATTTGCACTGAATTTACTGAACTTAGCTGAAAAATCACTAGCCTAGCCAGAGAAAACAGGTCCTTTCAGGCTCCACAGGAAGCCCGGGCTCTATATCTGTGTAGCCGTTTGTACTATTTTCTCACGCTAGTGAGCAGCGTTTTCAGTTTATTTTGACGACTTTTCGGAGAAATACAAAAGTAGAGGTTAAAAGTCGCTCAAATCAACTGAAAGTGTAGCTGTACAAAGTGACGAACACGCAGATAGAGAGCCAGTTTGGGCTTCCTGTGGTAAAAAAAAAAACAAACACGAAGATCACTGGCTTATTTTATGCAGGTAGTTTATGTCTACCACACAGACATGGAGCCTGATAGACCTGTGCGATGACAAAGGGGATTTACATCCATAACATTCCCCTGTATCCATCCATCCTGTTTAATTTTCACTATGATTAATGTGTTCAACTTGTAGTTCCGAGCTGAATCAGCCTTTTCAGCTGATATGAGTAAAAATATTAGCCAATGAGAATCGAGAAAATTTGCAAAACTGAGGTGTCATCCTTAGTAGTCCGGCGACTCGGGAAACAGATATTTCTTTATTTTATTTTTCCCACTCATGATTAATAAGGGATATCTCCGGTTTCTTTAGATATAACTTTTATAAGTCAAATTGCGCAGGCTTCATGACACATCAGTTTTGCAGTGACGTCATTTCTACGTCACGATTTCAGATCAGTTGGTTATAGTCAGTGGCTGTTGGGTCAATTTTTGCGGGTTAGTCAATGGGACATTTGCATCATGGCGTCATTAACTACAGCTACCAGAATTCCTTGCATGCCTTCTTTTGTTCAGTCAATTTGCAGCAACTGTCTTACATACTGTTTTTATGAAAAATACAAATTTAAATAAGAAAGAAAATTCGTGAATATTTTGGTAGCAGTAGCAGAATGACCTCATCATGCAAATGGCCCATAAAAGCATACTTAATCGTTGAAAAGCTTTGAAAATAAAAAAAATTGAATGAGGATGGGAAATAAGATAAAAGAAAGCAACTAAAATTTGAGTAAGGTCAATGGAATTTAATATCAGCTTAATTTTTGATTTTTGCATTTTATGTTTTCAAGAAAACTGTTTTTAAAATTAATTGAAAACTTTCTTTGGATAAGTTATATTATCTTATTTTATATTAAAATGTTGCTCTTACCTGAATGGAATGCGTGATGATTGAGAATTGATTCGTTATTCCTTTAATATTCTATTGCCACATCAAGGGTCGCAGGTTAGGGTAACACCTGAATGTGGGAAAAAAAATTTTTTTTTATTGAGTCATTTTTTTATTCAGCTTAAAAAATTTAAATGCTGAAATATCTTCGAAATAAATTAAAGCTATACAAAGAAAAACGAAATATAAAGCTATTTAGAAAATGCCAGTTATAAAACAGCAAGATTGGGTTGCCTGTGGCGTCACGTGATTTCAAAGTTTGACGGGTTTCCACGGCAAAATCCAAACGCCAAAGTTGATTGTAATATTATTCTTGACTGCACGTTAAAGACTCTTATGGGGACAAGCAGGTGTTTGTATTATAAACTCTCAAGATAAACACAAAGTTTGGGGACAGAAAAGAGAGAATTAACATTGAATTGGATTGTTCAACAAACATTGCGTCGTTGGCGAGAAAGCCATTTCGATGCCAACGAACGATCGAATGACATTTTTTATGTTCCAAGAAATGTCGCTCTGTGGAAATTTAATCGTAGGAACACTTCAAAATTGATGAGGGATGTTTTTTTTTTCTTGGTTAAAACATCAGGCTGGTAATCGTATCAAAGGATTTGCACAATTGAAAGAATCAACTGCTGACCTAACGAGAGGACCTTCGAGTAACTAAGCATTTGTTTACAACCGACAATAACGTAACAATCATATATTTATGTACGGCTTACATGGTTATCTAATCGATCAGTAAAGTCATTTCCAATTCATTAATTTTTGATGAGTTGAAAATATATTTCTGTACATTTTGCTGAAGAAGATCTTTTCAAGATGTCTTCTCGTGTTGGAGGTCGAAATACCAACACGAGCTCATCTTCAGACGTGATCAACTCCTTGACTGCGAGCCGTGTTGCAGCAACGTATTTCGACAAAATAGAACGCTATGAACTGCAAGAGACTCTTGCTTATTACTCTAGTGATTGGCTCTTATCGACCGAGGATACAAAAATAAGTGTAGATCCCCCGGTAGGCTTGATATCTGGAATACAAATATCTAGTAACTTAAATAATTGTTTGGTATTAATACCACACGAGGAAGGAATAGAGCCCTTAGAACTCAGAGAAATGCACCAGATCGTTAGAGAATTAGTCATGGGAATTTATGTATTAAATCAAACTCCTTCTATTTGTCTGGAGGCGAATTATGATTGCAGTACGACATGTCAAATCCCTCCAGCATATTATGACACCAGAGTGGGACAGATTATGGTTGAGGTTGACTACATGATGAAAAGCCTGTGGCATGGAGCTTACTTTCCTAAGGATAAAAGAACAAAGTTTGCAGAGCGTTGGAGGCAGGCTGTCAATTTGAACACAATGACTGGTGTCCCTGAGACTCGACGAAGTCTGGAATTGGTTTGGACAGAGGCTGGTGTTCAAGATCTTTCCAAGGACCCAGAGTTTACTAAAGCATACGAGAGTCTGCCAGTTGAAAACAAGGATGATCCATCTGTTGCTGAAGAACGGAAGAACTTCATGAAGAATGTTGATGATCTGGCTTTGAAAATGACTTTCAAACAGAATAAAATTAATCAGCATCAGAATATGTTCCTGCTGGACTCTGATTATCATTTAAGCAGTGTAGTGAGGTCTGATAAACTTGACCAGCAAAGTTATGAAAAGCTTCAAAGAAGGCTTACCATTCATCAGGAATTCATCAGAAAATATCTTCCCTTAAAATCAGAAATACACCGCTTGTTAGTTTTACTAAAATTCATTAGCTTCATGGTGCCATTCTTAGTGGCCATCAAGAAGCGTTGCAAAGTCCCTGATGTAACGAAGCTCCTTCCTTCTTTTACTTTTGAAGAATGCAAGACTGAAAGAGAATTTCCACCATTGATGTTGAGGAAAGAATTCACATGTAAGCATTTTGACAGTTCTGAGAAGTATTTCCATCTTCATGGAGGCATATATTTTGACAGAGAAACTGGACCCACCCAGAAAATAAGTGATCAAATAATAGCCCAGAAAGAACACTTGGAGTACACAGCATCAGATGACTATAATAAGATAATAACCAGTGATACTGTGATGTTGGAGAGCTATCCAATCAAACCTGTAAAGATTGACAACAAGAGTTACTATGTCTTGAATATCAGCTTGGAGACATATTATCCATCATCACCAAAGCATCCTCTGTGGATCCATGCTCATTATGATGAGATTGCCAAACTGAAGCCAAAGAGGTTACCCATCCCTGAGCTTCAGATTCATGAGCAGTATAAAAAAAGATATGGGTACCAGAGAACGGTCAAGCTCAAACAAATCCCTGCCGGCTTGCAGGCAAGTTCAATCAGAGGATTAGTGGCTATATTTTATACCATGTGTCGTAAGCTTCCACCTTCCCGGTTGAATACACAAGATTCCAATGGGTTATCTTTGATCCACCATGCTGCAATGTTCAACAGACCCCAAGTGATTACCATGCTGGTTGTCATGGGATTTGATGTCAATGTACGCCGGTACAACAACATATCTTCTCAAGGAGTCAGCCCTCTTCACCTTGCCTCAAGGTGTGGAGCCTTGGATAGTCTCACATGCTTGATTGCATACAAGGCGGATGTCTCTATCTTCGACAGTCAAGGCTGGGCACCAATTCATTATGCTGCATACTATAACCATGTAGACTGCTTAATGCATCTAGTGCACAAAGAGCCAAAACTTCTTGAGATAACTTCTACTGATGATACCCTGTCCACTCCTATTCTTCTTGCAGCATCAAGTGGGGCATTAGATGTCATTAAGTGCCTCATTGAAGCCAAAGCAGGATATACTGTCACAAATAGTCAAGGCAATGGAGTCGTCCACCTTGCAGCTCTTCACTTCCATACAAATGTTTTAGAGTACTTTATAGAATGGAGTAATCAAGAGCTTCCTGTATGGGACATTCTGGTTGGTATGCTCAAATCAGATGATCTCAACCGCAAGGAGAGTGCCATCAAATGTATGGAGGTCTTATCCATTGCCAAGGAGACACACTGGAAGTCTATCCTGTATGCCGGTGGTATACCTGCACTTGTTGCTCTTCTCAAGATTGAGAATGAAGACCTGGAATCACTTGCCTGTTCTGTTCTCTGCAACATTGGCAGTTATATGGAAGTGAGGGTTGCAGTGTCAGCAACTGATGCAACTGGGGTTATTGTGCAGCTATTGAGTTCTCCTAATGTTATGATTCACTCAAGAGCTGCAGTGGTGCTTGCTGACTTGGCTTGTGTGGATAATAACCAGGACAAGATTGCAGATGAAGGTAAAGTACAGTATTCGTAAACCACATGAACTTTCTATGGGCAGGAACCATAAATTATGGATGCTGCATTGTGAGCCATTTAAAAAATGAATATAATTATGTTTATAGAATTTTATAGAATAGTTGAAATATAATTATGTGTGTGCTGATTGTTTGTCTACCATGTTTGTATCGATCAGGGGAGAGAGACACTTGCACATACAGTAATCATTCTAAAATAATTTATAAAAGATATATAAAATGGCTGCTTATTGTACATTTATGTCTTTGTATTGTGATATATACTTGTACACTCTGGGAGGTATAGAGCATTCAAAAAAAGCAAGAGAAACCTAAGCTTGCTTCTCCTGTGCTTTACAGCTCCCATCATGTTTATATCACAGTACAGGCTGAGGGCCCATAAACTATACAGGGGTCTTGTTGTTGTTTTTGGTGCTGTTGTTGTTGTTGTTGTTGTTGTTGTTGATTGAGATAAAACACTGGATAGGATGTTGGACATCACATTCTACTCACTTGTGAAGAAATATCTCACAGTTTCTGTAGCATGAAGCTCTGTTTATCCATCAATCCATTTATTCATTCTTTGGCCATTTGTCGTTTTATATTTTTCAGGTGGTGTTGAAGCTCTTGTTACTTTATTGGAATCAAAAGTGGAGCATGTGTTGGTGAATGCTGTCAATGCCATTCGTGTTCTGGTGGAAAAACATAAGAATAATCAAACCACAGTTGCAAACAGTGATGCAGTTGTAATTCTTATCGATCTTCTTGGTAAGAAGAGAATGATCTGTTCTTGCTGTTAACACATATATCATATTTATTTAATAATTAATATATAAAATGCAATGTCAGAATATTAACAATGAGAAGTCCAATACAAATGAATAATTAACATGTGACAATGAGGATGATGATGATGGTAATGATTATGTTTATAATGGTGTTGTTGAATGAGATGTTGATGGCCAGTGATATTGAATATTGTTTGTGGTAATGGGGATGATGATGATGATTATGGTGATGATGATAATTACATCTGGCAAAGATGATAGTGTTGGTGTTTTTACATGGTGATGGTTATTAGGAGGATGACAATAGTGATGGAGATGGTGATATCAATGATGATGTTAATGATATGGATGGAAATGAATGTGGAAGATGATGATGATTTTCAGGCTGCATGATTTTCGTGAGGCATTGTTGACAAGATACCATAGTGCATAATAAGTACATTATACTTCCAAATTCGGTTAAGCCGCCAGTTTAATCAGAAGACAGTTTATCATGACAACAATATGATGACCACCCAATTCATTGTGATAATATTACTTTATCATAGGCACATATTCAAAGAAACTTCAAGCCAACACTGCCGCCTGTCTCAGTGCACTAGTCAAGCATCACCATGACAACCAAAATCTAGTAATTGCAAAGGGGGCTGTCAAGCCTTTAGTCAAACAGCTGAGAAACACAAATTCTTTGTGTCAAGTGAAAGCTGCAAGTGCTTTAGAGGCACTGGCAGAGAATAATCCAGAGGCACAAGGAATCGTAGAGCAGGCAGAAGCAGCAAAGCCTTTGATTAGGCTGCTGAAGGTGTGGTCTATTGAAGTCAAGGAACAAGGTATGTATTTCTTATAGACCATTTTTGAGCTCTTGAGCTCAGATGCATTGGCACAAAACTAGCTTAAATAATCAATGTAAATCTATATGCAAAAATTAATGCAAAGGAATAAAGCATGAAAAATAAGTTGACTTTGGACCAGTGGCATAGGAAGGGGGACAATTGAGGGTTTACCCCCCCCCCCCCCCCCCCAATTAATTTCTTTTGGCTCAAAAGGATGTGAGAGAGCATAATGTTCATGAAGTGGATGTGGCAGAAATTTGACTTGCACCTTAATTTGCTCACTTTCCCCTCACTAAAATGCTAGTGTAAGATGCTAAAATCATAAAATTTGTTTTTTTTGTTTCTGAATTCTGCATTTTAAGATTTTTTTTTATTTTGGAAAATCTGGAATCAGTTGGTGAATCTGGTGGATTGGGATGGGTTCACCATCATAACAATACAGTCTTTTTTCCCCTTGGAAATTGAATTATTTTCTATATACATCAGACTAGACCAGATTCAATTGTTCCTGCCTCTTGTCATTAATGCGTGATGGTGCAAAGCCTCCATAGAGAGACTATGTAGCACTTGTGACTAGGCAAAGATCTCAAAAAAGGTCCTTTTGTCCCTAGTCCTGAATATCTACTTAATCTGAGAAAGCATGTTTTAGGCAGTTGATTATGAATATTGACAGCCACCCCACCCCCCATACCAATAATAATTGCTTTCATCGTACCCTTCTACAGCTGCTGGGGCCCTCTGGGCATTAGCTGGAGCTGTCCACCATCAACAACAAGAAATAGCAGGCTTGATTGGTGTAAATATACTGGTTGATATGTTGATGCTCAAGTCTGAGGCACTACAGTACATAAGTGGTATGGCAATGATTGCACTGGGCACAGAAAACATAGAGAACCAGAATAAAATAGTGGCTGGAGGTGGTGTACAGCCTTTAGTGAGGCTGCTACGATCTGGAAAGACTTCAGAAAAGGTATACAATTCGTTTATTTATCTCTTTACAAAGTTTCCAAAACTTTTTATCTCTAAAATTTTGATCTACATGTACTGTACACAGCAGGTGCTTGATAGAAAATGCATGTTTGTTTGTTTGATTTCCAGCCCATTTACTTATCTGTCGATTTGTTTGTGTAGTTATGTGTTCATTTATTTGTTTGTTTGCTTGTCTTTAACGTATTAAATATAATTGAAAAAGCAAATACAAGATTCAAGGAATGAACTGTGTTCACCTGAGAAAGAGCTGAAATATTGTCAAAATTATATGGAAAATTCCACATTAATTAACCCCCATTTGAGCTTAATATATTTAGAAATAATACTAGCTAAGAATTATAGCAGTATTATTCATACAAATGACTAAAAACAGAATAAGATACTTACATTTTGGTTCTCATTTTCTCTTTCTTGTGCAAAAACTGAGGGAATAGTACTCTAGTTACCAGTCAAACTCTCACGGATCTGTTTATATACGTGACGTACTTCCGTTCCTCATGTAAATAAAGCCAAATATACGTTTTCTATTACATCTACGATTTTTATGTTTTCTTGGGTTAGAGAGCAAGCAGACTATCATGACTTCCGAACATTAAATTTCATTGAAAGTCCAACCATTTTGTTTTGTTATATTATTTTTATCTACCAATTTTATTTCAAGTGGGCTTCCTGTGGAATGAAGTTATACCGCCAGTTTGACCGCCGCGCAAAGTTGTAATAAATAATATTACTATTTCAGGTCCTACTGATGGTAATCCGTGTGCTTGGGGTACTATGTGTTGGTCCAGCACATCAATCCAACAAGTCTACCCAGATAGAAATAGCAAATGCCGAGGCCTTGATAACACTGGTGCATTTACTGAGGACATCTAAAGTATCACTGATCCAGGTAAGGACCCGTCGTTTCCAAGAAGCACGAGCTGATCACGTACATTTATTCCCCTGATCACGTGAATTAAAATTTTTCAGGGAGAATAAAGGTCCCCCCCCCACGTGACATGCTTTCGTTCTCAAAGTTGCGCAGGAAGCGCGCAAGGGGAACAAACTATATGTATAGTTTTTACTTGAAAATATAATTTATATGCTTACAGAGTTGCTGTTTATTCGTGTAGATATTCTTCGAATAGTATCCTCCGCATTCTTTTCCCGCGCGCAGCACGTCACGCCTCTTTAGTGTATCCTAGCGGTATCATTACTTACTTCTATTTGTAAAGTGGAGAGTTTGTTTGAGATGTGCTTAACTATTCAGGTCGAGACAGCCATCTGTATTGGAAAAATAGCCCTGAACAACACCACGACGCAAAAGATTCTATCAGAGCAGACAAAATTTCGAGTCGTCGACATCATGCACTTGCTGAAAGATCCTGACCAGGAGGTTCGCCTGAAGGCAGGCATGGCTCTTGCTACCTTTGCCTATAATAATACCACTCAACAATATGCCATCAAGAAGGCTGGAGGTCTGCTGTTGAGTTCATTTGAAGAGTTCCTGACATCCCCAAAGCAGCTGCACCAAGCTCACGCTGCCTTCCAGATCATCGTTCTGGCGCGAGTGATAGGAGACTGTGATCAAGTGACGCTGACAGCACGAGGGGTGGAACTATTGGTCTCTTTATTGCGCTCAGAAGAACAGGCAACACAGATACTGTCTGCTAGTCTGACGGCGAGCCTTGGTCACACGCGAGCAGGGATCCCTGATGCTCTGATCACTGCAGGTTTGTTCATCGTCAATCCCTCGTGCAACATATGCTGCAAACGAAGCGCGCATTATTAATTTCCGTGCACGGGTATGCGCGCAGTTTGATTTTGTTGACAAAATTCATTTGTAATAGTTTTTTTTTTCATCGAAGAATTGTAAAAACTATCCAGCTGGAGCAACATTCGGTGTAATAACCTCTATATATTTTCTTACTGGCTCGTCTCTTATCTCTTGCAGGAGCTGTGGAATCGCTGCTCAAAAGCTTGTTCTCAGATAACGAAGGAGTGCGCATAAGTGCAGCAGTTGCACTGGGTTATCTGTCATTCAACCGCACAGCAGAGCGTTTAATGTTGGTAGCATGTCGCAATACCCCTGGTCTGTATGACAGTCTGTTGGCTAATCTTGGTGGCGGAAAACTTGCCATGGTATTTATTGATGACTGGAATGAAACTAAAGGCGTTGGACTTCCATCAGAAAGGTAGACAGACATCCATTCGTGTTGTCGAATTCTTAAGAATGGAAAACTGGAGCAATTTTGAATGTCCCATTTTTGTTGTGGCGCTTCGAAATATTGTTTTATTTGCTAGCGCGCACTCACTTTTGATGCAAAAAGGGTAGAAAAATATCTTATAGCAACATTTTTGATTTTAAAGAGTTACATTACATGTTGCGCGCCCTTGGAAGAGCCCAAGAGAAAGCCCGTGCTTTCACAGTTGATGAAGGTTTGCGCAAACTCAACTTTTAATCCTGACGCCTTTACAGAACGAATGAACTTTTCCAAGCCAAAGTATTCGCTTTATTTACTTTCTTTCCATTGCTTTCTTCGTTATAGCCTTGAAATAAATGGAGGACCACCTGTCCCGAAGAAAGACCCACCCAGAGAAGGTATCAATGTTTCTTGTGCATCATGCTTTTCTTTTTTTCCTTTACTAACCATTGGATATCGATACGAACAGGTCGTCGTCGTCCTCATACTACTCAACCATCAACACGAAGAGCCCGCAGACAACAAATGTCTTCAAAGAGAATTGCATCCGCGCCTATCATGGACAGCTACAGGAACCAAGTCAAAGGTAATGTTATTCAAGCTATGAAGACATCTTCGTCCAGCCGTAACATGATGCCGTCTGGGTTGACTGGAGGAGATTATGATAATCCTGTCGAGGCTGCAGCTGGCTTGTGGAAAACTAAACTTTTATCACACAGGCCGAACTTGGATAATAAGCTAAAGAAAATGACTATTAGTGAAAGTGTAATCGATTAGAAGTAAGGATAGAGCCTCTAAAATACCTGACAAGTAAAAAAAGCACAATCTACAATAGTTTTAAAAACGAAATAATATAAATATCTAAGCGGAGAGTAAATGGTTTGAACCCAGGAGTAGAAGTGGAGTGAGTAATGTGATCGCTCAGGTTGTCGAAACGTCATCACCACCAACAACAGTCTTTCTCAAGACTACGCTCACCCGACGATCACATTACTCACTCCATAAATATTTAAGTTATGTTAATTTTAATGTATAAAAAGGGATTTCTGCGCCCTTCCTTGTAGAAAATATTGTAGGACTAGACTTTTACTGAAAGTTTACTAGTCGATTAGAAAAATGACAGGACTAGAATAAAATATAAGTGCGCACATGTTATAGTATTTGAATTGTAAGTAAGATATTTTGCGCACACACAATTATATAAATATATTTCAAAATAGACTAAGATTTAGAGATCTGGAGTTCGAAACCAGAGGATCCTGTACTATCCCATCATGCAGTGCGACTGAGATATAACATTTTTCCATTTAAATAGCTAAAATAAATATTTTCGAAATTGAAAAATCAATTGTACTTAAGTAGAGTGTATGTCATACCTTTTGGCGATATATATTTTCTAAACTGATTCTTCAAGAAATTAATTTACTAAGATACTCGCCAAAATACTGGAATAATTTGAAGTAATTTAGAATCAGCACAGATCCTACAGCTGCCTACTTTTATTTGCCAAATTAGTCGAACATATCTTTATCAAATGCTAAAGCAACACTTTAGTATTAGTATTATTATAAGTAGTAGAAGTATCATCACAAAAAAGATGCAAACAAACTGGGTTTGAAACCAAAGAAATCTATAATAAGCACGCAAAGGCACTTGGGGTAGTACTGGATCCTCTTCTGGTTCGAAACAGAGGTTAGGTCTGAAGCAAATTTGCATAAAAGAAAAATAATAACGTAGTGTGAAATGTCTCCCTCTTTTAGTTAGACTTCTAGAAGACACAACATAACTTATCATAGTGCATTATTGTAAAAAAAACACACGCAGCATTCAAATAGTATTTGTAGACTGAAACAAGTCAAACCTAAGCTAATAATTGATCGTTATAAAATGCACTCAAAGCAAAACACAAAACATAAACTTTTAAAGTATTCTGGCTTCGAAAGCTGTAGTTATGAGCGCGCGCTAGAGAGAATGAGATCGCCGCAAAATAAATTGCAATTTAAAATATCTTTAAAGCGTAATAATATCTGAGTCAATTTTGCGTGGGAAAAAAATAAGAACAATTTGCACTAATAAAGAATAAATAAATACATCCTAATGGTAATTTCTTGATGACGCACAACCTTGCACGTTACAGTTTGATTCACATCTTTGGTTTTATAAAAGCGCGCGCATGCGCACAATTATGACGCATGAAATGACGTCACAGACAAGTAATTTGTTCGTCACATTAATTATCTAGTCTGCAAGCGTCAAAGTTGAAGGTTTTTGACACGGAAAACATCAAGGGAAAAAAGCCGTTTTACAAATGTCGAAACTCCTGCAATTTTTATGACTGGCAACTGACCCTGATGAGAAGTGTCTTGCAACAGGATCCCGCACTGGAACATTTTGAAGCAGCGATGTGCCAGCCGTAGAAACTTAGTCCAGCTTTCGAGGTAAGAAGGAATCATAAAATAAGTACAATTCTGAATCAGTTGAATCAATCTGAATCAATCAATCAATTCTGTTGGTGTTGTGGTGTTACACTTCGGTTTCGAAGGCAAGATTGGAAATCATGAAATCCCAAATCGTTTCATGAAAAACCGCAAAATTTTAAATGAAAACTGACTTCCAAACGGGAGCCAAACTTCTGTTTTTTGAGGTAATCACTTATATTCTTATATTATAATACACTTAATTTAATGGACACCATGAATATGTATTTTGTCCTAATACAAACTTTACTCTGAGCAGATAGGCAACAAAGTCTGCTCAAATATTAATGTACAATGTTGTATATACAATTGATGACACAAAAAGTATCGCGCCTTAGTAAAGGCAAACCTATTTACACTGATAAACAGTCACATAATTCTACAAACGGATGATTATTTTTGCGGAAAATAATCTGAATATGGTTACTAAAACTGAGTCACCACATTGACCAAGTTTTCATGTCTGCCGTCGTAAGAACCACGTCCTTTTAGCACCAGATGTTGTTGTTCTTCGTGGAGCTTTCCTTTAAATATCAATACACATTCGTACTCCACGTTATGTCTGAGGAATAGAAAGAATTCGATATTAGGAGTGCAACAAAAATATCAGTGCAACATCGTTAACTATATCAAGGCGAAAGTGTAGTTGTCAATGTAAACATTAGTGAAGAAGGTGTCGAAATAAACATTGGGACATCGGGCAATATTATGAAAGACAAAAATAAGAAATTCCATAAGAATGGAAGAAAAATAAAACGGGGAGAGACGACAGAAACAACAACGAAAATGGAAGACGATAGGTTAAACAACAACAATAAGATATATGTAAAGAGATGCCCTGAACAACTGATGCAGGAAAAAATGGAATCCACTGTATCGTGGTATTTAGGATCCAATCGCCTCAACTGTGAGCAGTGGAAAAGAAAAATAAGGAAAGGGAAGGAAAAGAAAAGAAAAGACAAGACAATAAAAGAAAAGACGCAATAAGATGGAATAGCATAGACAATTCAACGACTATAACCAGGCGGGGGGAAGTGACGTGTTGGTAAATAAAGATAGAGATATACTGATAACGATATAGAGAGAGGTACATGCACCGGGAAACCTTCCAGAGGCGATAGCAGAAGGCTCCTTTACCTTGCGACGAAGGTGATCCTGATTAAGACTTTATTCTTTGCAACGTGGTTGACATAAGCTTCTAGTAGACCATTTGATGGTGTTACAGTGAAGACATCACGACAGTCCTTAGGACAACGAGGATCTGCGAAAACAGTTTAAAATTGATTAAACGCATAAAAAACAACAAGGAGATTAAGAAAACGCCATCATATCGACAAGAGGTATAATTCTGCTTTCACCAAGTAGCTGTTGTGAGGAAAATAGCATTAATCCTGTAGAGTGAAAACTCGTGCCTTCAGTACGTGCAGCATTTGTTAAGGAGTCAAAGCCGCAAACTTAAATTCCTAGAAAATACAGAGCATTTTCTAAACCATGCAGGAACTTAAAATCCGTGATCGATCCGTGATCGGCGTAATGCTTCGCCCATTTCAGACCATTTCTTTGTAATAACAAAACATTACACCCTGCTAAAGAGGTCTTTTGCGAAATAAGACACGTACCTTTGACAGCAACCCATTCAGATGCTGATTCTGTTGGGTTCGTGAGTACTACTTGCAATTCTTTCTCTTGTCCAACAAGACAGGTACCAAAGTCGAGTTCCTGCTTGGACAGGCGTAGGGTTGGTACAGAAACCGATGCTGTAAGTGGAATAACCTGTAGAGGTATAGGGCAAATATATTCTGTTATTCCTGGTATTTGCTGGTTATGGTAGAGATCCCTTGCACGTGACGTCTGGTCAAAGCATCGCCGTCGCCATCACCATCGCCATCACCACCGCCATCACCACCATTATCATCAGTCAACATCATCGTGTTCATCAACAACATCACCGCCGACATCACCACCATTATCATCAGTCAACATCATCGTGTTCATCAACAACATCACCGCCAACATCTTCATCATCATCAATTCATCCTCATTATCATCCTCATCACTATCATCATCTTCATCATCAGTGTTCATCACATCATCGTTGTCGATACAAGTTCTTTCACAACTAATATAACAATCAGCATCAGTATTTTATGACAGTGTCCACTATTCTCATATTTCATTTATTCTATAAGATGCAGTAAAGTAGCATTTCCATTTTCAATATTGATTCAATACTCACCTGGGTAGATTTATTGGAAAACTCTATAACAAGCTTACAATTGAAGGACAGTTTTCTGTCCCCATTCTCTTTAACTGTCAAAAGACAGCCATCCTTCTGTTCTTCATTAACTGGCAACTCGTCGACTCTGGACAACAATTCCTTGGTCAAAGAGAAACCGACCTTGACCTGAAAGAAACAGACAAACGTTGGTAAATCCTAGTGCCAATCTAGGCTTATGTTGGGAAGGCAATTAAGGTGCTTCTGTGATGGCGTTTCAGACACCAACAAAGCAGGGCTGGCGTTCAGTTGCTAAATAGAAGACTAGTGCGAAGACTGGGTACAAGGGTGATTGATGAGAGGAAAACCTCGGAGTGTGGATATGATGCTCCTGATGTCAACAAACCCACATCAGCCAAACGAGTTTGTTCTTAACGACTAATAGTTTGTGGAAGACAGGTTCTAGGGTTGATTGATGAGACATGAAAACCTTGAAATACTATGGTTTTCTTGGAGTATGGATATGATGCTCCTGATTTTAACAAATTCAGATCAGCCAAACAGGTTTGTCTTGACGGCTCGTAGTTTGTGGAAGACATGTTCTAGGGGTGTTTGGAAGTATGAATCTAGAGATGCTGTCGTATGAGTGAGAAACATTGTCGGCAAGGTCACGGCACTTCAAGACACGGAACTGACGAAATCCCATGAAACAATCACAGCGCCATTCAGAGATATGCTTTGTTTGCAACCCTAACGGCTTGCTATACAGTCATGATATTCCGGCTACCAGGCGTTCCTTACCTGTATGTTCTTGCCTGGTTTAATGGTTGTTAAACCGTTAGCCTGGGAACGAGTGGACTTGGCAGAAGGCGGTGGCTCAGTTGAGGTCACTTTGAATGGTGCATCGACTGTGATATTTAGAGCCAGTGGTGTCTCTGAGGTATTTGACAGGACGAAACGATGGATTTTGGTGAAATCACCATTCAGCTGTCGATATAAACGCACAAGAAGATTAAGTTGTATCATCATTCAATATTACACATTCGAACCTCCACTAACGGCCATCTCTACCCCACGGCCAAAAAACGAAAAATGTTTACTGTAACTGAAACCTCTCCACAACGGCCGCCTACAACGGCCGCCTACAACGGCCATTAAATAGCTGAGACAACAAGCATTGTATCGACCCGATTAAACCTCACTTGTATGATTCTTAAAGCATGCATCTGTAATAACAGCTATTTTGTCCCGACGAATGCCGTTGTGTGGAGGATCTAGCGTAAGTAAATAATACTGCAACAAAGAATGCCATTTTCGTCCACAGAGCCCTTTTTCTCGCTGGTATCCGTTTCTTGGCGGATGCCAAAACGAAAAAGAACTCTGAGAAACGAATGATCTCTTGCACAAGTATCTTGTGTTCCAAAATTCCACACAGCATTAATGCATAGGCTAGTCAGAGGTGCATTTTGTTGCTTCAATCAGGAGTAGTGTACTGTTGCAAACATCATTTGTCCAATCAGAATGGGCATTCTATTAAAGGGGGACTAGTACGAAAATCGCTCAAAATTTAATTCGGCTGAAACTTTCTTGGAATAATCTCTAAGGGTCTAGTAAACACTGGTTAAAGTTTTTTCTTGATATTCCGAAGGGAAGTATTATATTTTTACGAATCTTTAACGGAGTCAGTGACGTCATTTACTCAACACTAAACACCGCTCCATACATTTCTTTGTAAATAACTTCTTGATTTATTTTATTTCTATGAAGCCCAAAGGTCAACTGACAGACTTTACTGACATTTATTGTGACTACAATTGATTTTTAAGTCTCTTTTTTTTTGTATTGAGTATGAAACGAGCGAATATTTTGATCACAAAATAAAGGGAAATGTACAGAGCGATGTATGGTGTTGAGTAAATGACGTCACAGACTCCGTTAAAGATTCGTAAAAATATAATACTTCCCTTCGGAATATCAAGAAAAAACTTTAACCAGTTTTTATTAGACCCTTAGAGATTATTCTAGGAAAGTTTCAGCCGAATTAAATTTTGAACGATTTTCGTACTAGTCCCCCTTTAACTAATATCGTTACTAGGAAATGCATAGCGAATATTTCATACCAAGTCACTTGCTGTTGTAATGAAATCACAACCTTCATCTTCCTCCATTTCCACAGATAAACTGAAAATATAACATAACAAATGCATCAGTTTTACTAATAGATATTTAATCTCAATGTCTCTGCAAGATCGATCTAGAGTACAACTAAAATATCTTCAACGGAGATTACATCTAGGTTAAAAACTATACTTCCTGTAGAATATACACCATTATTATATATCCTAGTCAAACTCGTTTTCTTATTGGTCGAGAGTACATCACGTGGAGGGAAATAAATCTCAATAACTCCCGCGCGGGCAATAAATGCACGTGATCAAAGCCTGAGAGGGGAATAAATCCACGTGATCAGGTCAAAGTCCATCGAAAGTTCGTGTTTTGTAAATAAAAAATGTTCAAAATGGAGAGAAAATTTTTCTTCGTTTGACTAGAATATATAATAAAACACTTAATGACTGATCCCTCGGGAAATCAGTTAGTTTCGTTTCCCTCGAATCTCAATGTTTCCCTCGGCCGGAGCCTCGGGAAACATTGAGATTCTCGGGAAACAAAACTAACTGTTTCCCTCGGGACCAGTCATTAAGTGCTAAATGTCAGGTTATCGCCAGCCTAAATCGTCCTTGTTTTACGAAGGTAGCACTTAGGCCAGTGGTTAGCTAACAAACCTCTACAAGCAATTCTAATCACGTGAATATGGTGGCGAGTCCTGTGATCGAACTCAAAGCAGGAAGAGGCGGCGCATTAGCTACGCACATCACCCGTGCTTCCCCAAGCCTTATCAAAGAAAATGCGGCATAACTTACAGTGCTGGAAGAATAGTAGCTGTAAT
This sequence comes from Anthopleura sola, assembly GCA_023349425.1. Classification (NCBI taxonomy): domain Eukaryota; kingdom Metazoa; phylum Cnidaria; class Anthozoa; order Actiniaria; family Actiniidae; genus Anthopleura; species Anthopleura sola. The sequence continues at coordinate 2,097,171 of JALHLI010000013.1, forward strand.
ATCTAGACGGAACGGCGTCATATCCATGCCTTGATTGCGAGTGACACGTCCTGGTATATCGATATTCTGCACAACAACAAGATCACACATAAATCATCATGGATGGAACAAGATGAATGGTGGGTTAATATACTTGCTCAAGGAAGGAGGGGTTTGAGACTGCCTGGTAACACAGGCTGTGGGAACAGACATAATGGGAAGCAAATGGAAACTAAGTCACTTTCTGAAATCTGTGGACCGAACGAACGATACCGTCCACCAAAAATGACAATGTTTAGGATAAGGAGATTGGAATTAGAGAACATGAAAAATAAATATCATATAGCAGAAACACATAGAAATGTCCTAAAATCAAATTAAATCGAAAATTTGTCAAATCAAACTCACCGGTCCATCCAGACTCATGTATCCTGCAGCATATGAAGTACAAGTCTGCCCCGCGGGATTCGTTGTGTTTGGTTTGAAGGTCACCGTCATATTCGCATGGCCTTTAGCGGGAATTACCTTCATGACAAGAAAAAATATCGCATGGTTTCTTAGAGTGCTTCTCAATCACACGCGCAAAATCGTATAAATTGCCTTCCCTACGAAGTAGGTTTTGGTTGACGTCAATCAAGGCACTTCCATGACATATCACAGGCATGCGCCTTTGAAAATTTGTGTTTTTCGATGTCATGGAAAGGAATGGAATGTCATGATCATGGAAAGGATTAAGAATAGCTTATACTTTTTTAAGCTCAATAAATTACAAACACGCTCTTTTGGGGCCGGCCAATATCAGAGATATTTAGAGATAAATCGCCTTGTACGTTTGGAGAGGTGATATTTTGATCAGTAAAAAACTGACATTTCCGTAAATATCTCCAAGTAGCTTTACTCTGCTGAGTTCGACAAGATTTTGTCACAAGTTTGGAGCAAAAGTGACAAAAATGAAACACTAAAAGAAATCGTGAAGGTATTTTTAGTCTGTCTACATCTTCACTTTGATCCTCGGCTCGCTCACTACGGAGTATTTCTTCGCCACAATCATAAACCACTTGCATCTTTCACTTTTACCTAAAGTGGGCTCCCTGTGCTCTAGTATGTACAGTTGTTATTATACCTGTTGACTTGGTAGGACTTGGAATGGTTCATCAGACCTGATTCCCTCATGTTCTCGTAGCTTCACTTGAATTAATGGTGGGATAAAGCAAGGGAAGTCACATATGGGCGGGGGTGGAAGAAGCTCTTCCCCCTTGTCATTAAAGACAGGTAGAGCTTGACCATAGGACACCAACATGTCGAGAAGCTGGTCATCATTTTCTTCTATATTGTACGTGTTCCAGTCAAGTCGAATATCTGGGGAGAAAAAGGTAACTCAGAGTTATTGGTTTTCTACCTTGATTAGGGGATTTTTTTTTCTGGCTCTGGTTCCCCCCCCCCCCCCCCCCCCCCCTTAAACCTAAGCTAAATTCCAGCCATTCGATCTGAGATTTAGCCGCGCCCTGACTTTGATCAGCCCAAATGATGTTTTCAGGGTATCGATAATATTTGAAGGGCTTGAAGGGTTGAAAATAGAGTCAAACCTCTACACAACAGCTACGGTGGGGACAAGGTGGCCGTTGAGGGGGAGGTGGCCGTTAGTGGAGTTTCGACTGTACAAGAAACATTTAGTAACTTACCAAACGGACTGGTGTTGTTCACTCTTAGAGATCTGGTGACAGGTGTAGCACCGGACACGTGTGTCCCGAACCTGAATTCATATGAATATACAAACGCAGAAACATCAATACCTTCAGATAGGGTAATATCCAAGAAGAATGAATGCAGGTGGGTGGGGAGGGAAGGAGGCTGGACCAGGGGTGCTTACCTTTACAAAAAAAAAAACGGATTTTTTTTTTGAAAAAACAAAAAAATGTTTGTCATTACGATTGGAAAGTTCTAGAAAACTCGGTCTTTCGATTGAGGTAATCCACTTTTCCCGCTCTTTTCAGTTCTTCCTGTAGACGCGCGTATCATTTGCCGCAAATTTCCCGCTCTTTTTAGTTGGTAGACGCGCGCGAATGAATTTTCAACCAGATGGACTTGTTTGAATGGTAAGCACCTCAGGAGTTTAAACGAGCTAAAAGCTTAGGACTTTTTGCTTTGCTTTTAATTTTGCGGAAATTCATTTCACTGCAGATTATTTTATTGTTTCCTAATAAAAATAATTCCCAAGTTGCAAGGTGTGTGAATGGGTGTAGGGTAGACTGGTCGAGGGACAGTAGGAGTAGATGTATATATAAGGGGTTGTGGATTACTGTATTATTCCCTAATATGTTACCTGAGTACTGGTGATTGGTCTTTCATCATCTGGAAGTTCAAGGGACACCCTGACACACTCATTTGGATAGGTATATACACTGGATCAAGACCTTCAACCTAAAGTCAAAGAAAAAAACAGCAATCAAGAATACATGATGAAAAGCAGGATAAAAAGGGTATGTAGAAAAAACAAATATAATAAACAAATGTATTTATATTGCGCATGTTTCAACATTCGTTTTCAAATGCGCATTACAATAGAAAAGTAATTGAAAAGAAGGGGAAACTACGAGATATACAAACAAGTGAACTAAATAATGATAATTTGAATCTAAACGGTGGTTGTTTAGTTGAGGCTGAAATATATGCCATGGCAGCCCATGGCATGGCAGCTTCATGTTCGTATGACTGTGAAAAATCTACGTTATGGAAATACCCCTTTTTTACCGTGACCATGACGTGACCAATCAATGTGGGTTATTCGAGCATTGTGATTGGATGAATATTAAACTGTGATTGGTTCAACGGATGTCCGTGCCGTGACGGTAACCAAGGTAATGAAATCTACTTTATTACGGCAATAGACCCCTTGCATCACGTCGGAATGCAGCTCGATTTGGAGGGCAAAACAATAGGTTCCAATTCTCAGGAGATTAAAATTCCGTTATTTGCCCTCCAAATTGAGCTGCTCTGACGTCACGTGGAAGGGGCTATGAGTTTTTTTTTCATTTTTAACCAATGCAATGGTTATCTAAATTTAGAATCCCAGGCGAGCTGTGAAACCCAGGAAATGTAGTGGGCTGGGTAGGGAACGAAGGCTGGAGATTCAGATATGACTTTTGATTCAGAAGATGTAGACTCAGTTGCTTCAAGTCTTGCTTGACATTTTTCAGTTGACAAATAAATTTCAGAAAGCGCATTTCTGGTTGCGACAAGTTTCTAAGTTTTTCGGGCAAGGAGAATTTACGAGCGAGCGAGACTTGGTAAAAAGTCCTATACATTATTACTTACTTACCATACAGACCAATAAATCCCTATAATCACCCCATATATCATTATACGCCGTTATTTCTATAACTTGGTAGCCGTAAGGGAGTAATTCACCACTGGATGGGGAAGGAACGAAGGCAGCTCCACGCCCATCACGAAGACAAGCTGACACTTGATCTAAGAAAAAAAATAAACAAAAAATGAGGAGTAGATAAAAGAAAGGACATTTTCTCACTAGATTGAGATAGAGTTGAAGTAGAGAAATAAGGACCAAGAATGTAAGAAAAAAAAACTAAAGAAAGTGTGAATGGCAAAGATAATACAAGAAGTGGGATATTCCAGTCCACTAGTTCTCGTTCTATCAGCAGCCTGCGTGCAGCCCGACTTTAATAGAAAACGAGCGTGCGTGCTGTGTGCAGTTCTAAAGCACGCAGGGGTGCTTCTCCTAACATTTCTCTTGTGCTCTGCCAACCCCCAAGTGCTTTATAACTGAACACAGCACAGCAAGCAAGTTTTTAAATTATTTTATAATCGATATTTTAATCGTGGTTGGTAGTAAGAAGTGGTACGTGGTCTGACCTGCATAAGCCCTAGTAGCGGTCTTGCTGAGTGGATTAGCAATGTTTGGTGTCCGTGTTAACAGGCCTTGAGGTCTACGTCCCCTGCACAACAAAAGGATTAAAAATGTTAACTGTTTTAATCAAACCAACGCATAAAATAACAAAAATCGGAATATGGCGACCAATTTGAATATCTATTGTTCTTGACTGACTAGCCTCGTGTTCACGCGGAAACATAAAAGTGTTTTTACATGTATGAGAGGCTAGTCAGCCCAGAACAATAGATATTCAAATTGGTCGCCATATTCCGATTCGGTGTATAGACCCCTTGCATCACTTCGAAATGCAACTCAATTTGCAGGACAAAACAATAGGTTCCAATTCTCCAAATTAAGCTGATTTGACGTCACGTGGAAGGGGTCCATACTACATAATACTTGCTCTTTCAAACTAAGAAATTGTTTATACTTACTCTCTCTTCTGTGGTTGGCCTGAAATAACAAATGAAGGAATTGTAAGATAACAAATACACAGTTAGATATGTCATGTGTTCTCCAACTTCAGTTCTTGGGATGCAACCACATTCAGAACATCGAGACGTTCAGTGTTACAGAAAATGTATGGACTCATGAAGATGTGTTATAGAGGATATTACATGGGCGCGCGGAGATATGAAATTTATCTTCGAGTGTTGAAAAGATCTCTCACGAGTGAGCGCAGCGCAACACGAGAAGATAAAATTCTTATCTCAAGCGCCCATGTAATGTTCTGTTTATTATATAATTATCAATGAAAAAGAAAAGAAAGCTTTTTCGACCTTTTTTCTGTTATAAGAAGTATGTTACCATAGTGATGATATTTTCACATGTGAAAATAACAAGTTATTTTCACATGTGAAAATATCAAATTTTTGAAATAAAGAAATATAGGTATTTCATTGATAAACATATAATAAATGCGGTTTTTACCCTGGTTACCCCCAGGCGGAGTGGGTGGTTTAGCAGCAGTAATTAAAGTGATGTACGTGTATACTGAACCGCGCACGGAAAGCAGTAGTTTTAGTCAAAAACATCTACAAGAGTAGAGCAGACAAGTACCTTCAGGTGGAGTGGGTGGTTTAGCCGTAGTAAAGTGATGTACGTGTACACTGAAGCGCGCACGGATAGCAGTAGTATTAGCAACAAAACTACAGGTGTAAAGCAGACAAGTACCTTCAGGTGGAGTGGGTGGTTTAGCAGCAGTAAAGTGCTGTACGTGTACACTGTACCGCGCACGGATAGCAGTAGTATTAGTCATCACGACTGTCGCTTTACGCTCTTCTCCCAGGAACATCTTGCCGAATTCTATCTTGTTGGTACTGGAGCTGTCTATATTTGCTGTCTTGATCTCATCAGGCCTGAACATGGTAACAGGAGACATAGTTAGTTTGGCGTCATATATACACCGAAACCGAGTATGGCCCGCCCTTTTTAACAGTAAAAAATATTTTTGAATAATAAGCATCGCCATCAGAAAGAACAAGCAAAATGTTCTTTTTTGGGGAAGATTGATGGCTATCAACAAAATTTCAATAGACCCTTTTCAGCACGTCTAAATGCAGCTCAATTTGGAGGACAAAACAATAGGTTCCAATTCTCAGGAGATTGAAATTCTTTTGTTTTATCCTCCAAATTGAGCTGCTTTGACGTCAAGTGCAAGAAGTCTATAAAGTAATTTGGAATCAAAATTACAGAGGTTTGTATGTAATTTTATTAAAAAATATGAGATGTAAAAAACAGGCCAAACTCACGTGTGGTGATCAAGAATCTTTGGCATTTCAAATGTGACGTTCAATCCTTTGATATCAGCACTGATTCCCAACCAAACAGGTTTGTCCATGCCAGTCACGTGACATGACGTCATCAAGCTCTCGATGAGTCCCTATAGTATAATGATGTATTAGGAAGTAGATTCAGAGGACGGCAATTGCTCAGGTTGTATTTTAGTGGTTGTTCAATAAGAAAAGGAAACAAATATTTGAGATATACGCGCGCGCTGATTGGCTTTCTAGAAAATATACATTATTTATGAAGGATGCAAAATATGTCATTTTTCAGCCAAAAACGTGTAATAGCCCATGGTTTTGACCGATTTTGGGCCATTTTCACACCGTTCTGAAAAATATTCATTATTCATGAAGAATGCAAAATAGGTCATTTTTGGCCTTTTGACTTTGATGCGCGAATGGCCATGGCATGCTAGGGACAATAAAAACTTTGATAAATAATTCAGTATAAATATTTTTCTAGTACAATTCCTTAACTAGTTACGGTTATCATATTTCGAGTGCCGCGATACACTTACCTTACGGTGACCAGTGAGTGTGACACGGACGTCTAACGCCTCTCTTGGCTGTAATACTCCACGGGACGGTTCAAAGGTAACGCTGTAATCACTGTCTTTATCGCAGATTATCTGAATAACGATAGCATAGGTCACATCGTGTTCTTTTTTCTTTTTTCTTTTTTTTTTTTCTTTTTTTCTTTTTTTCTTTTTTGGTGATATTGGGCATGATACATGACAGGTTACTAACAACTAGGCACTCGGTTGGTTTCTTACGATTTGGTAGGTATTTATCAATTAATTAATTATTAGTTAATAAATTGATTGATTGATTGATTGATTGATTGATTGATTGATTGAATTTTGACATTTGTTCAACTGACGAGCCTTTACCTCATTCCAACAGAATTCAGAAGTCAGAAGAGTTTGGTTCTGTAAGGTGATAGTTCTGGATACTGGTACATCCAGGTAGACATTCTCTATGTACAAACTAGATGAGACCAGGCAGACTAGAGGAGACTGCACCTCCGAGAACACTGACAGGTAACTGGAATATAAAGTAAAACAATTAAAGCTATGAAGACGTAATTCAGAACAGTCATATGGTACAAAAACTTGAACATAAACATGGTACAAAAACTTGAGCTGGTAAAACCTTCCTTCGAAATTTGATCTAGCCCTGAAGCAACCTCTGGGCTGATCAAAGTCAGGGCATGGCTAACGTTAGCTCACAGCTCAAGAAGACTGAGTTGTTTTTTGACTTCCATCAATCAAATTTTCAACGGTCTGAGCTTGTAATTTTTTTATCGACGGCAGCCAAAAACCCAGACGTCTTGGGCTAAGTTGGTCGCGTACTTATGAAAATGTATGTAATAGGTACGAGTAATTTTTGGAAAATTCTTGTAATTGCGAGCCTTTAGGCGAAAGCAATTTAAGAACTTTCAAAACATTACGAAAATAGCTACTTATTTTGTTTCCTTTTTTTATTTTGCCGACTTACTTTGTTTTCCCATTTCTCTCTTGACACTGAAAGACAGTTCTCACCCGTTGACAGCTAGTTGGTGTAAAGGTTACATAAACAACAGTGTTTTCACCTGGGCCTAGTGAACCAGTGGATGGGACAAAATCAAACTCAGACGTGATATCACTGCTAGCATCCTGCAGAAACACGAAGTCAAATTAAAATCTTGAATTTCTCTAGTTGTAGAAACGTCGTGGCGTTTGTATTGCCGACTTTAAAATAGACATCTTAAGCTTCGTATACAAATTGCCCATTTCAGAACACATGATATTCGCTTGAGAAATGTTCTTATATTCAAAATATTTACAGATGAAAGAATCAACTCCCAAGAGTGGCATCACATGGTCTGAAATGGGCACAACGAACAACGAAACTAAAGAGGTAAATAGTATACAGCTATTTCAAAAAAGGTTGGTAAAGGTTTTATTGCATGTTGCATGTTGCATGTTGCATGTTGCATGTTGCATGTTGCATGTTGCATGTTGCATGTTGCATGTTGCATGTTGCATGTTGCATGTTGCATGTTGCATGTTGCATGTTGCATGTTGCATGTTGCATGTTGCATGTTGCATGTTTGCATGTTGCATGGTGCATGATGGCAATTCAAAAATCGAAAGGTCACATCAATATTAGATTTTCCCAGTCTTTCTCTGAAATCGTTGTCCGCTTATAATTATTTATTAACTTCACAGATGTTATCCTTGGATCCCAAATATACTCACATCACGATCGTGATCCTTGCCATTTGATATACAGTCAATACACTCTTGCATGCTCCATTCAGCCACAATATTGGATCTGTTAATAACTGAAATCTCCCTGGACGCACTCTCACCGAGGCGCACTAGACCAAAGTCAAGGTCAAGGGCATCCATGGTGACCTCTGGTCCCTGGAACAAGAAGCACAGAAAGCTCGTTTCTAATCAAAGTGTTAACAGTTTGACATGAGCTATGTCTGTGAACTAAAGGCACCGAAAAACTGTACAGCATTGCGCACAATCGTTTTCTACTTCAGCAACATTGCGTGCTACAAATTGCGTCGTGTGACATGGAACATCAATTGCCTGCAACATTGCGCAGTCTTGCAGCGTGTGTCCGCTGCTTTAATCAATATTTTGATTTGTATTTGATATTTCATTCGTTTCTTTCTTTATCTTTTTTCCTTCCTTCCTTCCTTCTTTCCTTTCTTCCTTCTTAAATTCGTTCGTTCGTTAATGTCTCAAACGAATTTTCTTTCAAACGTTCATGCCCGTCGCTAAGACCTCGAAAGGGGGTATTTTTTTCTGACAATCTTCGTTATTGCATTTTTATTCATCCAGCTTTTCTGGCAGAAATTTACGAATAGAATGGCGGGTAAGGAGGGGAGGGGAGGGGAGGGGAGGGGGTTCGTTTGAACCTTCAAAACCACCCCTAGCAACGGGCCTGAGTCGTTAAACTTTTCTTATTGTGTTACTAAAATACAGCTCTCAAGACTTGTAATACATACCTCAAAAGAAGCTCTAACGTGGAGATAGACCGGGGAAGACGAGTAATTCACGTGACAAAACAAAGTCTGCTCCACAACACCAGGCACGTGACTAGTTAATGAAACACTAAATTCTCGTGGCTGATTGGCTGCTGTAAAGAAGAATATACGAGTAACATTCAGAACAGGTTTTTTTTCCCAAGGGAGGCAGCAGAATAGAGGTTCTACTGTGACTAAGAATTGGACTTACCAATTACAGCGGACTGTGGTTCTATTTTGATGGTACATTCATCAGTACAGATATCCTGCCATGTTACTTGTACATCAGAGACACTATGATTATGGGCCTGGAAATATATCATAGTTGTTAAAACCCTTGATTTTTTTCCCAAAACATTAGAACAATTTTAACAAATATCTATATGACACAATGATGGACAACTCAAAAAAAATGTTAGGTAAATCAATATGCTGTTGAACAATTGAAAGAAACATTCTTGACCAAACATTTAAGATCATCAAAATCTACCTTTTATCAAGGTCAATTCCCTTAATAAAAATAACACATCAAGAATGTTTTGAATAAATGGCAAAATGGCATTTTTAGTCAGTAACAAAAAAAATTATGATTGCAAATGAAAATTCAATACACAACAAAAAAACTACTTTACTACCGAAATTACTCAACTGTTATCACCGCCAAAGAAACGATCGATCGTGCTTTGAATTTCGGTAAACTCACGTGACTATTTGGTGCTCCAAATGGTCAAGTGAGTTCATGTGACCAATTGGAGCGCTCCAAATGGTCATGTGAGTTTATTTTCAAATAAAGAGTGAGTTTAAATTCAAAATAGTTGAGTAATTTCGGCAGTAATAACTGGTTTTGAGATAACTTTTCTTTCAAGTCACTTTGGCAGACCAAAACATTGTTGTCTTTGGGTAATATGTTGTTGTTAGGAGGCCCTGATTGATAGAAAACCCACAGCTTTGGATTTTTTCACAGATTCGTATTTTTTGACTTACCTTGAATTTGTAGGTATAATTGGTCGCCACCGAAAGGGTTCCTGGGATAGTCAGGGTACCCGGATTGACCTGCACATGGAATGGCTGAGAAAATAATGGAATAATAATTGAAAGTTAGAAGCACTGAAATGCAAAATATCGTGGCAGAAAAATAGTTAGCATAAGACCTATTATAAAGAGCTTACCTGGCTGTTTGCCTTGACCTCGACCTCTATGGCAGTCACATCACGTGATACAGATGTAGCATTCTCCTCACCATGGACTGGAATCTCTTCCAGTACGAGATGAACAACACTATGGAACATGCCAATCTACGAATAGCAGAATTTGAATTATAATATTGATACCTACGATGAACGCGAGGTCTGATTGGATGGCTACTACAAGATTTTATTCCAAATTTGTAAATGGCCATTTTGGAGCAAAGGACTGGGGCGAGTTTTGAATTTTAATCTTATGAGCAAAAAAATTGTTATCTGATAAAGCATTTCATGATTAGGAAGTCTGGCAAATTTGAAGGTGTTTCGTTAAAAAGAAACAGAGTTACAAGCCTTCAAAAGTGTTGAAAATTTAAAAAGAATGTATGGTTTCAGCTGGAAGTTAAATCATTGAGAACGTATTTCCCTTTATTTTAGCGGTTGGACCCGGAAATACGTCACAACTTAAAAACGGAAATACGTCATGAGAAAAATCAACGTGTATGACCAAGTATACCTCCTGAGGTAGATATTCCAGTGAGAAGTGAACATTCTCGTGGGGAGGGAGTGTGCCCATGTTAGGAGCAATACTAAACACCCCTTGTTCGTCTGCAGTGCGATGTACACGAGTAGACAACTGCTGACCAGTCGATACTCCTGGCTCGTCTATTTGTTGGCAACGGAAGAAAGGTTTGAATAACTTCCATCGAAATGGTAAAGCAACGTTCCTGCAGAAAGAAAAACGCAAATATGAAACAACCTCTGGGCTGATCTAAGTCAGGGCATGGCTAACTCACAGATGGAACCCTGAAACAACCTCTGGGCTGATCTAAGTCAGGGCATGGCTAACTCACAGATCGAACCCTGAAACAACCTCTGGGCTGATCTAAGTCAGGGCATGGCTAACTCACAGATCGAACCCTGAAACAACCTCTGGGCTGATCTAAGTCAGGGCATGGCTAACTCGCAGATCGAACCCCGAAACAACCTCTGGGCTGATCTAAGTCAGGGCATGGCTAACTCACAGATCGAACCCTGAAACAACCTCTGGGCTGATCTAAGTCAGGGCATGGCTAACTCACAGATCGAACCCTGAAACAACCTCTGGGCTGATCTAAGTCAGGGCATGGCTAACTCACAGATCGAACCCCGAAACAACCTCTGGGCTGATCAAAGTCAGGACACTGATAATTCGCAGATCGGACCCTGAAACAACTTCTGGGTTGATCAAAGTCAGTTGAATCGGAATTTACGTTTTGGGACTTGCGGAGGAGAGAAAAAATCCTTGAGTCAAAGGAGAGACCTAATAAACTCTGCTCACATGTTATGCTAAGTCCAGGTGAGAGACAAGTACATTATCGCTCCACCTTTGGTTCCCATAGCAACAAAAGAAATGACATGCAAGAAAAAAACAATCAATAAAACGATGATTTTCTTACGTGGTATTTTTGATAGTAAGTTCCTTTGTTGTGTGGGTTTTGGGGTTTTGATCATCAAAACGAACCAGAAACTGTGAAGACACGTCCTTTAGCTCGCCAATATCATGTTTACTGGTACCACCACTAATGGATACAAACTCTATTCCTGCCGTCTGTCCAGTACCTAGACCATCAAGACAATAGATATAATAACCGTGCTGCAGGCTGAGGTTGTAAGGAGTTTGACGGCATGCATACGTGGAAGGGGCGTGGCTCAGTTGGTGAGCGACCTTCGGAGCTAGAGGCCTTCGCACCTGCGAACGCTTTATACATGAGCTCCTGTCTCGGGAGAGTTAAGCAACCACTCCCCGCCTTTCGAAGTAATATGAATTGCCTTTGCTTTTTGAAAAACTCCAACTTGGAGATCCTATTTCCTGCGCTTTAATCATTTCTAAGGAGGAAGACCGGGCACACAGTGGACCTCCCATAGATCCAGCAATACAGGAATGCGCGCTGTGAGGACTGCCTGAATTCGGTAATGGCCGTATTGCACATTAGTAGACTTATGGCTCCGACACACGGTGCAACATTGCGTGCAACATCACACTAAGATATAAAAAATTAAACGTCTGTTTTATTATTTTTATGTCATTTGTATTATCCTTGTAAATTAAGCGGAAAAATCGAGATTTTCTCTGATTTGGCTGCTGATATAGTACTGTAATCATAATGTTGCAAGCAATGTTGCACCGTGTATCTGAGCCTTTATGATATCGTACTTCATCAATATGGTTCTCATTTACGGCAATGCATATCTTCTTAAGGAGTAAAAAAAACTGACCTTCTACAGACAGCACTTTCACGTGGCAATTGTCGCACACCATAACCATCTCTTTCTCGAAGAATTTAGCGGCATAAGGGAAGAAAGTTACCTAACAAATAATTAACAATTATTCACCGAAGGTGAAGTGAATATCGTCTCATAATCACTGGTCGCTCGACCAATCACAGCGTGCGAAACTCTATATTCAAGTCTAAAATTATACTAAGAACTTGTATTGCAACAATCACTTCTATAAATTGCTAGCTTTAATTGGATTAACAGATATTTTCGGCATTTCCGTGCCGTGTTAGTCATCTACTATAAGCGTTTTAATGAAGAAATAGAAAAAGCGCGCGCCCGCCTGCAGTGTGCAGTCACAAAGTACGCGGAGAGACACCTGGATTTGCAAAGCACGAGAGAAGCCTCAGGAGAAGCAGAACTCACTGTTATTACCTGAGAAATATTGAAGATACAGTATATATACAAAAGCAAGCTGAGGTCGCAAACATTTCTCCTCATACTGTAAAAACGAACCTCTATTCGGCAGACACCCTTTTATTAAGCGGACACCATTCAAAGTCTCGAGGGTGTTCTGCTGTAACTTGATTACCATACCTGTAGATCGATGGTCTCTCCATTCTTCAATTCAAACATTGCTGGCTTGACTTCAAAAGGTGCCATATCTACGAACCCAGGGTTATCCAGACTCCACTAAAAAAAATTAAATATAAATATATTTAATTTTAGACCGTTAACCTCGAAGGAGGTGGTGTTAGTAAATATTATCCTTCACTTACTATGGTTAAGTATGTACATGTAATAATATCCAATAAAAATATCTTACTTCCATATACACAATACAAAGATTACTGTATCTACTAACCTTGAAATTTGTTGTAGGCCAGTCAGATTTACTCATAAGACAAAACTGTCCCTCTCCTCCCCTGTTGGTACAAGTGAACTGTACAACCTTTTTACCTCCAACTAAGGTGTGGCCGCAGTCAAGGACACTAGACACTAGAAATAAAGGTGGTATTTAATTTGTACCATAATTATAATAAAGAAACCAGGGAAAATATTTCTTTAGCTTGGGCATAATGTTTTCACACTTCAGTCCATCTGTTATTCCTTTGCAAATAATTTTTTTTGAAAGAGTTTTATCCATATCCATGTGTTTCATACGCAACCATTAAAGAAGGAAATGATACTCTAGGGAATCACATGTGGTTTGAAATGAATAACCATTATTCCAAGCTAAAACTAACTAAGTAAGCCATGTCCCCTACGAAACATGTAGTTTATAAACAATTACATTTATAGTCTATAGTTTTAATTTAATTACACTTACAGGATAATTGAGGTGGAGGTCTTCTGCCTTGAAGAGAAATGACCATTGGAGGATCTACTTGAGTTTTAACCTACAAAACATATTTCAATATTACAGCTGTACACCTGTAGGTAATGTTGCAAAACACGAACATAACCCTACATGTAGGTAAAAAGTAGATGGGGTGAATGGTATGGTTTATTATAATGTTTTCTTGTTATTGCTAATCACCACTGCAAGTACAGATGTGGAGCAGCTCAACCGGTTGAACTGAAACATGTAAAGACTCATCTGGCAGCTGCTGTCCATGCATGACTCCAGAGTACAACCAGTTTGAATTACATGTAGTTAGGGTTGGTTTGAGAGGAGGGAGGAAAAACAGGAGGAACAGAAACAACTCTAGGAGTCAGAAAGAGAACCAACCAACTCAGCTTACATGGGGCAACTGGGATTTGAATCCCGGACCTCAGAGGTGCAAGGTGAGTGTTTTACCACCATGTCATCCTGACTCCCCTACATGCATTTTTCAAAACACTCTGACTGACTTAACTAGAGTTAACAGTCGGACTTGATTCAGGCTACCATTAGCAAATTAAAATCATGTTTTTCTTGGCCTAGAGCTGTGTGATAGCATTAGAAGCTTAACTCATCTAAAATGTATTACCTTAATAGTATCATCATAATCAGCTAAAGAATCTGGTGAAAACCTGATTGGGTAGACACAACTCATGCCAGGAGCAACCACACCACTTTCACCTGGGAAACGTCCTAACAAAAAAATACATGTACAGTCAAAACATGTCAGAAAATCAAATGTTTTTCATTCTCATTCATTCATTTATTCATTCCATCGTTCATTCACTCATCCATCCATTTGTCCATCCATCTGTCTGTCTGTCCATCCATCTGTCTGTCTGTCCATCCATCTGTCTGTTTGTCTGTCTGTCCATCCATCCATCAATCTGTCCATTCTATCCATTCGTCTATCTGTCACACCATCCATCCATCCATCTATCCATCCATCCATCCATTCAACCATCCATCCATTCACTGATTTGTATGGGCCCTATGCTAAATAATAGTAGTTGACTTACCCAGACCAATAGAAAAGTATTGTGTTGAAGGAGGAACAATTCTAATTTGCCGACTGGAAGAAGTCACATTTTTCAACTCAACTGTCAGCTGTCAAAAATTAAAAGTTATTCATTCAGTGATTTAACCTATGTGTAAAATCAATAAAAACCAAATGAAAGAAATGACAAATAATAAAAATCAAGTGAAGTACAAGACATAACTGTACATTATACTCGTAAATTATTCGCTAATGTTTTTGAATCTTACTGACTGACGAAGGATGAAGCATTATATCTCTGAGGGTTTTAATTTCTACACTAAGCAGGGCTGAACAATGGACTGTCATTGGACAATAATTACAGTGCACTTGTCCAGCAAACCCCCTCTTTGGACATTCCTCTTGAATGGTAACATTGAATGGTCACATGTTGCTCATTCCAATTAACATAGCTGGTCTGACATCATGTCTGGCCAATGAGTCAGCAGCCATTATTTCTTGTTCTGACTAGAAAAGATGACTTGTGACATAATGCAACATCTATCTCTTAATTATTGTTTACCTCATACACCTCTCCTACTTTATATTCTGAGAATACAACAGGACTGGGAGTAGCAATAAAGACCACTGGCATTGAAGATGTAGTACTATATTAAATGAAGAAAAAGAGAATGAATAATTGACTAGAGTATGAATACTCACAATGCAATACAGCTATTCTCAATCACATAATTTGCCATCTACAGCTGCAGAACATTGTTGGAAAATACAAAGATTTTTGGCAGCAAAACTTTCTACTTTCATCGCAACGACAATATTGTCTTAATTAGCATCTGCTAATTAAAAGCAGTTTTCGTATGACTATGAAAAACTTAATTAAGACACAGGCGGTGCCTTGCAGTGACTGTGTTTGCATGCCATGCCATGCCATGTATGAAAACATTCAACACTCTGTCCTGTGTTCATGCTGTAACCGTGCTGTTTGCTGTGACTTTTTACACTCATACAGTATGAAATCTGCTCTATTGAGAAACACTGTTACGGTAAAACCACAGCAGGGTGCATGTATGCATAGCGTACCTTTCCTTTACTGCTTTAGCTGCTTTGGCTTTACTTTTTCCTTGGATAAGGTCTGCGGTTAATGGCGGTACAAATCTAGGATTTCTTTTGTATTCTGCCTTACTCTTTAACTTCTTTAAGTCTTCTCTTTCAATTTGTCTCTGGCTTGGTTTCATTGAGTTCTTCCATATTGCCTTACTGATTTTTGTGTGGGTCTGTTAGAGAGTCAAAAAATATATCAGGTGAATAATTGTCTGTAACTAGTATTTTGATTGGCAGATGCCACACCCCATATGCCACATGTATCTGAGGGATGCATTTTGTTTCTTTGTGTGCTAAAAGTTAAGGTTTTGCTCCCTCCTCAAAAATTAACTTCTAAATTTTAATTGGAATCCAGTGGAAGAAGAGCAACTCTTGTTAATTCCCATTTTTGTATTTCCAATTTAACTCACTCAGTTATAAAATATTATAGAAGAAATCCTTCATGTATACCAGAGCTACAGTACATGTACTGGTCATACTCACAGTGGCAGGGGTAGAAATATCTCTTGTTTTTCTTTCAGCAGTCGCTGGTTTAGATGCTGCTGTGAATGGATACCCTAGGGATGACGTCACCCTGTCATCCAGGTAATCTGTCAATGGAGGGGTTTTTCTGTATCTCTGATGTGAGGATGTGGTAAACCGTGCATAACCTGGAATCTCATCAGCTGAAAATTTGTGATTGTTTAGAAGTCAGAATATATTGATCTAATTTTTTTTTTTTTTTTTTGGTATGGACACAATGTGTGGTTATTCACAATCACTAAATCTACTTCATATGTAGATCACAGTAATGGACTGTTTATAATTTATGGGTTGGGGAAAAGGGTGCCATGTGGATTCTGAATTTTGAAACAACATTTGTTGCCCCTCTTAAAATCCAAATACCCCCCCCCCCAAGCCATAAGTTATGAATGATCTACAATGTGTAAGTTAAATATTTTTGTATATACAGTGTGCTAGTCTCATAAGTAGATGTCCTTAGTTTGTCATGCAAAGGTTGCTTAATGATCCTAAGGACATCTGCACAGGAGGCTTCCATTGTACATACCTTGTGGTGGTTTAGCATGTGGTTGATCATTTGATGTGAAGTCTTCTGGGACAATAAGGTTGAACTTCCTTAGGAGTTGTGTGTCCAGGCAATACCTCAAATTAGACTTGCCTGAAAGAAAAAACAATTATGGTCTCAATCATGAAACAAACAACTTGGAAGTATAACATTTGGAAATCTCAAGGGAAGAATTCAAAACCTATTGTTTCAACCAAAATAGCTCCTGCGTTATTAAACAAAATGTGCAAGAGTTTGTTGTTTCGGAAATTTCCCTTGATTCAAGGGTTTAGCTCAGGGTTCTCTGGTTTTCCTCTCTTTGCAAAACCTAAAATACTAAAGCCCATGTCACATGCTACAATTTCTCCTACAACTTGTCTTATAAAGAAAACTGTTGCAGGTTGTACTAGACCATGTCAAACACACAATTTCGGTTGCAATTTGTCTCACAAAAAAGTGTTACAAGCTGCACACACAATTTGAATCAATGGTGAATGAATAATTGGCTTATACATGCGCTCTTATTGCAAGTTGCACTACAAGCTGTACCATGTCACACATAAAGTTCTAAAAAAAATTTTGCAGAAAGTAAAAGTCGGTTCTACTTTCCATGCAGCAAAAAAAAAAAATTCAAGTCACATGAGGGGATGTCAAATGTGAAAAACGCTTACAGGTACAAGCTGCAATAATTTTTTTCGCGAGACAAGTTGCACAAGAAAATTGTAGCATGCGACACAGCTTTAAGTCTAAATTGATCTGTGAATTACAAAGATACTGTCAATCAAAAAATATTAAGTACAGTAAAAAGAAGACTTACCAGGAGGAAGTCCTAAATTCTGATACTCTTCACATTCACCAAGTGAATTCTGTAGATCTCTCTCGTCAGCTGCCATAGCTGAAGCCTGTGCCTGCATGATGTGTGCCTCCAACATGTCTGCCTCTCTGTGACACTTATCGCGTTCCTCTTGAATCTTGAATAATGTATCCCAAAACAGTCAATATTTTCATATTTAAACATGACTAAGATACAGCTTTATTAACTGTTATCATGCCATATTTATATATTCATTTAATCTTTTGCATTGGCGCGTAAAAAGCCTTTTCTATGGATCCCAGATATAAAACACAGCTAATATATAAATTAACAATCTAAAAATAAACAAAATTTACTAATTTAAAATAGATCTCAAATCATGGTTGATACCTCTTCGAGCTGTCGAACGTATTTATCGTGGTATCCTTCCTCCCCACTACGAGAAGTAGTGAGATGTTTTACAGTCTCTTCTCCCACGACATCTCGTGAAAATACCTCTCGAAAAACACTCGCTAAAACATGCGAAATGTCCTGTGAACGAGCCGAAGAAGGCCTCTGCAAATGCATAGGAGGTTCCATCTCTATTCCTTTTGATTCTGACATCGTTTTATAACAGGAAAATACAAGAAAAATAACTATTTTTGTCGTTTCTTTAAATTGATGTTACTCCTGCTGTCCGCCATTTTGATAAAACTTATGTTACCATAACAACATTTGTTTTACCTCATACGATTGCGGGCTCAAAAAGAAATTCCACAGGTAGCCCGTAGGTAGCTTTCAGTGATTGTCTAGGCATTTTATACAACGAAGAAAAAAATAAGTTTGTATTTGAAAACATTTGTCAACAAAAAATTCGGAATAAAGATTATTTAGAAATTTATTGCAACGATTGGGAAAGGCATAGAAAATAGAGCAAAAATAAATCTCTACACAAACTATTGTGGTCAATTTTAAACTCTCTCCCTTTGTATGGTGGTACCGTTCCATGTCCAAACGATACACAACCGTTCAACATCGATCCCTAAAGATCCTAAAGACACAAATTTCCGAGACTCCTAAATAAATTTTATATTCTTCAAGAAGCTATTGGTTGCAGTTTTTGAATGATTGTTAGGCTGGGCAGGAACGAGAACCAACCATGCAGCCAAGATTCCTAAACTGACACTATACGGCTTTCAGTTCATTTACACATGTATAATAATAAATTATAGAACACAAACACGAGATAAGTTGTTATTTGCATTTCTTTATTTGATCATTTTTTTCATACATATTTTGATGTGCATGATTCCTAATCTTGATAATGGAGATCATTTCGTCAATACTCATCGCCTTCATCATCTTCGCCTTCTTCGGCATCGGCAGAATCGACGCCCACCTCTTCGTAGTCTTTCTCGAGAGCTGCCAAGTCCTCACGGGCCTCGGAGAACTCTCCTTCTTCCATACCCTCTCCAACATACCAGTGTACAAATGCACGCTTGGCATACATCAGATCAAACTTGTGATCCAGACGAGCCCACGCTTCAGCAATGGCTGTGGTGTTGCTCAACATGCAGACGGCACGCTGCACCTTGGCCAAGTCACCACCAGGAACAACAGTCGGGGGCTGGTAGTTGATGCCAACCTTGAAGCCAGTGGGACACCAGTCAACAAACTGAATAGTTCTCTTGGTCTTGATGGTTGCTATGGCTGCGTTCACATCCTTGGGCACCACATCTCCACGGAACAACAAACAGCAGGCCATGTACTTGCCGTGACGTGGGTCACACTTCACCATCTGATTGGCTGGCTCGAAGCAGGCGTTTGTGATCTCCGCAACTGTCAGTTGTTCATGGTATGCCTTCTCTGCAGAGATGACTGGTGCATAGGTGGCCAACGGGAAGTGGATACGTGGGTAGGGCACCAGATTGGTCTGGAACTCAGTCAAGTCAACATTCAGAGCACCATCGAACCTCAAAGAGGCTGTGATGGAGGACACAATCTGTCCAATCAGACGGTTCAAGTTGGTGTAGGTTGGTCTCTCGATGTCTAAGTTGCGACGACAGATGTCAAAGATCGCCTCATTATCAACCATGAAAGCACAGTCCGAGTGCTCTAGGGTCGTGTGGGTGGTCAGGATAGAGTTGTATGGCTCGACCACGGCGGTAGAGATCTGAGGAGCTGGGTAGATAGCAAACTCCAGCTTGGACTTCTTGCCATAGTCAACGGAGAGACGTTCCATGAGAAGAGAGGAAAATCCAGAACCAGTACCTCCACCAAAAGAATGGAATATGAGAAAGCCTTGGAGACCTGTACATTGGTCAGCCTGGGGAGAAATTTGAGAAAAAAATATAAGTAAATAAATAAGGTCAAATACTGACAAGTATAAAATGTGAAGAAATACGTTAGGAAAACATTAGTTTTTTACAAAAAAGTCTATTTCGGCAACAATGGCATGATAGCAGCTAAAGATCCGCTGCACTGCATTTGACTACACTGAGTCATGTGCACATGAGCATATTTAATTTCTTAATTTTGACTGACCCTAGGCCTCAGTGATTCAAATGATGTCGATTCAATCGTCGAAGTTAGAAGCACCATACTTGGACCAGGAGCCCATGAGACAGAAGCTGCAAATGGGCCTCATGATACTTTGGTGGCACCCAAATTCTTTCATCCCTGATGCAACTCGATTGATTGCATCCGCCAGACTCCTCTGTTTAGCTTAGCCTACTCCTGATTGAAGGCCATTGCGGCCAAGTACAGTAAGAGTATTCTTACCAGTTTTCTGATTTGGTCCAAAACGTAATCAATCATTTCTTTTCCTACAGTGTAGTGTCCACGAGCATAGTTGTTGGCAGCATCTTCCTTGCCTGTTAGCAGTTGATCAGGGTGAAAGAGTTGTCTGTATGTCCCATTGCGAACCTCATCTGGACAAAAAATCAAAAACAGGACATGTCATTTATCATTTATGATATAGTTCTATATAGCACCCTTTTCGATCATGTTCAAAGGTGCCTACAGCATTTTTCATAATTCTACAACCAAACCGCCTCTAGGCCTTTGACGTTTTGGCTTTTCCGTCAATCAAACTACAACGGGCCGAGTTCATTCGCCGAGATAAAGAAATTCCCATGCGAAAATGGCTGTCGAGAAATTGAAAATTTCCGCGACTCAACAGGTCGCAGACTTATGAAAAGTGTTGTAACAATGAGTTACGAATATAAGGTTGTTAGTATCAGAAGAGTGAGCACTGAGGGTGGTCACTAATCCAGTGGTATTAATGCACAACAGACCGCGGCTCAACCACTTAACTGAGCGATAGCTAAAGAAATAAATAATCTTTCCTTATCGTTGTTCGTGTCAATCGATATCATGACGCTGCCGGTTTTAAAGGGCAATCTCACGATACGACGTTACACTCTATGAAAACTGCATAGACGAACTAATTTCCCCTTTCTGTTGAGTTCGTGTTGAGTACAAACGCCTCTCGATCACCGCTTTGGTCTCTTAATGTTCTCGTAAAAGGTTAGGGTGACAATATATTCGAGCTTTATTTTTCAGTCCTTCCCTTCTCTCTCTCTCTCTCTCTCTCTCTCTCTCTCTCTCTCTCTCTCTCTCTCTCTCTCTCTCTCTCTCTCTCTCTCTCTCTCTCTCTCTCTCTCTCTGTCATCAGATCTCTTCAGATGGTCAAATCTATCGGGGCAAACAATGAAAACAAAAGAAAGTCTTCAAATGGAGATGACACTGACATGCTTAATTTATCTTTTATGTAAAGAAAATTAAACCAGCCCAACGATTCTGCTAAGACCGACAAATTGATATACCGCTTAACGAAACACCTTTGGTTAATCCACCAAAATCTTTCCTAGCGTTGTTTTCTTTATTGAACTCAAACGTTTTGGCAGCTCAAAACAAAGAACACCAGCAAGGTTAACAATAACTCTGCAAGGTGTTCAACAGCGTTGAATTCTATGCATTATGCTATAATCGGGAAGGCAGATTGAAAATTCAAAATGTCAAAGGTAGGACTCTTAGGAGGAAAAATATATCTCCTATAGTTTTCTCTTCTAATTACGATACAAAAAAAATATCTTTAAAAACATTTTATTAAAACAAACCCTTAGAATTAAAAGGAAAGAGTTCGTGTATCGTGGGTTTACTATATTTGTTTCGTGCTTTTTATAATTCTGCATAAAGAGAAAACCAACAGCTGTCGCTTTGCTAATAAGATTCATGGCCGTCAGAGCGACACGAGGCAAACTAATCGAGACGCTATTCCCACTGAAAAATGTCGCCGGATTTAAAACCACAAAAATATCTTGAATTGACCTAAGTTCCTCGGCAAATACAACCATATAGATTTATCAGTAAATATCTGAATTTGATTTTATATGTTTGATTTTATATTAAGGGATTTTCAGCTGAGCTCACAGATATCAACAACCTGTTTAATGGACTAGTACGCGCCTATAGGGATTTCAATCCCATTAATAATAAAATAGCGACCAGTCTTTGAGCTCGCCCTCTTCAATATTAAAATGAAAATTTCTTTTCGAAAGCAAGAACAACGTTAACGCCCTGTTATTCAATACATCTTGGATATTAATATGATGTGAAAACAGCGATTGGAAAATTATGCCAATTTGTCATTTTTTCAAAGTCATTCTTTGAAAGAATTAATTCGATAGACCACTGATGAAGTCCTTGTGTAAATGTACAGGACTATATACATACAGGTATTTGTACAAATAACTTCATTGAAAATGATTTCATTTCCCAAGATGTTTTTGGTAAATAAATTGATGGAGAATTAAAGTGAAGGTTCAACAAGTCAACTATTAAAAGAGTTTCAAAATTTGATTATTGTCTTCGATCGAATGAATCGCTTTTCAACTTCCTGAACCGTGCTACTTATTAGCTAACAGCCTTTCAAGCAAGCGCCCCTCCTAGCAAGCCGAAAAATGCCATAGTACGACGCAATACTCTTTTTTTAGTGGCGATAGAAAGGATTTGGTATTCTTACCTACAACGGTTGGTTCTAAATCTACGAACACAGCTCTTGGAACGTGTTTCCCAGCACCGGTTTCACTGAAGAAAGTATTGAACGAATCATCACCACCGCCGAGGGTCTTGTCGCTTGGCATCTGACCATCGGGCTGGATACCGTGTTCAAGACAGTACAACTCCCAGCAAGCATTACCGATCTGAACACCGGCTTGACCAACGTGGATTGAGATACATTCACGCTAAAAAAAAAATGAATCAATTTTACTACATTTAGAGCGAATATCCTTTATGCTGTCGTATATACATTTCTAATTCCGTAGTACAATTGTTACAAATATTGACTGAATTACGAAGTCAATTGAAGTAAGAAAAATGTGGTTTTTTTTTGTCTATCAATGAAAACACAATATACTTTTACACTTACCATTTTGATCGAATTCTGGCTGTGAATTCCTTGTATTTTCACTAAGAGTTTAGTTTGGGAATCAAAGCGACGTTTACTCCCGACCAAAGCCTCAATGGAATGACTTTATCTTTCATTTGCTTCACTCTGATACCTGTAATATTATTATTTTGGACCAATCACAATGCGCCGAATTAGTGATGTCATAAATCTAAGCCAATCAGCGTTTAGGTAATGTGAATACTCACTAGAAACCCGCGCGTCTGCATCAGTAAGAAGGTGGTTTTGATTCGTGGTCATAATGTAAACAAGATAATTTAGTTCTTACTGCAAACCTGTCGTGTCTGTGGTTTATGCATCTGGATGTTCAAGAAAACACTGCCGTAAAAAAGCTATCAAAAACAAGTAGTCGTTAAAATATAGAAAACCCCCCAAAAAATACATAAATAAAAGATAAAAAAAGAGAATGGCAGATGCAAAAACTACTTGTTTTCTGACAGAGAGAATATATTTTCAATAAGACTATAGTTGGAATCCCTGTGGTGACACTCCTAACTCTTTTTTCAAAAGGATTTTAGAGAAGCAAAATGAATCAAAGAAACGAAAATTTTAAGGTTTCTTTTAAATACTTTTTTCAGCAGTGGCTATTTTTCTATTCTTGAGTATATATAAACACGCCTTGTATTTACCATTTACTGAAGATGGCAGAAGTCACTGCCCAAACATGTCATGCAAGAGAAAATCAACTTACCAGGAGTCGTAATCGTAATAGGTCGGTTCACTGGTCACAGACAAAGCATTCAATCGAGGCTCCAAGGCAGTTCCAAAAGGATTATTCAAATTTGAACCTTGCAGCCTCGACTGAATGCTTTGTGTTTGACCAGTGAATTGATGTATGGAAAGTTGTGAATACATAGTACATTTTGTAAATTCCAAATGTATTCTGTAAAACTGACCTTGTCATCAGCTGTGGCCACTGCTGAATTTTCAGTGTTTGCATGTGTGCCTTCAGAATGTATGCCTTCAACATGTATGCCTTCAACATGTATGCCTCTCTATTTGACTTTTCTCGTTCCTCTTGAATCTTACAAGAGGGAAAATAACAAAATATGATCATGAATACTCAATAGTCTACAACAGATCTAGACGAATCAGTCAAATATGGTGTACAAATATCAGATTGTCCAACATACCTTTGTACTAGAATGATTCTAGTGTCCGCCATTACAGTTTCGAAAATATTCCTGTTACCATAACGACAATCTTGCACTTCATACAAAAAAAATACAAAAACAAGTAACCCACGGCTCTTTTTATTTATGACTTAAATTACCATGTTTAAGGTATCTTACATCATCACATGCAATCACTCAATCGACTCTTTCGTTATCATCCGACTCCAAATCATTGGATCATACATGGAGTCGCTCACTACCCAGCTTGATGTTCGGTTCACGAGGTCTACCGGAGATCCTAAGATTTCGAAGAATTGAAGAGAAAAATTTAAAATAAAATTCTATCAGATATTTCTCTATATTTTGAGGCCTTCAGGAGACTATTGGACAGGAATGAGCCGGGCTGCTAACACATATTATGATGAATAGAAAACTACATGCAGAACCAGGAACAAGAAAAGTTATTATCGTTTCTTTATTTGGTCACTTTTCATATGTATATGTTCATTACAGTTATTTCCCAATCTTAGTATTGAAGAGTTTAGTATTCATCGCCTTCATCTTCTTCGCCTTCTTCGGCATCGGCAGAATCGACACCCACCTCCTCGTAGTCTTTCTCGAGAGCTGCCAAGTCCTCACGGGCCTCGGAGAACTCTCCTTCTTCCATACCCTCTCCAACATACCAGTGCACAAAGGCACGCTTGGCATACATCAGATCAAACTTGTGATCCAGACGAGCCCAAGCCTCGGCAATGGCTGTGGTGTTGCTCAACATGCAGACGGCACGCTGCACCTTGGCCAAGTCACCACCAGGAACAACAGTCGGAGGCTGGTAGTTGATGCCAACCTTGAAGCCAGTGGGACACCAGTCAACAAACTGAATGGTTCTCTTGGTCTTGATGGCTGCAATGGCTGCGTTCACATCCTTGGGTACGACATCTCCACGGAACAACAAACAGCAGGCCATGTACTTGCCGTGACGTGGGTCACACTTCACCATCTGATTGGCTGGCTCGAAGCAGGCGTTTGTAATCTCAGAAACAGTCAGTTGTTCATGGTATGCCTTCTCTGCAGAGATGACTGGTGCATAGGTGGCCAACGGGAAGTGGATACGTGGGTAGGGCACCAGATTGGTCTGGAACTCAGTCAAATCAACATTCAGAGCACCATCAAACCTCAAAGAAGCTGTGATGGAGGACACAATCTGTCCAATTAGACGGTTCAAGTTGGTGTAGGATGGTCTCTCGATGTCTAAGTTGCGACGGCAGATGTCAAAGATTGCCTCATTATCAACCATGAAAGCACAGTCAGAGTGCTCTAGGGTCGTGTGGGTGGTCAGGATAGAGTTGTATGGCTCGACCACGGCGGTAGAGATCTGAGGAGCTGGGTAGATAGCAAACTCCAGCTTGGACTTCTTGCCATAGTCAACGGAGAGACGTTCCATGAGAAGAGAGGAGAATCCAGAACCAGTACCTCCACCAAAAGAATGGAATATGAGAAAGCCTTGGAGACCTGTACATTGGTCGGCCTGGGGAGCAATTTGAGAAAAGACTCGTAAATCAATAGGGTTGTTTACAACCTTCAGATGTGTTGTCCAAATTTTTCATGAACCCCCTTATCTATTGAGTTTTTCAAAACAACGAAACCACCCTTCCCCTCCGACACAATTTTTCCGAACACCCTCCTTTCGAGGAAAAAAAATGTCTCTAAACCACAATCTAGCAAGGAATTGGGCTTACCAGTTTTCTAACTCGATCCAGAACAAGATCGATAATAGATTTTCCTACGGTGTAGTGACCACGAGCATAGTTGTTGGCAGCATCTTCCTTGCCTGTGATCAGTTGTTCAGGGTGGAAGAGTTGTCTGTATGTCCCATTGCGAACCTCATCTACGCAGAAAAAGAACATAGAAACCTATTATTGTTATTATTTTCAATGCAGGGTGTATCTAGGGGAGTCCCCGGGTGCCCGTGACCCTCTCTTTGTAGAAAAGAGTGGTGAATAATAAAAACATATGGCTGTAGCGATAAAAAGAATAATGGGATTTGATATTATTATGTCCGGGAAGCATCTCCAGAACAGTCCAACTAGCAATAACTACCTGTCTGCCCGAGCTATCATTTTTCATCTTTTTTATCTTATTTTCTTATCGTTAGATCAATATTTTTCTGTTGCTTTGTCTTTTTTATTTCTATCTGTAACTCTTTCTAGACGTTCGAGGGCCTTTCTTTCGCCTGTTTTGTAAAACCATCAATATTCTTATCGAATCACATTATTGTACATAGTCAAGGGTTAGGTTATTTTAGGGTAAATCAAGAGAGCATAAATAAGAGAGGGAAACTTCTTAATACCGCGCGCGCCATGTGAATTCCCGGTTGGGCTTTTTTTAGCATCCAAAGTCGTTTTTAATTTTCTGATGGCGTGGACGTGTGCGCACGCGCCCAAAAACAACATACTTTTCGTCGATTTTTCTCACTTTTTTCGACAAAATCTATCAGATAAAGCAAAAAGATAAGGATTGGCTATGTTCTGTTCTCTGATAAAATACGACTGAGGCTGTTGAACACTCAAAAAGACACGAAATTTATATGTTTCCCAAAAATCTTTACATGCTTTCGCTACTTCCAGGTTTGGATGAAGCACACAATTTTCGACGCACAGGAGTAGCGTATTTCGAAAACTGACTTTATGTGAATGCTAAAAATATCCCAACCGGGAATTCACTTGGCGCGCGCGGTATTAAGAAGTTTCCTTCTCTTATTTATGCTCTCTTGACATAAACAAAACACTGGACGGGAACTACTGCATAAAACGAGGTTGAAATGTTTAGTTATTTTTTAAGCTAAAACAAACGAAATATTTTGTGATAAATGAAAACTACTGAGTCTTTTCCTGAGACAATAGAATTACCTAACAGAATACCTGTGGCTTAAGGGCTGTCATGTTTATCTACCCAAATCTTTCTTTTTTCCTATCCGTTGTTCTCTTTATTGAAAAAACGTTTTGGCAGCTCCAAACAAAGAAAAGAACAGAAGTAGAATTAATCCGTGTTTATCAATAGCCCTATAGGCAATGTGTTCTTCCCTGTTGAGTGATGATATTTTAAAACAGAATTTTTCTTTAAGCTATTATTAAATATCATTGAGAAATTAAACCTAACTGGTCTTTCCATCTAAATACAAAAAATAAATAATTCTCAAAGCATAATGAATTACTGCAATTAAAAGGAACCGATCTTCGTTAAATGTTGGCTTATTCAATTTTTATGTCGTGCTTCTATTTCAGCATAAAATTAAGTGAACAGCTGTGTGAATCCACACTATCTCTCTGAGATTCATAGCTTGATCGAAGTGCTCCCACTAAATCATATTTTAATACTTGCTCCCAAAAATTGCTATGAATTATAAATTATATCGACCTATGTTCCTGATATAGCTATGTAAATATATCGAGAAACATTCAAATCTCATTCCAATTCCATATTATTTATATTAGAAGGCTTTCCATCTGGTTTGACATAGATTAAGTCAACCTGTAAATATTATAAATTATAATGTCTTTAAAAACACTCTTCAATATTAAAATGGAAATTTATTTTGGAAATTCGTCATTATTTATATTAGAAGGCTTTCCATCTGGTTTGACATAGATTAAGTCAACCTGTAAATATTATAAATTATAATGTCTTTGAAAACACTCTTCAATATTAAAATGGAAATTTATTTTGGAAATTCGTCAGTTAACGCCCTGCGATGTCGAGTAAGATGGAAATGCCTGGTCTTTTGAAACAATAGAATTAATTCTTTATCACATAATGAACCCCTGTGCATTTGTACAGGGCTATATCACATGAATGTGTACATATATTCTTGAAATAAACCGCGATTTTTTTTACCAATAATTTTTCGGTAAATAAGTCTATGTGAGTACTAAAGAAAAGATTCAAGCAGCCAACTGTGTAAAGTACATTTTCGAAATACCAAGTCTTGTCTTTGAATAAATGAATTGCCCGCGGATATTAATCTTTCAAGCAAGCGCCCATCCTTGCATGCAAGCTGAATAATGACAGCCGTAGTACACAATGATATATACTCACTAAACGCAACTCTTTTTGGCGATAGAAAGGATTTGGTATTCTTACCTACAACGGTTGGTTCTAAATCTACGAACACAGCTCTTGGAACGTGTTTCCCAGCACCGGTTTCACTGAAGAAAGTATTGAACGAATCATCACCACCGCCGATCGTCTTGTCGCTTGGCATCTGACCATCGGGCTGAATACCGTGTTCAAGACAGTACAACTCCCAGCAAGCATTACCGATCTGAACACCGGCTTGACCAACGTGGACTGAAATACATTCACGCTGAAAGATATGAAACGTTTTTACTACGTTTAGAGCGAATATTCTTGATACACCGACTCTTCGTACATTTAAAATTTCTTGTACAGTCGTTACAAATATTGACTAAATTACGAAGTAAAATGAGCTGAAAAAAACGTTAATCTCGCACTTACCATTTTGATAGTAGATAAGCTTTAGGTTCCTTCTTTTCAACACGAACAAGTCAATGATTTGGGAATTAAAGCAACGTTCACTCCCCACCAAAGTCTCAATGGACTGGAATCCTTTTACATGTCTTACTCTGATATTATCAATGTTATCGCCGTGAACCAATCAGAAGACCGCAAGTCGGGGATCAGTGTCACAGATCAAATCAGTTTCATATCGTGAGAGACTTGGCACGAACTCCTAAATTGTGATGATGACAGCACAAAACGACTCGCATAGCCAGAAAGAGCACATCGAGTTTAATAAATTCCGAAGTTTGGTGTTAATCGGATCAATATTGAACGATTTACAGACGTTTACAGCGCGACGTGCAAAAGTAGGACCACATTTAATGCATTCGCATACTTCTATGCACGGGGTTTTTTAATTTAAACATTCACATTTGATACCAAGCTGTCTGGTTTTACCAAATAAGGGGTGTAAAAACTCGTTTGGCAGCAAAAACACCTGTGCATCCCTGCCTGTACATAGAAGTATGCGAATATGATAAAAGTGGTCATATTTCTGCGCAACGCGCTGTAACAAATTCTAGAATTTACAAAGAAATGTATAGTGTCCAGACATTTCAGACATTTCAGACAAACACTATACTGTTTTCCGGACAGGAGCAGACGTAGCTCAGTTGGTTAGTAGTATATCCAAACTGGTCACTGTCCCACGGATCGACGATTAAGAATGGGGAAAGATGAAAATTCATTGTTCCAGTGGCGAAACAATGGAAATAGATCCGGAGAGACAAAGGCCAAAGTGAGAAAGAAAAAAGGGGAGTGTGGGAGGGGTGAAAAGACAAAAAAAAAGGCTGTTCCTCCACCTGTTCACCATTTAATTTGTTCCTGGCCCGAAAAGCCCTACTTGAAATAAATTATAGGTACTTTAAAATGATTCGCAGAATTGGATAATCATGCAGAATAACAAAAATAACAGGAATGATATTTAAAAAAATTCAGTTTTACAAAGATTATTTTTCTGACGCATGCAAAGTTCTTCGATTCACAAAACTAAAATAAATGATCAATTTGTTTACTGCCAGCATTTGCTCTATATTTCAAGAAATTAATTTTTCGTATTCTTTTATTCTTGATTGTTTTCCATCACCGGATATAATATAGTTCGAAACTTTTAGTTAAATGAATAAGCCGGTGGAGGTAGGCCTTTGCTTTAAGTTCTGATTGGTCAAGCACTATTTTGCGCGCTTTGATTAGTTCGAAGAACACAATGATGGCCTAATTTTTCCAACCCAAATGTTCATTTGGTTAGAATTGACCATCATTAAAAAAAATATCCGTGTGTTCAGGTTAAGATATCGTGTCTGCGAAGCCTGAAGTCCACTGAAAAAAATGTCCAACAACTCGAGTTTTCCAGACGACACAATAGACTGTGTGAGCCATAAAACGTTCAAGTTCGTATCAACAATCATTATCTGCTTTAGTGGCAGTTTCATGAATGGTTCCATCCTTCTCGCCCTGCTCCGAAGGTCACAGCTGTCGATTGTCAACACAATCATTTTTCACTTGACTCTCTCTGATATGGTTGTGTTTCTAGCAAACGGTCCATACATGTTTCTATCGTTTTTTGACCCGAGACTGGCGTTTTCTCCACTGCTATGCCAAGTCGGTGCTTTTACGGGTCGCTACACTACTACTGTCTCTATGTACCTACTGACTGTGATGTCTCTAAGTCGTTTCTACAGTTTAGCGAAACCTTTAGAATATCGTGTGCGTGTAACTGCTTCTAAAGCTAACAAGGTGTGCATTGGAGCTTGGGTGGTAACCTTTTTGCAGTCTTTGACTCCTGTCCTTGGATGGGGCAAATACACAGCGATAAAGGGACAGTGTTATTGTGCTTTGGACTCATCTGAACACATGTCAAATTGGTTTGTTCATCTATTGCTGGCTTTTGCCTTGCCTTTGGCATTCAACTCTTGGATCTTTGCACGAACCCTAAAGCTAGTAAACCGTAGAATTCGCGATTCGAAAAAAGGGAAAATCTTAAGAGGACCAAAAGTGAAGAAGACATGTGGTTTAAATAAAGGAAAGCAAGAGTGCACCAGCTCAGTAAATAAAGAGAGAAACACTGATAATCGACTGTCAAATGAAAATGCTACTTTCAACAAACGAAACCTAGATCAACCTGACAAGGGACCCCAAAAAAGTGAGGTAGTTGACCTCGAAGTTGTGGTGAGGGTCAACGAGGAAACAAAGGAAGAACCTGCATTCGTAAATCAGGGTTTTGAAGACGAAGACGCCAATTATAACCCCGCAGATGATATTAGGATAAACGCCAGGGTGAATGAGGAGCACAAATCAGATGAAATTGAAGTCGTTAATCAGGGAATTGAAATACAAAGCCAAAAAGTTTCAACAAACGAGAGAGATCATGATATTTTGGTTATTTCTGTTGAGAGAGCCAGCTGTGAAAAAGAGGGGCAAAACAGAAAACATTCCCAGCAAGAAGAGGAATCAGACAAAATGAAAAAGACTCAAAACCATGAGGACAAGACAGTTTTAACTAACGAGAGAGATAATGCCGTTTCAGTCTTTTCCGTTGAGAGAGCCAGCTGTGAAAACGGGAGGCAAAGCAAAAACAATTCCCAGCCAGAAAATGAAACACACAAAATGAAAAAGACTCACAACCATAAAGACAAGACGTCCAAATCACAAGACCAAAATTACGAGCTTAAAATCAATATGATCGTTAGTCTATTATTCTTGGCTTACGTCATAGGATGTGGTCCCACGTATGTAGTGTGGACCTGGTTCGCGTTGGATCCCAAGTCCGTCCCTCGAACGGCATTCGTAATATTTCGTCTATTTGCTGGAGCACAATCAGTCGCCAATCCCTTTATTTATGGGTTTATGAATACTGAGATAAGAGCCGACGTTTTGGCCTTATGGAAAATTGCGCCGAAGTGGGTTTTTAGGAAACAATAGTTATTAATTGTATTAGAAACAGTTAAAGCGAAATAACTAAAAAGTTCTTTTTCCACTGATAAGAGAAACAGTTACTCATGATGGACTTATGGAGGAAGCTAAGTTAAGATAGTGATAAAGATAACTGAATGAAAGTGGATGGAAGTTTATTTTAGGATTTTGATGCTTACTATCTAGAAATGTAAATATTTTGCCATTCAATTTCTGGAACAATCAAAATTCAGTCATGTCAGCTGGTTTATGGACTACGTTTTTATTGAAGACCTTGTTAGTTAGATATTTATTATTTATTTATTGATCTTTAGGATGAATGATGTTATATGGTCTAGTCCTAATATAATGAAGACTGATGTTAAACTGTTTGAGTTTTAATTGTCTATTTGAATATACTCGCTGCAATTGTGTGATTGACCGAAGGATATAATATGGCCACTACTGTGAACTGCTTTTGATTGTAATTGATTAATGAATCCGGCAAAACAATGTGAGCTTAAAATTGCTTCCATATTTGATTTTGCATCTTAAAATCTTAATTTATATCTGGTGGAAAAACTAAAAGGGAAACGCAGACAAAAAAAAAAAAAAAAAAAAAAAAAAAGCAACAAAAACAATACTGATTAAAAAAAAAAAAAGGATGGAATCACATGCTGGGCACTTGACACAATCGAAATATATGTTCATAGATAGCGATGTTACCGAATTAATGATTTATAAAAATAAAGAAGTCGCAATAAATTAAAAACCTTCTGCATTCAAATCAGTGAATAAGAATTAGACTCCTGAGCTTGACCGGATACACTGTTGAGAAATCTTCAAGAAATATGATATAGAATTAAGTCGATCCATGCTTATCAGAATTTTTTTTTTTTTTTTTTTTTTTTTTTTTTTTTTGAATAATAATTGGCGATATTCCAGCCGAATGGGATTATTTGCTAAATATTTCATTCATCTTTTATTTAGCAAATAATCCCATTCGGCTGGAATATCGCCTAATAATGTCCAAGGATGAGAAATGGACCGTTTTTCGAGAAGTGCACTGAGATTTGAGAGCAAATATCATAGACCCCTGGGTCGTAATATGTTTGACCTGCTATGTTGCTGTAACGTTAAATTAAGTTCAAAAAAGAATTTGAGTTTCTTAAATTTCCGGATCCAATCTAGAATGATCTCATTTGTGATACGTCTTCCATTAATGTCGAATGAAAATAGGATCTTAATTATATTCTTTAAAACAGAAAAGGAAAAACAGAAAAATGAAATGAATGAAATGATGAATAAATGAACGAAAGCAGTAAAAGCAAGTAGGCACGTGGTTAGGTCGTTTGATTAATCGTATACCAGGTGATTCTGAATACACCGATTCTGCATGGCGGACACAAATGGACGATATTAAATGAAGCTCCTATTGAAACTGGGATTTCCTGGCTTACAAAATGAACCGGTTATGAAGTGGGATTCAGTGATTAAATGAACTAGTTTATATTGTGGGATTCAATATGAAAAAGTTAGCTAAATAAAGCTAATATTAATATAAAATTCAGAGGCAAATGGATGTAAACCAATATAGAACTTTCGAATGTAGTAAGGAGTGTGAATGGATGGAGGAAACATGGCCACATAAGCTTCTAGCTTAAAAACCAACCGTGTATAAATGAAATGATTTATTTATCTATTCATATAACTATGTCTTTCTCTATTTTGCAGGTTTTCCGGTCCCCTAAACATTTATGTGCTGAATGTTAAGAACCTCGTAGAAATACATCTGCGTTAATTCAGGTTAATTTTAGGGGGATTTATTGCCCAGTCTCATAGGAGTAGTATTCAGTCTGAACGTATCAACTAGGGGGGAGAGTAGCCTCTTGCGCAGCCGCTGTGTGGCGCTTCTGGTTCCCGTCATTCCCTCACTATGGGGAGAGGGGTGAGGGTGTAAAACATTTTTAGTTCTATCCGGCTTGTTATAATGTCATACAACTTAGTTGAATAGACCTTATTTTTAGCTTGGGCATTTGTTTTGCCTATTTCATGCCACGTGTCGGCAATATTGGGGGGGGGGGGGGGGGTCACATTATTTTCGGAAGCTATTTATGTTACTAATTGTTTGCAGCTTTATAGGGATTTAGTAATAAAGTGGGCGAAATAAAGGGGGGGGGGGGTTATGATATTTTTGCCAACCAGGAAGGGGTGCTTGGATAACATTTGGAAAAGACAACAGATAACTTTGCCGACCCCCCCCCCCCCCCCCCCATCCCATACACTAATAAATGAAAGCACCCTTACTCCAATCATCTCAGAAACAAAGACTAGTCTAGTATACATTCTACTCACTATCTCGCCTCTGTTTGGCCAACAACATTCATGCAGCCGATTCCTGATAGACCTGATAGTGTGTGAACTTGATATCATAAAATAAAATGTATGATCTATACGTAGGTTTTTCAAGTTCATTCAAAGTCAGGACAGAAATCAAAATACCTTAAATTAAATCTTCATTTTTAGTTAACAAAATGTATAATAAAAAGATTGTTAGTGTTCACTTGCCTGAATTTATCTTGGGAAAGGATTATTGTGTACCTCGCCCACTTGTTCACTTCAATTGGTCATCAATATCTTGTTACTTGTTAATCTTATAGGATATTAAATTTTAGTTTACTGTTTTTTGTAATGACAGTTGGCATAGGTAATAACATAGTTTGTAGTGCTATTTGGCATGGTTTTGCTGCATTAGTTGTTCCCACTAGAGAATGCTGTTGGACTTCCCGTTGTTGAGTATGGTTTCAGCTCATCTCATTCACTACCCGTAGTAGCCAGTCCCTTCCACTGTTGTTCTTCAGCCAACTCATATCATCACGCACCACTTTCCATACCGTTAAGAAGAAATCGGGATACTTTACAAAGAAGATATCGTTTAGCAGCTGAACCTTGCAAGTTGGCGATTTTTCCTGAAAGTGGGCGTATGCGTTTCGGAAAAATCGGATCAAGTCAACTACTTTTTCTGTGCGATAGGGATTTGACCTTGACCTTCTTGGAAATATTTCGTTGCAAAGATGTGAAAGCTCAATGTCCCAAGGATTGGTTCTCACTTGGTCGCCAAAAGGGGAACCTTCGAGTTTCAATTCAACAAGGTATAACATGGATGGTATGGCGATTTCTCTTTGGCCCCCAACGGTTTTCATGAACTCAACCTTTTTCAGTTTGCTCCAGAAATAACAGTTCTGGTTGAGCAAATCCTCTGCTGAAGGTCGCTGTGAAGGGTCGTCGTTAAGAAGCAATTCCATTAAGTGTTTGGCTTCAGGAGTCAAATCTTTCCACAAGTGCTCAGGCTTTCCTTTACAGATGCCAGTTTCCAGTTCATGGGGCTTTAGAGTTCCCGAGCCGACAGCAGCAGAAAGAGGGGTCCCACTTTTATCAAAGGGGTGAAAACCTTTTGATATCAAAAAGTGTAACACCAAACCTAAAGCGAAAATGTCAGTATCCTTAGAATGCTCTTGGACTTCTCTTCGTACTAGTTCTGGAGCCATCCACCCACGGGTTCCTGTTAGGGAACTTGTTGATGTGCTCCCGCTCAACACGGTGCTCTGATTTACACTTGGCGTTAAGTGTTTTGCAAGACCAAAATCTGCAAGTTTGAGGCACAGTTTGCGATCGCCATCTAGACGATAGAGAATGTTTCCGGGTTTGAGATCTCGGTGAAGGATTTGTTGGTGATGAAGAAAGGTTAAACCTTTGACTAGATCAGTTGAAAGATTTAATGTCACCTCATCATCCAGGTTTAGTTTCAGGGATTTGTATTCTCTCACGAGATAGCTCAAATCCCCTTCCATTAGCTCTAGGGATAAGAAATAAAAGATAGGATCATCTGTTAAACAGCAGTAGTATTTAACAACATTAGAGTTTTGCTCGAGTTTGACGAGTGATTTTATTTCATTCTGGAGTTCCTTCTCGAAGGAGGCCTTAATAATACGTTTGAGGGCAACTTCTCTCTTGCTTTTTTCGTCCACGGCAAGATAAATAAAGCTCATAGCTCCTTTGCCTATGTGTTCTAGATTGTAGCGAAGTGACCCCACTCTTTGTGGGCATTTTGTTCGGCACAGATTGTCTAAACCATCCTTATATCGCTCTGATTGAAAATCAACTTTTACCCATTGTCTTGGCTTCAGGGTTTCGATGTTCTTGGCCAGTTTCGTGCACTGTTGATTATCACGATTTTCTAATATTTTAGTTGGGGTATCTCCATTATTATTCTCTATCGTTAGACTTGCACCATACTCACGCATGTGTTCTATTAATTGTTTCTGCTGCTTGTCTCTGGGATCAACCTTCTGGCAACAAAAATGAAGAACAGTATCGCCATTACTATCTTGAGTATTCGGATCTGCAAAAGCTTCCAGCATCCTTTCCACACATTTTACGATTTGTGTTCTTATTTCGCCATGTAGCATCTCAAGGGAATCAAAGTAGAAGAGAAGTATTTGATGAAGAGGAGATTTCCTGCCGGCTTTCTCTCCACTTAGGATTGCACCATTTTCTATGAGTATTCCGACGCATTTTAGAAGGCATTTGAAGGTTTTAAATTGTTGCCCGTTTTCTTCCTTGCAGCCCTCACAAACGCATTCTCTCAAGATGCACAGCAAGTAATCAAGGCAATCTCTATCTTCATTCAGTCTATCTTTCTCATGCTTGAGGTCAAATCCAGCATCTGCTAGGTTTTTCAAGGATTTCTCAAGAGTCTTTAAGGTCAGTGGCGGATCCAGAGGGGGTTCCATGGGTTCCACGGAACCCCCCTTTGAGCATCAGACCCTTTGAAAAGGGGTATATGAAATAATGAGAATGCGTCCTGCAATGAAGTTTTACGTATCAGTTGTTGAAAGAGTGAAGACAAAATGGAACCCCCCTTTGTAAAATTCTGGATCCGCCACTGAAGGTCATTGAATGAAATGCTACAATCTCTTCTAAGTTCATGTCGCCTTTTTTTCTTATGCCCAAGCAGCTTGAGAGTGTAGTCTCGAGGTCGCATTCTGGCGGCAAAACATTACAAACAAAACCACGTAAGAAGCAATGTTTTAGGATGTACATTAACGGAGTTTCACCAGAATCACTTTGGCGATCCTTCTCAGCACCATTTTTGCACAAGAATCTAATAAGATGGGTTCTAAAAGCGTAGTGAAGCGATGTGCAGCCACAGTCGTTTGTCTTATTGGGAGAGACACCAGCAACGTCTATTATCCACTTTTCAATGCGTTCTTCGTCGTTCCTATTTCGATCATCATTCTCTTCATGTCCACAAATAGCTCTTTGGACCACCCACTCATGGAGAATCGAATTTCCGTAAGGACCTCGGACATCAAACGAGCGATCCATTTTAAAACAGCACAATATTTTGTATCTACCGTTGATACTAGTTGTACAGTCAAGGCCACGTCGACTGGGGGAAGGCTCAAAGTTTTTTCTTGGATCGAGAATGTGATTGCCGGTTATTATATGCAAGGCAGTCAAACGCTTGTCATTTTGTATCAAGAAGTCAATGTTATTCTCAACCAGCAACTCAATTACGTTTACACTAAATGTTTGTCTTTCCTTCGTATCGATGGGAAATGCAGCTAAAAAATGAAGCACAGTGTTACCTCCTAAACCTCGGTGATCAAAGTTCCCGCTTTCCTTGCTGTCAAGTGCTGTCTTCAGTGCTTCACAAAGGATCGCCATTCTGTACTCGTAAATCGATACATCTTCCAAAATATTCGTCTTCATCGATGTTTGGATTTCTTGTTTTCGATCTGGTTTGAGTTTTAGCTTTAAAGAATGTTGTGATCCTGTTCGCTCACTGTTCACACCTTCTAGAGACTTCACAAAAGTTTTCCAAGCGCCGTTGGCGTCGCCGGTGGCGTCGCTTCCTCGTCTACTTGCTGCAGCTAAAGACCTTTCAAAACTCTCCAGTCGCTCTGGTCCAATCTTTTCGCTCAATATTTTCTCGACTTTTCCTATCTTTGGGTCATAAGTCGAAGCTCCAATTATTTCTCGTATAATTTCGCCGGTTAAAATTTTTGCCAGGTCAAGGCCGTTAGTAGTCAGTGTGGTCATTTTGATCACTTATTGAAAGTTCCTGTTTAGTTTGACTTGTTACGCCGCTAAACCGAAGATTCTTAGAAGAAGGTAAACTACTGTTGCCATACTGAGATTCGTCGATTTATAACCGAACTGGAACGCTGTTGCCGGGACGAACACTGTATACAACGACTGAATTTGAAGGCTTGGATCTAGACCAGTCGATCGGCTTTTGTTTTATCCCATTGCTAACATTAAATGTTTATCACTGTAATCAATTCGAGAACGAGAAAAATAGTTCCCCCAAAAAGCGATTGCGAAATTTTTCTGTTTCTAAGTTCCAGGAACTAAACAAGCCTAATGTTATTTCCACGAACTCCTTAACCACAGGGAGCCGAAACACTACTTCCGGCTTTCGCTTTATAGCACTAAAATATTCATTTCAAGAACCTCTTTATATTACGATGTGTATATCTTTAATAGTATTTTTATAAATGCAAATTTAATGGAAGAAGCTTAAAAAGGACTTTGAAACCACTTTCGATTTAAATCCGAAAGACAAAGGCAAATAAATAATTTTGTTTACAGAAGAATATTTTCTAAGAAAGCCAGCAGGCCTCAACAAATCTTTCCAAGAAAATATTATAATAACACAGGCAGCCCAAGCAAGGTGTTTCGGAAAAAATGGAACTACCTTAAAAATTTGCAAAACTTGGTCATTTTGAAAACGTTTTTGAAGTATGCTTTAGATATACTTTTCTAAACTGACAATATTTCTCGCGTTCGTATTATAAAGCAAACTGTACTATTTATAGATGATATTTCTCGGAAATTTCAAGCTAACCACAGGAATCCAAAACAATATGATATTCAAAAATAAAGGAAAAGCTCCAAATTATGGTAACAAATTATGGTATGTTGGCGGTGATGATTGGTTACGGTCATAAGAACAAAATAGAATATAAGATAAAATTTTAAAAATGAAATAAAGTAAAATAAAATAAGACAGAACAGAACAGAACAGAACAGAACAGAACAGAACAGAACAGAACAGAACAGAACAGAACAGAACAGGACAGGACAGGACAGGACAGGACAGGACAGGACAGGACAGGACAGGACAGGACAGGACAGGACAGGACAGGACAGGACAGGACAGGACAGGACAGGACAGGACAGGACAGGACAGGACAGGACAGGACAGGACAGGACAGGACAGGACAGGACAGGACAGGACAGGACAGGACAGGACAGGACAGGACAGGACAGGACAGGACAGGACAGGACAGGACAGGACAGGACAGGACAGGACAGGACAGGACAGGACAGGACAGGACAGGACAGGACAGGACAGGACAGGACAGGACAGGACAGGACAGGACAGGACAGGACAGGACAGGACAGGACAGGACAGGACAGGACAGGACAGGACAGGACAGGACAGGACAGGACAGGACAGGACAGGACAGGACAGGACAGGACAGGACAGGACAGGACAGGACAGGACAGGACAGGACAGGACAGGACAGGACAGGACAGGACAGGACAGGACAGGACAGGACAGGACAGGACAGGACAGGACAGGACAGGACAGGACAGGACAGGACAGGACAGGACAGGACAGGACAGGACAGGACAGGACAGGACAGGACAGGACAGGACAGGACAGGACAGGACAGAACAGAACAGAACAGAACAGAACAGAACAGAACAGAATAATTTCTTTACCTATATTTATTTTAGGATAAAGGCCGGGTAAAAGTTGCATATGGCTGTGATATAATAAACATAAAAACAACAAACAAAATGGAACAAAACAAAAACTTTGATTGGCATAAATCAGTTCTTCTGAGTAAAGAATGAACATAAAATTGAGAGAGAAGAATGACTTTCAACTGCAATAATTAAATATAAAAAGACCTTCTGCTGAGGGTCAAAAACTCCTTTTCAGAGATTTTGCAGAGAATGATTGACTATTTTAACTGGCAAAAGAATACAGACCAAAGCTGTTGATTTAAAATCAATTCAAATGAAAATTTAAAAAAAAACCCAGAAAGTAAAAGACTGACTTGGATCCAAAATATGCTAGCATACAGTATATCTGCTTTGTAAAATAAAATATAAAAGTGCCTATAAACTCAATATTTTTAAGTATTGATTCTACATGAATTGAATAGCTTCAATGGTAAAATATTATTTTTATATGCTTTGAGTGATGCATCTTGGAGATCTCAAGGTTGATACTTCCAATATGTTAGTGAGTGTGATGTTATAGGAGGATTTATCAAATATACAAAACATTTTCTGGGGCAGGAAAACATCATTTATAAAACTTTATTATCTTACTCAGGGTTTTTAGAAAGGTTATCATTGCAAATTTGTTTTCTCATCGAAATCAGTGTTTCAATTTCAAAATGTAACAAATAAACTCAAATGCCTCCTATGACATCACACTCATTAACGTATTGGAAGTTTAAACCTTGATATCTCCAAGATGCATCACTCAAATCATATAAAACTATTTTACCATTCATCAATTCACTTCATGTAGAATCGATACCCAAAATATTGAGTTTATAGGCACTTAAAAATATCTAAAAAAATTGCCTGTATTTTTAAATTGCAAAAGAGATTAGAGACAGCCAAGCACGTGAAACGCTGGTGGATCGACCAAAGGTAAACAATAAACACGACTCAAGTACATTCGCGTTTTGCACATAGAACATATAGTTAAGCTTGCCCATGATATCAGTTGGGTAAGAAAAAAAAAATTGTTTTTCAGTTGCAAATAGTTTTAAGACCTCTTGTAGCAGGAATTTCTTTTTCAGTTATGCAAATAATTCTAATATTTTATTATTATTATTATTATTATTATTATTATTAAAATAAACACAAACGCAAGGTTGATTTTAATTATAATCTCAAAAGCTAAACTCATCAGAATTATCATTATTATTATTATAATTATTATAATTATTATTTAATAGAACTCTAATCTAGACCAAATATAAAAATGAAAAAATGAAATTATAATTAGAAATATATTCTTTTGGGCATATAGTTTTATGATAAATTATTAATTTTATTTATCATAATTAGAAATATTTTTTTATATTTCGATTACAAAGCCCCGGCCCTAGATTGATGAGAATAACTGTTTTAATATATACCAGCAAGATAATCTCAAAAATTTCAGTCTTTAACTTTAAAACAGTGAAATAATTACAATAATTTAGCAACAATGATTAATTCTATTCGTTATTTTATTTTTAAATAAAGTAAAGGTACTGTACGTAAAGCAATTATATTTAAAGTCGGTAGTTTAAGCTGCGTGGCTCACGTTATCCCAGGAAGCCAACGGTGTGCACTTTACCCTCTCTCCTTGAGAAATGAGGCTTTTTTGTATGTAATAAAATTTGCGGCACATTGCGTTTCTCTGAAGAAATGAGTCCCAATTTGTGCTTTTCAGTGCAGGCTTTTTTAACATTTTATTTATTTATTATTTTTATTCATTTATTTTTTCTCTATAAATTAAAGCTTAGGCTGGCCATACACGGTTCAGGACGAATTTTTACTGCCTCGTCAATGAAGTTACCTTGGGTTCCAGAGGCTCTCTCCGCCCACAGAGAGAGATTGCAACAAGGGTACAAATAAGACGGGTAAGGCGCGTCACATCTAAGAATTTTCAGCATCGATCCGCTAGATACCAGTTTAGATTAGAGTTTTATATTAGAGTAGTAATATTGATTTAATGGATTATTGATCACCTCTGTTATCACGGTTAATACTTAATATCATTGTCAGGTACAATCAAAGATCGATCCTTAAGGCTCCGACACACGGTGCAACATTGCGTGCAACATTGCGTGCAACATCACACTAAAATATTAAAATTGGAACATCTGTTTAATTTTGCTATTTGTATTATCCTCGTAAATTAAACGAAAAAATCGAGATTTTCTCTGATTTGGCTGCTGAAGTAGTATTGTAATCATAATGTTGCAAGCAATGTTGCATGGAATGTTGCACAGTGTATCTGAGCCTTTACAAATTGCAACAATTGTCAGATTTTGGACATGAAAACATGTCTGTAATGAAAGACCTTTCCAAGGTACTGAGAAAAATATCGCTGTATTCAATCCTTACAGATTCACAGCTTTCAATCTCTCATTTCATTGAAAGCTGAAACAATCTCTGGATTGATATAGGGCAGGGCAGGCATAAATCACAGATCGATCGAACCTAAAAATAACCTGTTGGCTGATCGAAGTCAGAGCATGGCTAACTCTGTCACAGATAGAACCCTGAAACACCCTCTGGGCTGATCAAAGTCAGGGTACGGCTAACCCACAGATTGAATCCTGAAACAACTTATTGGAAGATCTAAGGCAGGGCAGGGCTGACTTTTAGGATGAAGGATGGAAATTTTGGGTTTTACAGAGGGAAGAAAACCAAAGAACCTTGATTTATCTTACAACCGCGAGGGCTAGTTCACACTGATAGCATGTTACCCGAATTGGAAAAACGTTTATCCTAGCTTATCCTACTCCTAATGTTTTCACAACTACAAACATAACAACAAACCGAAGATATTGAGAAATTCCTCGAGTTTTCGCTAATAGAGATTAATTACTTCAAAGAAAGACTTCCCATTAATTGAGTCTGCAGTCAATGAACACAGCGGTATCATTTAAAAAAATGAAAATGGTCCTTTCATTTTGAAAGACCGCAATTTTTTTTACAACTTATCTTTACAAACTGAATACAATTGGCGGTCCTAGGCTTCAATCTCGTATTCTTCTTCTTCTTCTGGCTCGTCATCGTAATCATCTTCAGCAGTGGCTTCCTGGTACTGCTGATATTCTGACACCAAGTCGTTCATGTTTGATTCAGCCTGTACAACATACGGGTAGAAAACATTAAGTGATTAGTGATACCGATTATATAGCTCTTATTAACCGAGTTTGAGGTCCGTACCGTAAGTTATGGACCGAGTTTTTCCACTGCCTTATGGCCCAAGCGCTTAGTGCGCGGGCCATAAAAAAGTGGAAAAACGAGGATCCATAACTTACGGTAAGGACCAAGCACACGAGGTTAATAAGATATTTATTATATGGCAAGGCTAGGGGAGACAATTTTGATTTTCGGTCCGTACCGTAATTAATGGACCGCAAATTGACCAATCATAGCGCGTGAAATTACCTTGCCATATAATAAGATAAAATAATTGTTAGAAATCTCGCTTTCTGATTGATGGGGCTTTCTTAGTGCTGTCATCATCACCATCATTATACTATCATTAACGTCGTCACTATCATTAACGTCGTCATTATCACCATCATCATCGCCATCATTATCATCATCGCCGCCATCATCATCATCATCGCCATCATCGCTATCATCACCATCACCATCATTAACATCACCATCATCATCATCATCACCATCATCGTTTATGATCACTATTACACGATAAGAATGGTATGATTCATGTGATGATGGTGGTGTCATAGAACAGACAGCAGGACATACCTCGGTAAATTCCATCTCGTCCATTCCTTCACCAGTGTACCAATGAAGGAAAGCTCTTCGCCTAAACATGGCGGTAAACTGCTCAGCGATTCTCTTGAACAGTTCTTGAATGCTAGTGCTGTTGCCGATGAACGTGCCTGACATCTTGAGCCCACGAGGAGGGATATCACAGACAGCGGTCTTTACGTTGTTGGGGATCCATTCCACGAAATAGGAGCTGTTTCTGTTCTGTACATTCATCATCTGTTCATCAACCTTAAAGAAAACCAATGTAAATTCTATGCATTTGACTTGGTATGCAGAGGACGATACAAAATCATCTTAGGCCCCGTTTACATAAACGCAGTTTCATTTGAAACCGTGTTATTTTCTACTCGGTTACGCCTTGCGTTTACATGACATCGATTGAATATGTAATGAAACCGTGATGTTTTGAAAACGCTGTCGAAAGTGGAGCGTATTGAAAACGATTCGGTTTAAGGTCCCTTGTAAACGGCGTAACCGTGTTATTTCAACTCATGGTTTAGAACTGAAACGGGTGGTCTGGAAATGCGACTAATACTTCACACCGCCCTGCATGGTATAAACGATCTGTAACTGTATCAATTTCGACCTCTATCATGAGTTCTACATTATTGTCAAGGGCTAGACCCTGCACCTGATTTAAAGTACAAGCTACAAATGACAGTTGCATCTCGACTAGAAAATTACACGGTATCTACCCTACCTCTTTCATTGACATCTTCCCTCTGAAAATGGCCGCAACAGTCAAATATCGACCATGCCTTGGATCGCAAGCAGCCATCATGTTCTTGGCGTCAAACATTTGTTGAGTAAGCTCGGGAACTGTCAAAGACCTAAAGGATTGCGAACTACGACTGCTCAGCGGCGCGAATCCCGGAATGAAAAAGTGGAGACGCGGGAATGGAACCATGTTGACAGCAAGCTTGCGAAGATCGGCGTTTAACTACAACCAATGGATCGAAAAATAAATGTAAACTGAAACGAGTAGAAATAGTAATCCTGATCAAAGCTAGATTAGCACGGCCAACTCAGCGGATTAAATTGAAATTCAATGCACGATTTGGATTTACGATAAACTCGCCGTTGAGATCGCCGCTGAAGTCGCGCGACAAAATTGCTAGTGTTTTTTTTAGATTTTTGCGGCAGGGGAAAAACCTGGAAACCAAGGGGAAACCCGAAGCAAAGCAACGGGTGTGTTGGCTCTCTCCCTTGATTTGAGGTGTTTTTTTTCCTGGGTTCTCCGGTTTTTCTCCCTCCGCAAAACCTAACACCCTAAATTCCAATAGTCCCTTTCACAGTTACCTGCGCCATTTCGAAAAATAGACATGCCTTTGCATCGAAGCAAGATATGAGGTGACCTTGCAATGATAGAGACCTTTTTAGGACTTTGGACAATTATTCACATGGCTTCTGTCATTGCAAGGTCACCTCATGTCTCGCTTTGATACAAAGGCATGGCTACCTTTAAATATGGCGCAGCTAACTGTGAATGGGACTATTCGATCTGTGAGTTAGCCGAGCTCTGACTTTGATCAGCCCAGAGGCTGTTTAAGAATAACTAGCTATACGTAGTGCCTTAATGAAATTCCAGGAATATTTGCATCTGATGTCCATGACAACATACCTGTCCAGGAAATCGCAAGCAGGTAGTGATACCACTCATTGTTGCCGACACCAAAT
Organism: Anthopleura sola; assembly: GCA_023349425.1. NCBI lineage: Eukaryota > Metazoa > Cnidaria > Anthozoa > Actiniaria > Actiniidae > Anthopleura > Anthopleura sola. The sequence goes on from JALHLI010000013.1 coordinate 2,141,974, forward strand.
GATTCAAATCCCCGTATGTAGGTGTGGTTAGTTTTAAAGTCCTGAAGCAAATGTCATACAGTGCTTCATTATCAATACAAAACGTCTCGTCCGTGTTCTCCACCAACTGGTGAACGGATAGGGTGGCATTATAAGGCTCGACGACTGTGTCAGATACCTGAATTACGATAGAAAAACATCATTTATTATCAAAACAGAGTCCTAAAGGAAGTAGAGTGATTTCCCCAGCTCTAATGTCGACAAAATATCACCCTTAGTGATGACATTCGAAGAACAAGAGGTTCCAGTCTTTAAGGAGCACTTGGATAAAAACACCCAAATTTTTGAAAGTCCGAATAATTCAAATATTCGAGGATAATATGACTTACTTATGATTATAGAAACCAGATTGGCCAACATTTTAGATTGGGACTCTTGCAGTTGAGTTTAAAAGCTAAAAGAACAATAGCTAGGGTTGAATGTATGACGTCATTTACTCATAATGTAGATTCTGAAAAAAATCGATAATTTTTATCCGCCACCTTTTGTCTGTGAAGAAAATATGTTGCTTGGCTACTATTGGGACCATATAGATAAGTTTAACCAAGTTTCAAGGCATTTCCAATTTTCATTGATTTACATCCAAGTGATCCTTTTTAAAAGTTGAGCGACCGAGAGGCTGCATATATACACATAGTACTTAAAGAAGGAATTACCTTTGGTGATGGGACCACGCTGAATGAATTCATAATCCTATCCGGGTACTCTTCTCGAATCTTTGAGATCAATAGAGTACCCATACCAGCCCCAGTACCACCCCCAAGGGAGTGTGTTAGCTGGAATCCTTGCATACAGTCACAGCCTTCTGATTCCTTTCTGATGACGTCAAGAACGCTGTCTACTAGCTCTGCACCCTCGGTATAATGTCCCTTAGCCCAATTATTGCCAGCACCACTTTGACCTGTCAGTGTTCAACATAATGAAAAAAAATTATCGAAAAATATAAAACATAAAAAAATTATAATTATAATTATTACTTGCCAGTAATACTAGCCAGTAATAATAGTTACTTATCGCAAACTAGAAGGGCTGGAAGGGCTGCCATTTTCATAAACATGTGAACTTAGTACCCACGAGCTGCACGTTAAAATTAGGTTTTTCGCTTCTGTCAATCAAGAATAATCAGTCGGTATCTTTTATATTTTTGACTGGCGGCAGTGAAAAAGCAATTTTTAAAATTTTTGCTATTCTATACCGTATTTTGCTCAGCTTTTACGATGGATTGGAAGGTCAAAGCTTTTGCGGCGAGCTTGGCAAAATTTCGGATTAAACTGCAATATCATGTGATCGCTGATTGGTGCAAATTCCCGCGCGCTGATTGGGTAATCAAGTTTGAGCATAACTTGCCGAATATTTGATTTTTCCGCGGAAAAATCCCAATAGTCGTGGATCTCGCCCACATTATTAACTTAACTACTGCGACGCGATAATGATTATTCAGTGATAATATATCACGAATATAATTCAATATATTTTTACCTCAATCTTTGAGTAAAGTCAAAACAAAAGAAAACTGCCTTTTGCTACCAAAAGTTCAGCGCAATATATTGCAGTAAGTGGTATCAAGTAATTTCACTGAGTCAATACTCCTGTTGTTGGTTTATTGGTTTCAAAGTGTAAGATGATCTCTTAGTATGTTGTATTAGATTGTGAATTCATTGCTTCCAGACCCGGCAGGTGATTCGAAGCACGTGGGTGACTTGTAACAAGCTCATGTATAATAATACTTCAGTTATTGAGGTAAAATTGTTAATGGTCTATTCTATATTACGTTTTGACGCGAATTGTCAAATATGTGAGAGAAATTTGAAAAAAAACAAAACATTTTCTCATGTCGGGAGCGAAAATCCCTATAACAAGTATAACATTGTTTCCGTGCAGTGCGGGAACACAAAATGTTTCTACCGTACTGCAAAAAAATTTTGTTTCTCAGAAGCAAAATTTGTCGCGCGTAGCAATGTTTAGCGCGTGGCTAAACTGGAAAACATCGAAGAAGCATGCGCGCGGTAAACATGTTTCTGGAAACTTGCCTTCTTGTTTAGCCAGCTAGGGCGGAGGACTCACTCAATTATGTATAGTTTGTGTGTGCGTGTGTGTATGTGGTGTGTTGGTAATGTTGGTGGTGGTTATAGGGGAGAAGGAAAGGGGAAGGGGGGGGGGGGGTCGGGTAGGGAGAGATTTAACATTTATTTTAAGATATGGAAAACAATATATGCAGGCAAATTCTTACCAAATACAAAGTTATCAGGTCGGAATATTTGACCAAACGGACTGGCTCGAACAGAATCCATGGTACCTGGCTCCAGATCGACCATAATAGCACGAGGAACGTACTTCCCAGCTGAAGAAGAACAAAAATAAAAATTGTCAATAAAACTCGACATGATACTTGCGTTACAAACCTGGTTCTTTTAACGGTTTTGCGGTTTCACTCCTAGTTTAAAACAGAACTGTGAGCTCTTTTATTTTGTGACCATGCTGAGTTTTTTTTTATTATTCATTAGACTACCGACACCAGAAGTCCATAGTTATACATATAGCATAACTTGAGGGGAATAATCCTTGAAGGAAGAAAGTAAGAAAGCAGGCAAGAAAGCAAGAAAGCAAGAAAGCAAGAAAGCAAGAAAGCAAGAAAGCAAGAAAGCAAGAAAGCAAGAAAGCAAGAAAGCAAGAAAGCAAGAAAGCAAGAAAGCAAGAAAGCAAGAAAGCAAGAAAGCAAGAAAGCAAGAAAGCAAGAAAGCAAGAAAGCAAGAAAGCAAGAAAGCAAGAAAGCAAGAAAGCAAGAAAGCAAGAAAGCAAGAAAGCAAGAAAGCAAGAAAGCAAGAAAGCAAGAAAGCAAAAAAGGAAGAAAGCAAAAAAGGAAGAAAGCAAGAAAGCGGCAAGAAAGAAAGCAAGAGAGAAAGAGAGAAAGAAAGAGAGAACTGCTATCCGAAGAAAATGCTATGGATAAGGTGATATAGATTCCCATTGAATAAATAGTTAAGAAGGATAAGATCGAAGAAGAGTTATTGCTAACGAAACCAAACTAATATGACTGAAACTACCGGTTTTACGACTTCGATCCGAGGATCAAAATATTGATGTCACGTGACTGACTCGCCTAACCAGATGTGACTAATTGCCTCCACGCATAGCCAATATATCAATATTTAATCATTCAAAAGAACGATCTTTGAATGGAAAATTAGAAATAAATTCATATTTAAATTTCTCTATTTTCAAAGCATTTTGGTAAGCCTAGTTTTTAACATTATCACAGACATATAGGCTGGTATCCGGCAGAGATATAAAGATATACGAGAATAGCTTTGACAAATTGTGATGCATGGAACTCACATAAGGCTTCATTGTAGTATACATCGATTCTCTCAAGTTGTAAGTCAGAATCACCATGATATATGCCCGTCGGGTCGATGCCATGCTCGTCGGATATCACTTCCCAAAACTGCATGAATCAAAATAAAATTATAATTAAATTGATGAAGCAAAATTAAAAATTTCTCAGAAATCATGATCACAAACGCCAAGGACACCTACACCAAACCACCCACCTAAGATCGTCACTATCGTTATTTTTCTTTGAGAAAGCATTTTGTACTTCAAGACCAAGGTTACTGTAATTCATACTACATTTTTAAGTGCAACCACTCAGTTAGTTATAAGAATGTCAACAAAAATGAAATTCGTTCAAGTTAAAAATTTTCATTTTTAGCTTTCAAAACGACGGCCCTCGCGCGATTTATCGAAAATAAAAAACTGAATGAAAATAAAAGAATAAGTGAATTCATCATCAATAGTAAATGCAGGAAAACCTAAGACGATATTCAATACTTTTAGTTCAAATCTGAAAACCAATAATAAAAAGGAAAATCGACTTTAAAAATGTCGAGAATAACAGGATATTTCTGTACTGATAGCCAAACCCGGTGACAGAAAAAATACCTAGTTAAAAGTCGGCCAGATTAGATTGAATTGCTCTAAGGAGGCAGCTCAAATCATGGTGTCTTTCAATTCAGAATTTCAAGTGTTCGTCATCATTACTTTTAGATTCGGAAATATTCATAATATTTTGTAAACAGACTCGGATTAAAACCTAAAATATTGAACTATCATATCAAGTATTTTATTCTTCTTACCTTGGCACCGATTTGGTTTCCGCACTGCCCAGCTTGAAGATGTACAATTTCTCTCATCGTGAAAAATCCGGTCAAAATATAGTATTAGAGCGGCTACTAGCGATGGAAGTTCTCAGACTGGTTTTGGCTGTCTGTTTTGGGTGTGTCGATGCAAATTTCCACGTTTTTATCGGATTCGTTCAACTTATAATTTAATGTAATCCAAATGTTTTGAATTTTTGAGTCAAATCATTTATCATAATCTTGGCGATCGATATCTTAAAGATTACTTGAACGTTGGAAGAAACAATACAGGCTTTTTCAATTCGTTCAATATCATAATATACCAGCTGTGTATTGAAGCATATACCATTGAAGCCATTTAAGGCCCGCAAACCATATTTCTAGAACACAGTAATTTCTTTTCGTCTCTAATATTAATGAAGACAGAAAAAATTTACACGTGCAAAATAGATTAACTAAAATAAGACGGAAATTATTTTTTCTCTTCTAAAACAATACGAACAAATTGTACACATACTGAGAAATCATAAATTATAATAAACAATCCCCACTCATTTTTATATTTGTGAATGTATTTTGCACTTGGTAGTGTAAGTCTTTACGAGAACCATTCAACACAATATATTTTATAATTATCGGTGCCCTTAGTTCAAGAGAGCGATGAAGAAAGTCATTATCACAACACAGTATTATCGGAAGCATCTCTTGTATTGAAAAATCAAACAGTACTTGTAGTCCAGTCAATCTACGAATTTTTGATGGGTCTGCTCGGACAAATTGCAACAGAATTTTTTTCACTGCCAAACTGTTAAGTACTACCCACTTACTAACATACCAAAAATCCCCCAAAATCCCTTTGGTGGAACACGCCTAAATTAAGCGTTAAAGTTTTAACTGAATTACACAGGGAGCCCATCAATAAAAAAGGAAATTGATTTTTTTACCTTTGGGCTTTTCCCCCATTTTTATTTCTCTAACTAATTATTAATATAGCAACAATGCTTTTTTGCATATTTTGGTGCATGAAAGTGTATAACCTGTTCGGATTAAAAGGGGTTTTTACTCGTTTTTACCATAAACTTATACCACAGGAAGCCCAACACAAGTTGATTTCTCTCTACAAACCTTAGGTAACATTATAGTTCACTTTAAACTATTTTTTTAATTTTGAGATGTGTAGTTTTCCTCCAGCTCTATTTGATTCCTCGCTCCTTCCCCGAAAGGCAAATAAACCTGTGTTAGCAGATGTAATCTGGGCCAGTACAAGTAACAACCAGACAACATGCCCGGCACTAGACGTTTACTATGTTCTAGATGGTGGCGCTCTTTTACACCGTCTTCCATGGCCGCGCAACCTGACATATGCCGATGTATGCTTACTGTATGTAGAGTATGTCAAACGCAGGTACAATAGAGCTACAATAGTATTTGACGGATATTCGGATGGACCATCAACAAAAGATTGTACCCACGAAAGACGATTTGGTGTCCACAGTCCTACGGTCAACTTCAAGCATGATATGGTGATGAAGTCAAAGAAAGATGAGTTCTTGTCCAACCCGTCCAACAAACAGAACTTTATTTTACTACTTGGTGAAATGTTTTAGCTTGCTGGTTATGCAGTTGAGCATGCTGAGGGTGATGCGGATCTAAAGATCGTCAAAACCGCAGTCCAATCATCAAGAACTGGAACAACTGTGCTCATCGGTGATGATACTGACCTCCTGGTTCTGCTTTGCTACCATGCGGAGATGGGTGCCCATGATGTGTTTTTTAAACCGGAACCAAAGAAAAAATTAAACAACCAAAGAGTCTGGGACATAAAGAAAACAAAGGCTTCACTCAGCTTAGAAGTGTGTTCCAATCTGTTGTTTGTACATGCAATCCTCGGATGGGATACTATCTCTGGTGTCTATGGAATTGGAAAAGGAGCAGCACTAAAGAAAATAAAGGCAAGCAAAGAATTCCAAGACATTGCTGAGGTGTTTGACACAGCGCATGTTTTAAAAGATGACATAATCTCTTTAGGAGAGAAGGCAATGTTAATCTTGTACAACTACAAGTGTGATGAAAGTCTTGACTCATTGAGGTACATCCGGTTTTGTCAAAAAGTTGCCAGTAGAACTGCATTTGTACCCCCTGAGTCCCTGCCACCTACCTCCGCAGCTGCCAAATTTCACAGCCTTAGAGTCTACCACCAGGTCCAGCAATGGAAAGGTGTTGTTTTACATCCAGAAGATTGGGGTTGGAGATTGAGAGATGGAAAGTTCCAAGCAGTTCTAACTGACATACCGCCAGCACATGAGTCCATAATGGAGCTTATCAGATGCAACTGTAAGACAGATTGTAAAACTCAAAGATGTACCTGCAGGAAGAACGGACTAGATTGCTCATCAGCTTGTGGTGTTTGTCAAGGCCAAAGTTGCCAAAATGCAAGCTATCCTGACTTGGACCTAGATCCCATGGATGAACAATAATCTGTGAGGAATAGTAAAAACGTAAGTTTTTCACTTTCACTTTCGACTATTGTATATTTTGTAATAAATGCCATAATTACAAGTCCAAATTGTATTTAAAGCATAGTTTAAAGTGAACTATAATGTTACCTAAGGTTTGTAGAGAGAAATTAACTTGTGTTGGGCTTCCTGTGGTATAAGTTTATGGTAAAAACGAGTAAAAACCCCTTTTAATCCGAACAGGTTATACACTTTCATGCACCAAAATATGCAAAAAAGCATTGTTGCTATATTAATAATTAGTTAGAGAAATAAAAATGGGGGAAAAGCCCAAAGGTAAAAAAATCAATTTCCTTTTTTATTGATGGGCTCCCTGTGTAATTCAGTTAAAACTTTAACGCTTAATTTAGGCGTGTTCCACCAAAGGGATTTTGGGGGATTTTTAGTATGTTAGTAAGTGGGTAGTACTTAACAGTTTGGCAGTGAAAAAAATTCTGTTGCAATTTGTCCGACCAGAATCCATATATTGACTGGACTATTGAGGATCTAATCAATGATGGTAGTTTGATTCAGCCAGATTATCTTTCGTACAGCATGAAAATATTTTTCTTTGAAAAATTACTTAAATGTTTGCACCAGAGTTCTGGTTCCAGAAGCGCTTTTATATGGCGAACCGTGGCTCGCTTGACACAATGGACATTTAGTCGCCTAAAGTATTCGGACATGCAAGACAAGGCCATTATTAATATTTCAAACAAAGCTTTCTTACATCAGAAAATGAGACTCAATAAGACTCAATGGAGTCTTATAAAGTGAGGTTCTCTTTATTACAAGAGGTGGTTTGTACTGTTGGTTATTTGCGAATTATTTTTAGCATTTCAAGTATTTCTTGTGTCCAATTCGTAGGCAGTCTACCTTTCTGAAACAAACAAAAGACAAAATACGGAGTTACAGTAAAACTGAAGATGAAAAAAAAAAAAAAAATCGTCGAGCTATTTTGAGGTTTAGTCACTAAGATTGAGGAAAAAACTGGGTCGAGTTGCCATTGCAGTGCATTGTGGGACTGTTTTAGGGAACAAAAAAGACTCCATCTCCACAAAAAAGAAATGTTTCTTGGCAAAAAACATATTTTGTTCATCAAGAACACAATGATTCCTTTTTCGAAGTCAGAAAAGGCCTAACACATAAGAGTTGGTTCAAGACATAAGAAGAAAACGCACCAGACTCTTCCGACATTTTGACTTGTGGTTGCTGACCAGGGGGAACGGGGGCACAGGTAATGAGATGAGACCAAATAACTAAATATACTCACCTATTACCGTCTTTTTCACACTTCCCATAATGCTTAACTTTGATTTTGCCTTGTTTGACAGTGCAGTTGAACTTCAACAGTGTGCACGTGTTCTTGTAAGTCTTTCCATTAGTACCGCAGACCGATTCATCAGTGGGCTCACAAGAGGTAGGGCACCTGGGGAAACCTTTGTGCACTGAACAGAAATAGACTTTCTGTGAAACTTCCATGTATTGAAATAGTATTTCTACATATTACGAGATCATAGGGAAATTATATAGGAAAATATAGTGGGCGAAAACATGAAAACGTTTTTTTTTGACTGTATTTTTGCTCGATTTTCCCGGCTTTCGCTTGTATTATTTGGCACAATAAAATCATATTTATTTGTATATTTATTTATTTAATTAATTAATCATCTATTTATTAAGTATACTTATTTATTTATTTACTTATTTATTTACTTATATTTACATTTATTTATTTAACCAGGGAGGTGGGAGGACTTGATAGTTAAAACTATCTATTTATTCATTTATTTCTTTATGATTTTGATCTAGATCGATCTCCTTTTGCTTTAATAGCATGGTGATCCCTTGGTTTAGCAACAGAATCAAGTTGTACAAGAATCCACATCATAAAGTCAGTGATACAACTGAAATAATCACACTGAAAAAAAACTTACCCAAAACAAGGATAAGAAGAAAGCCAAAAGACATCCTGGCCATGGCTATAGACATGGTTAGTTCAATAGTTCCAGCAACCCACTTGTTTCTCGTGCTGACACACGATATAGTCTACAGTACAGGACCTCGCGTTTAAAGAGAAATGCGATGAATAAGAATAAGCGGAGGTCCTGGCGATCTTGGAGGACAAATTATTCAACAACTACACAAGCTCTTGACTGAAGATATTTCTTTAACAGAAAATTTCCATAAATATCATTAAAATTTATAGAAGACTTGAAGTAGTAATAGGCCACTTCCGATATTTTGAATATTTCTGACTTGATGTCTTAAGTCGCACTATACTTCATGAGATATGATTGCTTAATAGATTTACTGTTTTGAATACAATGTTGTTCATACATGACGTATCTACCTGTTTGTAATATTCGATATATTTTGTTTTAGAAGGCTGGTCAGTCAATCCTTCGACAACGCGGATACAATACAGCGCTGGTATTGATTACTGAGTTGTGTGTGAAGTTTTTGATAGTTCTACAGGCCCCAGAATAGGTCAAATCCCTCAGGGGTAGGAATCGAACCAGCTGTTTGAAAATATCGCTAAATTAAAGTATCCCTTGAATTGTATCAAGCTGGGGGTTTTCCCATGAAATTATAGGGGAAATACTAGCACAAAACGTGGTAAATACGCCCACAAGACGTTTTACTGCTTGATTACCTATCTAACTTCTTATCTCCCAGATTGGGATTTGCTTAGATCCGAATGCATTACAATAATAGTCCACGGGTGTTTTCCATTTGTCCAGAAAAACCAGTAATATCGGTTGGAATACAAATACCCTTTATCGGAACTTCCAACCGAAAAAAGTGGGAATTTTTTCGAGCTTGTACGAACCAATTGGAATTGTCTGAACCATTTTAGAATTTCTCAGGCCAAGAAACCTCTTGTAATCTACTAGGAAATCTCATAAATTTCACTAGTTATCGGGAAACGCGAAATAGAACTTAAAGATACGATTTCTCGTCGCGGTGTATCGCGACATTGGGGGGGGGGGGGGGGTATTTTTTTGGGGATAAAACCAAATGTTGATGGACATTCATAACAAAGTTATATGAGGGAATTTCCTACTCAGTAATCATACTATTTTACGATATGTTTTATTTGTGAATTGTGATAAACGAAAAGTCTTTCATGAGCTTTTAGCTATAAACGTTAATTTTAGAATTCTACTTTATATCTTATGAAGATATGTATCTACGTATATGTCTACAATTATCAATTTTTTACATCTTAGCCTAGGAATAATAGGAAATTCGATTTACATCTAGCACATTTAGAGCTCTTTTATGCTTCTTCCATCTAAAGAACCACTGTTGAAAGAACCTGAAATAACCTGAAAGAACCTATCGACTCCGAGGTTTTTGGTTTCCGTTATTCAAACGATTACTCACTAAGGAGTTCCAGAAATTAATGCAATCAAAAAACCTGACCTGCTCCTTGAGTTGCCTGAGTCACATGAAAAGCGCGCTCAGTGACGGTTTCGAAAAAAATTAAAAATAGATTCTTCGTTATCACTTTTTTCGTATAATATGCAAAGGTTTTACCCAGCATTATACTTTCTCTAGTTATGGTATGCAAAATAACTAATACAAGATTACATTATATGAAACCATATTTACATCTACCCATTATCCCAATATTTCATTTGTTCATTTTTTCAATTTCCATTTCATACCAGTTGGGATTCGAGTTCATTCATTCTTAGGCGCGACGCTGGATGAATTAGTAAACCATACGTGGAATAAGCTATTTTCTAGAAGCTGTTTTTCCGAATGTATGTGTACGAGTGTAAATATTCATAAGACAAAGCTGCTGCTCAATCTGTGCGAATTCTTCTCAACCGGAAATACATCAC